>OY757941.1:11203135-11250635 GCA_963585895.1 Sepioteuthis lessoniana
CTTTTAGTATGGGGATATTGCCTCTTTGATTCTGTCTTGTCTGCGTTAACATGGATACCTCTGCCACCTGCCGCTCGTTCCAGACTCTGCAGCAGGGATTCGGCTTGGGTAGGAGTATTTCCTATAAGCGCTGCGTTATTGACGTCCGCGTCTTTAATAGTTTGTGCGGGGTAACTTCTGTTTCTTTCCTTTGCCATTCGTAGTGTTAATTTGGTAGCCAGTACGAATGGTTTCATTTGAGAACATGTGAAATGTCTGTTGTTTGTGAGGATGTCGGCGTATGTGGGTATAAAATCCTCTGCTCATATCAATCTATCTATCTATCTATCTATCTATCTATCTTTACCGACCCCTCCACTAGGGCAGGATATGACACAAGGTCAGTTTTTTAATCGGAGTTTAACAGGTTTGAATTCAGACTAGACTATTTGCCGCACCAAAGCTAAAGAACCTAGTCTGCCCTACTATTTTACTCATAGCTAGAGGGAGAATAATTGGATTCATACCTTTCCCAAGGGTATTAGTGCTATGTGAAATGCAATCAGTCACGTCCAGGAACTGAACTCGTGTGGCCGTGTCCATTCCCTACGATGATAACCATTACACCACGGGCACATCTATCTACCTATCTCATTCTGGATCTATCTATCTATCTATCTATCTATCTAGTCCTCTGTCAATCCTAAATCAGTCAATTCCCTTCTATCTATCTTAATCTCTTCACGTTTACTTATATATATATTTAAGTTTTTCATGTTTCTACCTAACACAGTTTGTTATGTCTATGTATCAGTCAGTTCCTTTCTATCTATCTATCTATCTATCTATCTATCTGCCAATGTCTGTATATATCTGAATATCAATCAGCCAGCAATACAGATTGTCTCTCTCTATTTCAGTCACACTTTCTCTCTCTCTCAGCATCTTCATCTCTCTTTCTCTCGCTCTCTCTATGTCTTCCCCTCTCTCTCTCTCTCTATATATATATATATATATATATATATATATATATATATATCTGTCCGTTTGTCACCCTGCAAGTTTGATTATCTATCTATCTATCTATCTATCTAGTCCCCTGCCAGTCTTATCTCAGTCTATTTCCATCTATCTATCTATCTATCTATCTAGTCCCCTGTCAGTCTTATCTCAGTCTATTTCCATCTATCTATCTATCTATCTATCTATCTATCTATCTATCTAGTCCCCTGCCAGTCTTATCTCAGTCTATTTCCATCCATCTATCTATCTATCTATCTATCTATCTATCTATCTATCTAGTCCTCTGTCAGTCTTATCTCAGTCTATTCCCATCTATCTATCTATCTATCTATCTATCTATCTATCTATCTGCCAATGTCTGTATATATCTGCATATCAGTTAGCCAGCAATACAGATTGTTTCTCTCAATTCCACTCACACTTTCACCCTCTCACCTTCTTCCTCTCACATCCTCTCACTTTCTCTGTCTGTCTCTGTCGCTCTGTCTGTCTTTCTCTCTCTCTCTATCTCTCTCTCTCTCTCACTATATATATATATATATTCATCTGCCCGTTCGTCTACCTGCAAGTATGTTTATCTATCTATCTATTTTTCTATCGACAAAGCAGTAGATGTGTCGTTGAATATAATACAAGTTTGTTCTAATAGGTAACAAGCCATGTTATAGATGTTAGCAAGCAATTTTTTTAAAAAGCAATCGCTGCCAATAATGAGTTTAATTCTCTGGACAAATTCTTCTAAAATCTAAGCTTTTAAATGACAAAAAATCTTGCCGTGTTGAGTTTATCAGTAAGCTATAACACATGATTTCAACGTTTCTTGATAGTCAATCTTGCCCAATCAGCGTATTATATAGCATACTACGCGTATACAAAGATACACGGGAACATAATCAACTGATAATAACGACTTCAATAACGAACGAATACACTTCTTTATAAAAATATAAATCTCTCACATTTCATTTTCGAAAGTGTTGATGTTCTGTTGTGTGTGATAGATGAGTGGAGACAGGGACGGACTGCTATAATGACCCAAGTTCTTCTCTTGACCACAGCAGCACCTCTTCCTCATCTTGGTCGGGGTTGCTCAACCGTGGGTCACTGAAGGACGCCACCGTTTGCAAGCTGGTTCTCACTTTGGCATTCCTGTCTCAAATGAACTCGACCCGCCCGGGCACCTGCTTATATTATTTCTTTCCGTCTACCTGCTTCTGCTGTTCTTATTCCGGCTTATATACACAGGTGAATCTCTTGATTGACGGCTCGGTCGACGGTCAATATATGACAGTTACAAATAACTCTGGGCATACCTTTCTATATTATACACTAATATTACTTTTTCAAAAAAGACGTTTATAAATTCACCTTAAGACAGCAAACATTACATTAGCTTTACCTTTATGGCCCAGTCGGCTGGGGGTGTAGAATACACCGACTGCATCTCTGCAGATGTTGTATAGTATACTATGCGTATACAAATATAAACGGGAACATAATCATACCATAATCAACTGGTGATGACGACTTCAATAACGAACGAATACACTTCTTTATAAAAATATAAATCTCATACACTTTATGTTCGAAAGGTGATGTTTGTTTTGTGTGAAAAATGAGTGGAGACAGGGACAGCCTGCTATATTGACCCAAGTTCATCCTCGACCATAGCAGTACTTCTTTCGCATCTTGGTTTGAGTTATTCAACTGGGGGTCACTAAGGGCCCAAAGCCTTCTGTCTGGAGCTGGTTCTCACTTTGGCATCCTATCTCCAACTGACTCGAACCGCTCGGGCACCTGGTTATATTATTTTCTACGTTCATGAGCTTCCGCTGTTCTTCCGCTTATTTACACAGTTCATCACTTGATTAACGGCTCGGTCGAGGGTCAATATATAACAAGCGTAGCTTACAATATGCTGTCTGCATCTGCTGGGTATGACTCTAAATTTCATCTGAAGAGTGTGGAGTTCCTCTTCTTTACCATTAATCTCAGATCAACTCTGATCCAGAGTGGCAAACTCTGTGGATCAACTAGGGGTCAAATAGATTAGTCTTGGCATTATTCATACGCGATACGGCCCTTTTCACAACAACAACAACAAAAAAAAAAAAACTCTGAAGATACAATCACAGAAAAAAGTAAAAATAAACGCATAACCAACAGGAATGTCTGACCTCTAGACATAAAACAATGTGATGGGATGACATGCTGTTATTATCAAGAGATCAATCAATCAAACAATCGATCCATCGATCTCACAGTCATAAAGATAAGTCCTGTATATGGCACTTTAATATCACGTGACGCAAAAATGGTAAAATGGCCTTTTTCTATAGTAAGGCTGTTGTTATATAATAAAATAGGCCACTTATTAATTTTGTACAGTTAGTGTAGAATTTAAAGAATATTAATTCAACAGTTAAATGGTAATTCGTTTGAAGAAGAGTCATGGAAAATAACCAGTGGTATAATAAACTTTTCTCCTTTCAGCGGGTGTCCTCGTGGTGTAATGGTTAAAGTGATGGACTGCGGAATCGTAGTAGGTGAGTTCGTACTCCAGTCGCGCTATTACGTTCACTTTCGGGAAAATACCCTTGGGAAAGGTATGAACCCCCTTATCCTCCCAGCTATTGGTTAAATAGTACCACTACTGTTTTTCTAGGAGAATGGCTTTGGCATTGATATGCCATTAATTTTCTCCTCTTCTCTGATTAGTTGTTTGACTCGTGAGAACGGGTCAGTTAAGTAGAGTTAATCTAAAGTAGTCCTAAGCGCAGCAACAAACGGTCAAGGATCCCTAAAGTGGCTATATCTTCAGCCGTACGGAGGTGCCCGTGGTGTAATGGTTATCGTGGCAGGAAATGGACACGGCGACACGAGTTCAAATCCTGGACGAGACTGATTGCATAATACCCTTGGGAAAGGTAAGAGTCCAATTGTTCTCCCTCCAGCTATGGGTAAATCGTAGGACAGTCTAGGTACTTCAGCCTTGGTTAGGCAACTAGTCTAGGAGAAGGAAAACTCTGAATTCAAACCTGTTAAACTCCGCTTAAAAAATTGACATTGTGGAGGGTTGGTAAATATGATATCTCCAGCCGAACTGTTGACTTGGGAAATTGTGTGAATAAAGACGCCGAAAATCCAATAAAGTCTTTGTGTCAATCAATAAGAATAAAAGCGGGCACAGGTAATCAGAAGACAAGTCGAAGAAGTTCCCAAACGGGAGACCAAAGAATTTGGCCAAATAAACTAAGACAATGTATGTAAAATAAAGTTGGCGACCGTAGTCGAAGGCGACAAGAGGGCACCCTTTTCAATAGCTACTACACCAATGTTTAGGGCAGGGCGCTACTCCTTTTCCTGGAATGCTCCACTTTACCCTTGATACGTACCTTATATCGCTGAGTGTTAAGCAAGGAGGTATCAAGTACCATTTTTAAAGTCTTTAGTATGACGCGATCTGGGATTGAACCCAGGTCTCCCGGACCATTTGCGAACACTCTACACACTAGGCCAATGAGCCGGTTAATGTGAAGCTTAGTGATTCCCTGTTTATCCCGATTCCCTCTTCTTGCAACTATTTCATACATTTTGTATATAACAAAATGAGAAATGGTATTTTGTAGAGGTTAAAAAATAAGATTTAATTAAAATAAAATAAATTCTAAGTGTATCAGTTCCCAAAAATCTCTGACAGGAAGGGAACTCCAAACATGCCAAAAAAAAAAAAAAAAAAAAAAAAAACAGGCTAACTGTTTCCAGAAAGAAACCCTTTTTCGTTTAGCAGTGACCACTTAAACTGCAATGACATATTTCTCTTCTGCAGCTGGTGGGGAAAACCACGTACCCGCTTTGTGGCAGGCTGGCTCACTCTCCCATCAGTAGCAGCCGTCTCTACTAACATAACTCATAAAAAACACCGACTCTGGACTTATAAACCACCGAAAACGACAAATACATTTCATGATCTTATTTGGAGACCCAAATTCAAATCCTCGACAAGGTGCATGTGTTTCAATTACCGCTAAAGTCCTTGGGAAAAACATAGAACAATCTGTTCTGTCTGCAGATATGGATAAATGGTAAGGTGAAAAGGGTCCCTTAGATTTAGTAAGTTAACCAGTCTAGGAGAAAAACATTCCACATTTAACACTAGCTATACTCTGATGCCTTGTGTTGCATTAGAGTCGTGGTGAAGGACTTGGGTAGATATTTTCTGTTCCAAATACATAACCCACCACCATCCTCTCTTTCAAATACGCACCCCACCTCCATCATCTGTTTCAAATACATACCTCACCTCCATCCCTTGTTTCAAATACACCCGATACCTCCATCCTCTCTTTCATATAAATATCCCAACTCCATCTAATGTTTCAAATACATACCACACCTCCATCCTGTATCAAATACACACCATACCTTCATCTTCTGTTTCATATACACACCCCACCTCCATTCTATGTTTCAAATACACACCCCATCTCCATCCTCTGTTTCGAATACACACCCCATCTCCATCCTCTGTTTCGAATACACACCCCACATCCATCCTCTGTTTCAAATACACTCCAGCTTCAGAGTGTAAAAGAACATTGGAGATACGAGGGGGGGCATACGATAAGTTTCCAGACTTTTTTCGTATGTGCATTTAAAATTGTCGTAGACTCTTAAAAATTCACTGTGTCATTGTTATACCATCTTATGAGATGACTGACCAATTTTTATGATTTCAGGTTTAAATGAACAACTACAGAAGGAATTGGAATAAACCCTTCTAAATCCTGATTGTCACAGCGAGTGAATTTCAAAAATGCAATCTGGACGTGAGGACACTTTAGAAGAATGATATGCAATAGAATTCTATTTTAAACTTGAAAAAAAATGCAACAGAAACGTATGGAATGCTTCAGACTGCTTTATGAGCATCTTGCATGAATCGAGTATCAGTTTTTGAGTGGCATAAGAGATTCAAGGAAGACACGGAGTCTGTGAGGGATGATGTGTGGTGTGGAGGAGTAACGAAGTCAGACACTTGAGTTGATCGACCACTGGGTTAAGGTTACTATGCTGAAGGAGTAACGAAGTCAGACACTTGAGTTGATCGACCACTGGGTTAAGGTTACTATGCTGAAGGAGTAACGAAGTCAGACACTTGAGTTGATCGACCACTGGGTTAAGGTTAGGGTTAGGGTTAGGGTTACTATGCTGAAGTTCTAAGAGAGTTGAGGAAGAGATTCCTAGGGAAGAGGCCAGCACTGTTCAAATCGGGTCAGTGGCATTTCCACCAGGACAATGCACCAGTCCTCAACTCTATCCTCATCACAGACTATTTGAGCAAGATGGGCATCAAGACAGTTGCTCCCTATCCCTATTGTCCTGACCTTGCTTCCTGTGACTTTTGGTTATTCACTAAGCTCAGAGGCTGTCGTTATGAGACAACTGAGGAGATGAAAGAGGCTGTGACGAACGTCATTGACACGCTCACACAAGAGGACTTCCATAGGGTCTTGAAGAAATTGTTGGAACGGTACAGCAAGTGCATTGCAGCTAGAGGGGATTACTTCGAAGGGGAACTAGAGTTTCATGTGTGTACTATCAATAAAAGTTTCCCATACGAAAAAAGTCTGGAAACTTATCATATGCTCCTCGTATATTAATGACTCAAAAAGAATTGCTTAACAAAATTGTTTAACTGACTTTTGGAAAACCACACAGAACTGACTGAACAAACTTAATAGTGCGAGATAGATAGATAGATAGATAGATATGAACAGACATAGATAGATAGATGGATAGATAGATATGAACAGACATAGATAGATAGATAGATAGATATGAACAGACATAGATAGATAGATGGATAGATAGATATGAACAGACATAGATAGATAGATAGATAGATATGAACAGACATAGATAGATAGATAGATAGATAGATATGAACAGACATAGAGAGATTGATAGATAGATAGATAGATAGATAGATAGATAGATTGATATGAACAGACATAGATAGATAGATAGATAGATACATTGATATGAACAGACATAGATAGATAGATGGATAGATAGATAGATATGAACAGACATAGATAGATAGATAGATAGATAGATAGATAGATAGATTGATATGAACAGACATAGATAGATAGATAGATAGATAGATAGATAGATAGATAGATAGATAGATAGATATGAACAGACATAGATAGATAGATGGATAGATAGATAGATATGAACAGACATAGATAGATAGATAGATAGATAGATAGATAGATAGATAGATAGATAGATATGAACAGACATAGATATATAGATAGATAGATAGATAGATTGATATGAACAGACATAGATAGATAGATAGATAGATAGATAGATAGATAGATATGAACAGACATAGATAGATAGATAGATAGATAGATAGATATGAACAGACATAGATAGACAGATAGATAGATAGATAGATATGAACAGACATAGATAGATAGATAGATAGATATGAACAGACATAGATAGATAGATAGATAGATAGATAGATAGATAGATAGATAGATAGATTGATAGATATGAACAGACATAGATAGATAGATAGATAGATAGATAGATAGATAGATATGAACAGACATAGATAGATAGATAGATAGATAGATAGATATGAACAGACATAGATAGATAGATAGATATGAACAGACATAGATAGATAGATAGATAGATAGATAGATTGATATGAACAGACATAGATAGATAGATAGATAGATAGATAGATAGATAGATAGATAGATAGATAGATATGAACAGACATAGATAGATAGATAGATTGATATGAACAGACATAGATAGATAGATAGATAGATAGATAGATAGATAGATAGATAGATAAATTGATATGAACAGACATAGATAGATAGATAGATAGATAGATAGATAGATAGATAGATATGAACAGACATAGATAAATAGATAGATTGATAGATAGATAGATAGATATGAACAGACATAGATAGATAGATAGATAGATAGATAGATAGATTGATATGAACAGACATAGATAGATAGATGGATAGATAGATAGATATGAACAGACATAGATAGATAGATAGATAGATAGATAGATAGATAGATTGATATGAACAGACATAGATAGATAGATAGATAGATAGATATGAACAGACATAGGTAGATAGATAGATAGATAGATAGATTGATATGAACAGACATAGATAGATAGATAGATAGATATGAACAGATTCTTCTCCAAAAGTTATACACGTAACCATTTATAAATTCATCAGTTAACTAAACACCTTTCAAATGGCTATTTTTTGCAATCTTTTTTTTATCTTCTAAAATGGTCGGATTCCAACGGTTTTCTTATTCTTTCTGCCGTGTGTATTATTGTGTACCCACTTTGAAAGACCCCGGACCATGACTTTGTGTCCATATTTACCAACCCCTCCGCTCGGGCAGGATAAGACATGAAGTCCATTTTTAACCTGAGTTGAACAGGTTTGAATTCAGAGATTTCCTTCTCGTAGACTAGTTGCCTCACCAAGGCTGAAGAACCTAGTCTGCCCTACTATTTACCCATAGCTGGAGGGAGAATAATTATATTTATACCTTTCCCAAGAGTATTAGTGCTATGTGTAATGCTATCAGTCTCGTTCAGGATTTGAACTCGTGTCATCGTGTCCATTTCCTATGACGATAACCATTACACCACGATCACCTCCATGACTTTGTGTCACGTGATAGGAGGAAAAAGTTCAAACGAATTTATATTAGAAAAACGTGAATTCCCTCTTTTTTTTTCTAATGAATTTTTCCATGAATTTTCCAATGACACTGACATCGATTTTGGTGTCAGAAAATGGGATTTAAGAATTCAACATGGCGGAAAATAACATGGCAGAAATCAACATGCCGGCAATCCCTGATAATGGCAAAATTAGAAGAATCTTTTGTGGATCAAATCGAGAAACTGAAAAATGATATATTATAATATCATTTTTACGATTTTTGCCCATACGAAGTTTGATCCTGTAGTTCGAAATGAAATATCCATCCGACTGTGGCTTAGATATGAATGAAAGTCATCATTGAGAAACGACTCTCAAGAAAATAATATAATAAGTGAAACTTCAGTTCAGTTGAATATTTGATTATTTATGATTATTGCTTATATCAGAATAAATGAATATACATAATCAGATGACAGTAAATATTTATATACAGTACTTTGGTAAGTGACATCTACAGTAACGACGCGTCTAGGATATTATTGATGTCATCTTTGTGACTAGGTCTTGATAATTTATTGTTCAAAAATACTTGCTGTATACAAATTCATGGGCAGTCGCTTGTAGTCTTTCAGCGCCCCGATTATATCACTAAATCATCGGTAATTGCTTTGGAAAGTCCTCTCGACTGCACCTATGGTCCGGACCAAGTCAAGTTGATGAACGTAATTTTTTGCTGTGCGGCCAAAATATGTGTTCATGTATAGAAACTCATAGGAGAACGTCTCTGATCAGTTCAACTTTAGTGCAATTGATTGAGAGATGGGAAGTAAGTGGTCGTAGGGCAGCTGTTTTTTGGGGGTGCTGCTATGTTCAAAATATCACGTAGTATCCTTATATAGTCCCAATCAAGTTTTCTTTCTCGAGGTTTTCAGTGAGAGACGAAGTTGTACAACCATATTAAAGTAATGACATGACTACAGCCTGGAAGAATTCTTTTTTTCTTTTTTTTTTGAAAATATTTATATATTTTTCGACGTCCATACTCTTTTAATAACCAGCTTTTTCAATACAACATTAGGTTAAATAGTTGGCCTATATTTATTCAAGAAACAATTTCACACGCTGCTGAACTTACCTGCAGGGATGTAGTATATGACTGAAACAAACATAGTTAAATTCAAGTATTTGATCTGAAATCAGAGGACTCAACATTTAAACATAGGTTTATTAAAAAAAACGCATATTCATGGCAATTAGATCATTATCATCATCATCATCCTCATCCTCATCAAGTCTTGCTGACAGCACAGAGTTCCCTGACTCTCTCTGCCCATCCGTTCCCATCATCCATCGCTTCTGGTAGCTCCTCTTGATTGCTTCCTGTCTCCGTGTTGAGTTGATATAATTAATCTTTGCTTATCGGCTAATACTGGCGCATACATGTGAAGGAATCCATAAGAGAACGTCGCCGACGTGTTTGTCCTTAGTCCTCAGGTAGTGCTTTGCATATCTTATACGTCCCTCTTGAAATGGGAGGCAAGTGACCGTATAGCTGCAGTCATGTAGCGTGTTGCTTCCTAGATTTTTTCTAGACTGCATTTTTATAGAGTCCCTATTTATCTTTTGTTCTAATATATTTTGTAAATTCCCATATAGTGCAAGCATATAGTAGTATGGTTACAGTTTGGTCCACTCCAATTTTATTGTATTGGATAGATAAAACTTCCACATGATCGATAACTTGTCAATAGCAGTTCACAGCTTCTCCCGTACACCTATTCAGGAGCTATATCATAATAAAATTAAAACAGGCCTCTTCTCTCAACATTAAAATGTATTAGCAGTTACGGTAAAGGTGGGATTATAGCGATGTGAATATTATTATTATTATTATTATTATTACGTTTTTTGGTTTAAGGTTTAATTTGGTTTTGTTGCTATTACTTTGGTTGCGTTGGTATTTCGTTGGTAGCGTTGGTAATTTGTTGGTAGCGTTGGTAATTCATTGGTAGCGTTGGTATTTCGTTGGTTGTTATCCCCTCGCTAAATTTTGATGGAAAATAAAGGCAGTGGAAAAGAACGAAGACGTCGTTCGGTTTTGTATCAAGGTTTTAATGGCAGCATGAAGTAAAGGGGTTTACCCTGGTATGCTGCGAGCCTCGTAGTAAAGAAAGAAGGTAGGAAGTTGTTAGAGTGTATCATCTAATTTGTTTTTGACTAGGGTCCCTTGGTCAAGAAGAATAGACTAAAGGGGTCCATAAGCTAGAGGGCTCTCCTCATAGTGTATGATGCTACTACTGCTATTTAGGAGCAGATGAATAGACGTCTGTTCCCATTGGGGATTTATGAGGGAGAGGGATATCCCTGACCCTCTCACGCCACTTCTCCCTATCGTTCATCGCCTCCAGCAGGTCCTCAGGGCTACATCCCGTATCCTCACATAGCTGCCGAATGTATGTTCGAGCTGGTCGTCCTGCTTTTGCCCGGCCATACGTGGGGGTCCATTGGAGTATCAGTTATAAATCTATGTAAACACCAGCATATTCGTTCAACTGAAAAATGTTGTGTGATGTTTAAATTAAATGCATTCTTAAAAGAAATAAAACGAAGAAATAGTTGAGAAGATATAAGATAAATCCGTCTCTAAAAAAAGTGTTTATTTCTTCGCTCTTTAGAATATAAAGTAGTTTTGAAATTAGATAATCAATAGCTTTTTGAACTCAGGTAAAAAAAGAAAAAAAAAGAATCGTGCAGATTTGTTGTGAGTAATATCTCATAGATTGATAGTGACTGTAGTGGAACAATGTTTATAAAGATAACATACTTAACGAGTGCTACAAAATAAAGAAGTTTTATCCTTGAAAATATCTGAAAACGAAGACATGACATTGTTCACTGTGGATAGCAGTGGATTCTTAGCCAGCACGTGGATTTGTTAGGCTATCGCCCAAGTTGACGGTCATAACTTGATACGGGTCGTCCGGGGTCAAGAAAGCTTGGGCTGCTACGATTCTAAGTCACTGATCCATCTTTCCTGGGAAAGAGGTAAACGGTTCTCGGATGTTTTTGAGATGTTTCGACTTTATAGTATTTGGGAGGATCTGGCACACGCGATTTTGGTCGTCGAAGAAAGTGATTTGTATTTTTTTAGCACAGCCGATGGGTTAAAAAAAAATTGGTCGAGTGTTTTGATTTTTTCAGCTGGGTTTTTCCCAAATTCTGACTTTTCTAAAACACAGGCTTTGTTCTTTTTTTTTATGTATACATTTTATCTAGAACTATTTTTCTAGAACTTTTTTTTCTAGAACTTTCTTTGACATGGAAATTGCATTATTTCCTTAAGTGACGTAAGGTTTGTAAGTCCCAAAAATTCATTCTGGATACAAGGTGATATGAATATAGGTGTTTGGTCGAAAAGTTCTTCTAAGTGAAGTCATCTGGAGGTTGCAGGTTCAATCCCAACTAAAGATAGATAACAAAGAGTAAAATTTGCTCTCCCCATTGGTTAAGAGATTTAAAACATTCTACCCCTGTGTATTTAATAAAAGCTTCAATTCGTGGTGCAATGTGTGCTCCCGAGTTAGATATGGAACTTCTGAAGAAGGCCGATGGATGCATCGGTCGGAACATTGTGAGTATTATTGTATAGTACAATGCGTCATGATTAGCAGCGCGGAACACGTATGTATATAAAAATATAAGATTATATTTTTATTTTAGGCGATGATACTTGTGTGGAACAGAAAGCAATCGCAGAGAGTTCGCGCACAAGGAGGAGCTGTCGGGAGACGGACGAGCCAGTGAGCAACTGACTTTAGCCGAAATTCGAGAACTTACATAGTCTACAACTCTCACGTGACCTGCAGCAATTCCTCTCTTTCGTCAACCATGGTTATGCCCACATCTCACTTCTTTGCTTTTCATTGGTTATGTTGTCTGCTTCCCATTGGCTACTTGCCCAAGCCCGGTTCTGTGGGAGTACGCATCTGCCAATATCACCAAATTCAACGACGCCCACTGTTCAGGTGATATTCCTATATCTTCGACCGAATGCACCTGTTTTCAACATAACAACTGTGGGCATGGTGACATTTCGGCAATCACCTTGTTGATACTTCTTACAACCCCCTTATTTACGTTCAGGGATTTGTAAGGGTAAGTTTTGACACTGATATTGTAAAACACTGACATTTTCTGTAGAAAATCAGCGTGTTTCCACTTTCCACCTCGACAATTAAAGTTTGACTTTTTAATTTTTTGACTGTAATTGGCGTTAAATTTGTTGATATTATTTTTTTCAATTATAAAGGATGATAAATTAGTTATCAGAGCACGGTTAGATTCAATGATTATGAATCTAGGAAAAGGTTCTTCGGTTTCATTATCTGAAGAGTCCGAATCGTTTAAATTACGTTTGAATTTTTCTTTGAGGAAGAAGCTATATCTGTCATACATTTTTACTGGTCCCATGTTCCACCAACCACCACGGAGTCCAACTTGAGAAAGGTATGAACCAAAGGGGAAACCGATTCGCCTTGGCTGAGACGGGGATACAATACCAGTATACTCGCAATAAGAGCAAGATTTCGAACCGCTGCTAAATTCTCTTTATAACTCAATCTAACAGGGTTAAAAAGTCCTTTCCTTTTAACTCAAGTGACCCTCAGCCCCTGCCATCTAGTATCGATAAGATAAGGGGTTGGGCTTGTTCTGCAAGAGCAGATTGGATGATACGTTCAAGAGAAAAAACATTCGTACTACCCCATAACGGTATCATCTGATTGATCGGAGAGGGCCAATCTGACATCTCGTCAGGCCAAATAAGGGCCACGGTGGTGTTTTTCAAGCTATTGAACCCACTGTCACCGTGTCAATGACTGCTCAACCCCCCGGGTTCCGTCCTAGCGCCTTACGAGTCGCCACCCACGGCCAATAGGTGGCCACATTGGTCTTACTTACCCCTCTGCAGAGGTGCAGTTAGCGAATTCTACAGCCACAGCCGACAGGGCGGATATATATATATATATATATATATATATATATATATAGCGTAAAAGGAAATAAAATTAAACTAGATTATATATATATATATATATATATATGTGTGTGTGTGTGTGTGTGTGTGTGTTTTCTTTTGTATAGTGTAATAAAGAAGTCAGGATAAAAACATTTTTTGCTTAAAAAAAGTCCTCAAAAAAGGATAAAGCCTTAAAGAAATAGCTATTTTCTCATGCCCTTTAAGGTGTGTCACCGTGGCGTTGGGGCCCATAAAAACTTCTTCAAAATGGGTATCTCTTGAATAACACGAAACTGCATCTGATTAAAACGCTTTAGAACTGGAGAGTGGAGATTACATTTTATCTGCCATTACTCCCATGTCTACTCTGGCACATATAGCTGAAGGAAGTTCACGTCTCGCAGTGGCTAACGAGCTGGACTGTGACATCAGAGTAAATGAGTTCAAACTGCAGTTGTGTTTTTACGTTCATCTTTTCATAAATGCACATGTGAAATGCATGAAGCCATCTTATCCACCAAGCTATGGATTAAATAGTCCCACTAAAAGCACTTTAACCGGCTCATTGTTCTAGTGGGTAGAGTGTTCACCTATGGTCCAGGAGACCTAGGTTCAATTCCAGGTCGCGTCATATCAAACACTTTAATAATGGTACTTGATAACTCCTTGCTTAGAACTCAGCTATATGAGGTACGTATCAAGGGTAAAGTGGGGCAATCCAGAGAAAGGAGAAGCGCCTTCTCCAACACCTTGGTGTAGTAGCTATTGAAAAGGGAATCTTCTGGTCGCCCACGACTACGGTCGCCAACTTTACTTTTACCAGTATTTCAAAATAGTTTGGATTTAAATAATCCACGAAGTTTGATATGCTATTGTAAAAACCCAAAGAATTAGCTCCTTATGTCTGTGCTATGACAATGAGTACGTATTTGGAAAAATACTATCTACAGTTAAACAATCAAGTTTTATAAAATAATTACCTTCTTTTATAATGAATTAACAATAAATAGATTTACCCGATTCTTTGCTTGAAACCTTTTTTTCTCATTTTAAATGCATTTCCTAAGATACGAAAGAAATATTATAGAAAAATTAAGTCCCAGAAAGTTAGATGATGGGGTGTTACATATACATGATATACGGATATGTGAAATAGACATAATGTTCATAAACATATATAGGAATCCAAAAGCACGAGATTGGTTCAGGTACGAGACTTTATAACCTTTGAGTTGTAGGTTTTTCGACATGAGGAAAGAGAGACACAATTTCTTTCTATGCTGACTGCTTTTCCATCGTCAGCTCTCAACCCAACCAACGTGCGGCGCCCGTAGCGAACAAAGTCGTCTGGCCTCGCCCAGCTCTGAATCTCGACCTTCCCGTGCGGACGCAGGAACTCAACTAACTGCTTTTTCTCAAATCCCCAAATCCTCAATCCACGCTTCCGGGCATGACGTCATTTACCTCCCTGGTCCCATTTCCTTTCTGGGAATTTTATTTTGATATCTGCGAATGACGCATCCTCCCTGCACGCGCGTGAACACCTGCGTTAATGTTGCACCTAACTAACCCATGCGCTAAGCGAAAAGTTCTCAGCTAAACTAAACCGAAAGGCAAGATATATAAAACAAAATTCCTCGGCAATTATATTACAGGAGTAACAAATACTATTTAGACCTTAAATCCATTTTTTAAACATTTAAAATAACTTTATGGTAATTTAAAACATAAGCAGACATTATAATCACATGGCCTAAGTGGGTGTCCTCGCGGTGTAATGGTTAAAGCGATGGACTGCCGAATCGTAGTAAGCGAGTTCGTACTCCAGTCACGCTATTACGTTCACTTTCAGGCAAATACCTTTGGGAAAGGTATGAAACCCCTTAATCCTCCCAGCTATGGGTTAAATAGTACCATTACTGTTCTTCTAGGAGAATGACTTTGGTATTAAATAACCTACTAAAGTTGATATGCCATTAAACGAAGAAACCAAACCAATCAAATGGCTTATTCCACAAATATAAAATATTCTTTCACAATCAAAATCTATATCATCAAATATTAAAATCATTAACATTAAACATGTACTATACGCATATCATCACCCATATAAATATAATCTATGAAGGTTGATAAGTCAATGAACAAACAAACAAACAGTAACTACAGTTAGACAATCAAGTTTTATCTAAAGATTATCTTTTTTTTTTCAAGAGAAATAATCCTATAGCCATGAAATTGGCAAGAACTATCTATCTATCGATCGATCTATCTATCTGTGTGTGTGTGTGTTGTAAAATAATTAGGGACGCTCGGGTTATCAGCCACAAGTCAGCAACAATTTCTGATTGATTGTAAGAGACTCAAACGGGAAAGCTGTGAAGAGAGAGTGAAGGATAGGAAACATGGTGTAATGGTAATCGTCGTAGGCAATGAACACGGCGATACGAGTTCAAATCCTGGACGTGACTGATTGCATTTCACATAGCACTAATACCCTTGGGAAAGGTATGAATCCAATTATTCTCCCTCCAACTATGGGTACTATTTACCAACCCCTCCGCTCGGGCAGGATATGACACAAGGTCAATTTTTAAGCGGAGTTTAACAGGTTTGAATTCAGAGTTTTCCTTCTCCTAGACTAGTTGCCTCAACAAGGCTGAAGAACCTAGTCCGTCCTACTATTTACCCATAGCTGGAGGGAGAATAAGGGGGTTCATACCTTTCCCAAGGGTATTTGCCCGAAAGTGAACGTAATAGCGCGACTGGAGTACGAACTCGCGTACTACGATTCCGCAGTGCATCGCTTTAACCATTACACCACGAGGACACCCTCCAACTATGGGTAAATAGTAGGGCAGACTATGTTATTCAGCCTTGGTGAGGCAAACTAGTCTAGGAGAAGGAATAGTGAGAAGTGTCATATCCTGCCCGAGCGGAGGGGTTGGGTAAATATGGATAGAAAACAGAAGAAGGGTTAGTTGGAAGATAGTCTCAACAAGCAAAATCTGTCAGTTGGACACCAGACACGACGATTTAAAGACAGCCTAAATTTGCGGTCCCCATTTAAGGGTGAACTCCAACAACAGGTCTCACACTCCAGCGGAGACTTGTGGGGACGGACCCCATGCAGAAGCACGTGTTAGGACTACAACATAAAATATGAAATAAAAGTCTGTGGTTTGTGTCTGCTTTCTTTCCCCTCACAACACTTTGTTTCTCTTTGTCTAGAACATGTTATTGATTCAGTTTTCACAAGCTGTTTCATTTGTCCTGGTGACAACTAAAGAATGTCGTAGCAAGAACAATTTAGTGTTAGCGAACTAGGACGGGATTTTCGCGTGTACTTCGCTGTTCTCACAGTAAGGTTAAGAGGAGGTCCGACTGAGACTTGAGACGTATTACTACTCTAGTGGACAAGTCAGACACGTGGTGGTGAAATTGTCCGTGTCGTTGCGAAATGTCTATTGAGACCATACCAGGACGAACTTCCATTTGAACACCATAATGTGTATTTGTGGCATGTAGTGTTACAACTGTACATTTTGTGAGTAACGGTAAAATGCATTTATATATATATATATATATATATATATATATATATATAGATAGATAGATGTAATTTTTGTTTTTAAACATGTTGTGTACTTCTTTTTTCATCGGGTAGATTTGGCAATCATCTCTGAAAATGGATACAGTGATGCCTATTAAATTTTAGTTTTCAGGAGCTGCTTCTATTTGACATACTTGAAAAAGTTATGTGTCGATTATTTCTTTCTCTAGCCATCGGTAAATATTGGAAAATTATAGATTCTCTAACCAAGGAGAAGGAAAAATCTGAATTCATACGTTAACTTACCCATAAAAATTGATTTCATGAAGCACCCTTCTTGTGCAGTGGGGGGTGGTATATATTTATTCCGGAGTTAAAATAATCTAAAATATTTTTTTTAGTTTCTATAAGCTTTCTAAAAATATTCATTACACATTTCTAAAATGGCTATTTTCTCCTTCGATTACACCTTATATATATATATATATATATTTCTCTGCGTGTCTGCAGATATGTATTCATGTGTTTTTCTAAGCGTGGAAAAAATAATGTTTTCTTCGATGCTTTTTGTTATATATATATATATATATATATATATATATATATATATATATATATATATATATATATATATATCATTATTATTCTGGAGTTGTTTTGACGTGCTTTTAATTCTATTTAAACATCTCGAAATAATTTTATTTTCACATTATACAATTTAACCGACATTTTTCGATGGCCTCAGGTGATGTCTAAATTATATTTACACTTAGAAAATATTCTTTCAAATAAACACTAGAATTCTGTTCAAAAACACAGAATGAGAGGAATTGATAGTTATGTACATAAAATACAGGGAGGATGATTTTGCCCCCTTGTTTCAAAGAAGCACACCCAGTTGTGTGATTGTATACACACCCACACACACACATATATATATATATATATATATATATATATATATATATATATATATATATATATATATTAAACGAACATCGATATCCATTAGTAAATGTATATGTCTATAACATATTACAGGTTGGCTGGTTGATTATATATATATATATATATATATATATATATATATATATATATATATATATATATATATATATATATATAAATGCCTACAGAATCTCACCTAAACTGATCATCAGGTCAGTTCACACAAGTTATATATATATATATATATATATATATATATATATATATATATATATACCTTAAAGAAAAACTAAAGCCGGTCACATTAGGATTATATATTGATAATTCTAATGCGACCGGTTTTTTTAAGGAATTATTGTTCTGTGATGTCAGTTACTTTGAGCTCTTTACCAGGAATATTTAAATCTTCATAGTTAAAAGATTTTATTGTCCTGACGGAATTATTCCCGACTCCCATTTAACTGGACTGGATCACACCCCCCAATTTATATATATATATATATATATATATATATATATATATATATACATATATCATACGTGATGTACTCCAATGTATCCCCACATATGGCCGAGCAAATGGAGGACGACCAACTCGAACATACATACAGCAGCTATGTGAGGATACGGTATGTAGCCATGAGGACCTGCTAGAGGCGATGAACGATAGGGAGAAGTGGCGAGAGAGGGTCTGAGATATCCGTGCTTATGGCATTACATGATGATATATATATATATATATATATATATATATATATATATATATATATATATATATGTGTGTGTGTGTGTGTGTGCAAAAAATGATTCATTGTATGTGCAAAGAGAAAAAAATATTTTTAAAGGAATAGGTCCAAGATGAGTTTTGTATGTTTAAAAATGTATTTATTTATTTTATCCTATATACATGTATGTTTCCAGCTCGTGGATTTCGTCAACAGACATATGGGGCATGAGGCCTTTGAATAGGACAATGGTTTTCGATTTTATGTTGGTTTATAAAGAGGTCACCCCTCTATCCTCCGAGGGTGTCTATTTTAGCATATATGAATAAGTTTAACATGTTTGTGAATTGATTTCGTTTTAACAAGTTGAAAACACTTATTGGATTAATACCGAAGTCAGTTTTCCGTTTATGTTGTTCAATGATATGCAATATATAAATATATCTTCGCAATGAACAAACAGATCTATTTCTATTGTACTCCCATTATATTTGTTTATTGTTTAGTTGATGGGTCGGTTTGCTGTTAAAATTAAACAATTATTGACTCCTCATAAATACGTTACGAAAACGTGTATTCACAATAATTTTAAACGGGTTAATTCTTCATGTTCTCAAAGATAAAGTCTATACAAAGGTATGTATTCATGCATGTACGCGGTGCATTCAATAAGTTTCCAGCCTTTTTTTTTTGTGCAGGCTTTTAAAATTGTCGTAGACTCTTGAAAATTCAGTATCTTATTGCTATACATCTTATGAGATGACTGACAATTTCTTATGATTTCAGGTTCAAATGAACAGCTATTGAAGGAATTGGCATACACCCTACTAAAGCCTCATTGTCACAGCTGGTGAATTTCAAAAATGCAATCTGACATTTTAGAAGAACGATATGCAATAAAATTCTGTTTTAAACTTGGAAAAAATGCCACAGAAACGTATGGAATGCTTCAGATTGCTTTTGGTGCATCTTGCATGAATCGAGCATCAGTTTTTGAGTGGCATAAGAGATTCAAGGAAGGCAGCGAGTCTGTGAGGGATGATGAGAGGTGTGACAGGAGTAAGGAAGTCAGGACACCAGAGTTGATTGCCCAAAGGGTTAGGGTTACGGTTAAAGCTACTATGTTGAGGTTTTAATGGAGTTCAGGAAGAGATTCCGTTGTAAGATGCCAGCACTCTTCAAATCGCGCCAGAGGCATTTCCAGCAGGACGACGCACCAGTCCATCCTTGTCACAGACTATTTGACCAAGATGGGCATCAAGACAGTTCCTCAGCCTCCCTATGATCCAGACGTTGCTCCCTGTGACTTTTGGTTATTCTCTAAGCTCAGAGGCTGTCGTTATGAGACGATTGAGGAAATGAAAGAGGCTGTGACAAAGGTCATTGATACACTCACACAAGAGGACTTCAATGGGGCCATTAAGAAGTTGTTGGAACGGTACAACAAGTGCATTGTAGCCGGAGGAGATTACTTCGAAAGGGACTAGAATTTCATGTGTGTACTATCAACCAAAGTGCACATACGAAAAAAGTCGGGAAACTTATTAATGATCCTCTAAAAATATACTTGGCCATAAAGGGAAGAACTATGCAACAACAAAGGCTGAATAAATATTTTTGGAGCGGAAGAAGTTCATGAGAGCTTTTTCAACAGTATCCCTTAACTAAAATCTTCTCAGTCCGTCTACTTTTCATTGTACCTCTATTCATTCTCTGGTTCCCCATATCTCTTCTCTATCGGCATTCTTCTCAGCCAATCTCTGTATCAGTGGCCCAAACTATCTTTTATCTATTTATATATCTTCTGTGTCTAATAACCGACTGACTTCTTTCCCTACTTCTGTTGGTTTCTCTTCTCGGACTGACCCTATGTGCCTGTTATTATCAGACCAACTGTTCTTCATTCTCTGCTCCCCCATCTCTTCTGTATCCCCCATTACCACTATTAGTGGCAGACTCACTCTTTCGATCGTCTTCTGGTTGATCTTCTGTACATAAGAAGAGGCAAACATTCCTATTTCTGGACCCCAGGCCACCCAAAAGGTTAGACGTAAACATACAGTCAGACAATGGAACTCCAGGAGATGCTTAAAGGTGTGATAATAATCTTTTAAAAGTTGTTGAACCACTTTTATAAGTTTTCTCATAGCAGAAAAGAATCAGTGATTCTTAGGCAAATATGTGAAGGCCTCTATATGGACACACACCAACTGATACAAACGGATATGCATACCCACGGCTAAAGGACAACCTAATACACACACAAATGCAAGAATGCATGCTCTCAAATAGTATTAAGCTCGTAAGTTTGTGTCCGTAAACGTTCTAGATGAAAAAGTCAACAGAAAAAGTCATAGCAATTCTCTTTTGGAATATTCAAGATGTCATTCTGGACGATTTTTAGCAAAAAAGAGAAACAATAAACCCTGGGGCATACACTGAGACCCTGAAGAGTCTCCGGGAAAGAGTCCAACGAGTGAAACCCAACATGCTAATTGATTAAGTGCTCCTAGAACATGGCAAAGCTCGATCACACACAAACCTCAAAACAAGGAAGACAATGGCATCATTCAAGTGGACCATTCCACCACATCCTCCATACTCATCAGATTTATCATCTTCTGAATATTATCTCTTCGGTCTTATGGAAGAGGGTTTAAGTGGAAAACATTATGCCAGTGACAAGGAAATGAAGAAAGCAGTAATGTAGTGGTTCAGAGAACAGTCAGCAGAATTGCATGTTCACATCCGAAGGTGGAACATAGCCATTGAGAAAAACGGTGACTATGTTGGGAAATAGGGATGAGAACTGAAGAACAAACAGGTAGTGTTCAATTATAATGACCTGAAAAATCAATGATGAAGTTTATTGTTATTGTCAAGAATGTGTGCTGATCCATTCATATGTGATTTTTTCCTCTCTTTATCTGAGTTAATATTTGAAATATTGATGACACGAGGAAGATAATTAAATTGATTAAGATAATTACATATCTATATATGCTCTTTTTTATCAATTAATATTTTTTATATAATATAATGTCAGCATCGTTTTATCTAATTAAGAATTTTGATCAAATTATTCGATAGGCAATTAGCATCAACACCAAATATCTCAATACAATGTCAGGCATGATTTGAAAAATATATATAAAAAAGTGAAAGAAAAAAATTGTAATCTTCTATTTACGACACGTTTTTAAAAAAATCTTCAGTCAGAAGCTGTATTCTCTAAAAGAAAAATGAACAGAGCGAACTGTTAATTTTCTTAAAATGTGGTCCACTTGATTTTCCACTCATTATTTTCCATTAGTTGATACACCTCTAAAACATTATTTTTAATTCCCTAAAGACGGTCATTTATGTTTCTTTTATTATCCTCATAGAGCTCAAATATTACTCTTAAGATCAACTTTCATTTAAGGAAAAACAGGTTGGATTTGGGACCTTTTGATACGCATCAGCAAGCACAAACTAATCTCTAGAAAACTAAAAATCAGCAAATATCGAGAATTGGCAAAGATTGGTCTCTACTCTATTTTTAAAAAAAAATTAGATGAACCAGACCTGTGGGACACTGCTGGATAAGTAAGGACGAGCTCATAGTTTATGTACTCCTATGGACCCCATCACATGGCCGAGCAAAGGCAGGACGACCAGCTCGAACCTACGTACAGCAGCTCTGTGCTGATACATAATGATTGGTATAATTGTCACCTGCATGTTCCACAGTTATTTTTCAATTTTTTAGCAAGGTCGAGGGATTTATCCTTCTTTTCGCATTCTTTCATCTTTACTCTGTGGTCAGCCGGGACAGCAAAGTCGACAATTTTGCAAATTCTCTCTTTTTTTTTTTGTTGATTATTACAAGGTCTGGTTTTCTGGCCGAGATAAGGTGATCCGTGTGTATGTCAAAGTCCCATAGGAGTTTATGTGTGTCATTTTCAAGCACAGGTGCTGGGTTGTGCATATATCATTTGTTTGTATCGTCAAATTTCAGTTTCTTGCATAGTTCTCAGTGGATCACCAAATGCCCAACTTTTTCAAAAATTTTCAGAGATTAAATGTTACCAATTTAGTTTAATTCTGTTTGTATTAATAGGCTTTCAGGCAAAAATTGTGGAATTTTGTTTACTTTTAATATGGCAACCTTGTCATTTTATGTTTATTATATTATGCCGTAAATAATTTTTGTCATATGTCGGAGGACATTCGATAAACTGGAAAGAAATTTGTAATTGGTTCATATTATGTGTTGTTAGATAAATAAATGCATGAAGTTTATAAGCTTGTCTCAAAATCCATGGATAGTTGATGCACAATAATTCTAAATGTAATTAAAAACATCGATTTATTCTAAAGATATTCATTATTTATATACATTATTGGAGGTGCCCGTGGTGTAATGGTTATTGTCGTAGGAAATGGACACAGCGACACGAATTCAAATCCTGGACGAGACTGATTGCATTTCACATAGCACTAATACCCTTGGGAAATGTATGAATCTATTATTCTCCATCTATGGGTAAATAGTAGGACAGACTGGATTCTTCAGCCTTGGTGAGGCAACTAGTCTAGAAGAAGGAAAACTCTGAATTCAAACCTGTTAAACTCCGCTTAAAAAATTGACCTTGTGTCATATCCTGTTCGAGCGGAGGGATTGATAAATATGATTATTTATATACATTATTAAAAGCAGGTAAAGAATGTGTGCCAAAAAATTTGAATTATTTATATTATTATATCAATGAAATATCAATAAAAAAAATAATAAATCATTATATAGCTAAATAATAAAACATAATATTATGCCTATTTTACAAAAAATTATATCCTAAAAAATCATTTTTGATGGACAATTGAGCGATATTAATATGCCACGTAGTCGTATGAAGCAATATTAAAATAACTATATTTTTAAAAATAAATATAAGTTTTATACAACAAACAAAATGTTATATAATTGCGGAAGGATTTTTTTTATATTATCAATTTTCGTTTTGTATATCTTATCTTTCGTTTTAGTGAGGCTGAGAACCTTTCGGCTTGGTGCATGTGTTAGGTGCACATATTGAGTGCAAGTGTTCATGTGCGCGGGGAGGATTTGACAATCACAGATGTCACAAAAAAAAACCCAGATAGAAATGACACTGGGGATGTGATTGACGTCATGCCCGGAGGCGATGGGCTGTGGATTTTTTTCGGAGCTCGCCGAGGCAAGACAAGTTGGGGTCTACGGAATGCCCGCGCGTTGTTTGAGTCAGTGAGTTGAGAGCTGACGATGTACGAACAGTCAGTATAGTAAGAAATTGTGTCTCTCTCTCCTCATGTCGGAAAACCTTAAACTCAATAAGGTAAATAAAGGTTTCGCACCAGAACCAATTTTGTGTTTTTCGAATTCCCTATGTCTAATTTACATATTAATATCTTGGTCGTATTTTTAGACCTGTATGTTACAAAAATAAGATTAGGGACAGACCACATTATTTATGTCAGGGCATTTGATTCAAGCCTAATATTGTTATGTTTTGACCTTTTGACCAGGCCAAAAATGCCGTTCAAGGTGATGCACCGGAAGGAAGTGATACATTCTAATGGCAGTTATGAGAGGAAATCGCGTGGGCGGAAATTGGCTGATGAAATGGGACGAGGTAGATATATCCCATGATTATCTCAGAGAATTACGCACCGGAAGACAGTAACCTCTGAACTGCATGACAGTTATTTCCGCTTGATGAAGACTAAACATTCGATTTCAAAGATCGAGAGGGCGATCGTGTAGGCGTTGAACTATTATATAACGCAGTCAAGACGGAAGTTGAGGCAGTTGAGTTCCGGCCAGAGAGTTCGAATTCCAGTGGAGACGAGATGTGGTAGGGAAAGCCACACCAGGCCGAAGGGGCCTGGGGCCCTGATGAGCTGAGGTCCGGAGAAGATGCTGATAAGATGCAATAAAGAAAGCCATCACACAGCAGAGTGAGCCCCTAGGCCTACGGTTGAGCATCAAGAGAACAAGAAAGACACAACGTGACGGTCATAACAGTGGGGTCAAGATATTACAGTTTATGTTCGGTCTCCAACTCCCTCTCACATGCAAACCTTGAACAACCCTTTCGAACCCTTGCAATAAAGTGAGAGGTGAATATTTTTGTTAATGAAGTCTTCTTGCGTCTTTATCATTGCGTCCGTCTTTATTATTATGTCGTTATGATGTTGTAGATGAGTATATAACAATATATATATATATATATATATATGTTTGTGTGTGTGTATGTGTGTATGTGTGTGTGTTTGTGTTCGTGAGTATATATATATATATATATATATTGGTCAAATGGCTCTGGAGATCAGCGTTCAATCCCAGGTCGAGTCATATTAGAGACTCAAATATGTTACTTGATGACTCTTTGCTTAACACTCAGCATAAGGATCAAGGGAAAGTGGAGCAATTCAGGTAAAGGAGTAGCGCCCTCCCTTACACCTCAGTGTAGTAGCTATTGAAAATGGATCGTTCGGGTCGTCTTCGTCTACGGCCGCCAACTTTACTTATAACTTTACTATATCTATATCTATATATATATATATATATACCAACATTGAGATGAGAAATTTTTTTGATTTAGGTAGGTTTATAGAATCTAAATTAAGCTTATGAATATGTTCTCAGGATAAAAATTCCTTTGGCGTACACGTTGGCTTCAGTTTATTTAATTTATACAGTTATGCAATCCGTGCAGATAGATATTTTCAACAAGATTAACATTTTCCCAGGGCGTTGTTGGATTCTCAAGAATCAGAATTGTAAGGCTGTACGTTTTATTGACGATTGAATGTAATCTGATGTTTTGATTATGTTAAGAGTTTCTGCCGGCTGACCTACAGGGCACTCAAGAATCCAATTGTGATGACTCAGGCTTTGTACGTTGGTTTGGCACAGTTGAAATTAGCAATTGGGAATTGATCCAAGAATCTAAGGTCAAGTTTTGGATGAGGTACAGTGTAAAAAAAATAAAATAAAAAAAAATTAAAAAACATGGTTCAGTCGGAATACATCAAGTGCGTCTCAGCAGAGGAGTAAGACTTCATCCGCCTATCAAGTGTTCTGAATATGATAATAAACAATCTGATGATGAAGCTTCAGTAATACTGGAGCTTTGAGGAATGTTGGGTAACCCTTGATTAGGATTGCTCCCAGATTGACTCTAACCTGGAGTTGTATCACCTGATCTAAGGCTCAAATAGAATTGCTCGACATTCAAACAGTGCACCTATGCTAAACAGAATTATTAAAAATCGAATTGTTTGATCATTTAACTGTGTGAAAACAAATGATTGATGTTTAATTGATTGGTTATGAAATATAGTCATACATAGAACCATTACCTTTGTTGCCTTATGCTAAACTGAACTGTTTGGAATAAAACTGCTGGATCATTTAACCGTCTGGCATTCGTGCCGGATGGGTGCTCGAAACCAAGAGCAGACTCGGGGCCGAATAGGCCCCCAGCTTCGGCTGGGCAACCTTCGGGTGGGCGAGCTGCACTTTTGTCCCCTTTGTACGGCACTAGACCAAGCGTCTAGTTTAAGCCGTAAACTGGCATACGTGCCCGGACCCACATTTGGGTTCGTGAAACTGCTTGTCTCATCAGGCTCACATTGCACTAAGTGAGCCGATGAGCAGCACAGACCAGCAGGGTTCGAGTCTCGGCTCCTTCCCGACCTTCCCCTCCCCTTTATCCCCACTTTAATTGGCCTTCGGGCTTTTGACCTTGTGTCAAGTCGTGTCTGGTGGGAGGCAGCGACAAATATCTGGATCATTTAACTGTGTATAAACAAATGGCTGATGCTTAATTTAAATGGTAATGATACATAACAATACTTAAAACATTAAATGGGTCAAGTATAGGCACAATATACGACAAACGAAAACTTACAATTCAAAACAAGATTCAACCTGAGGACCAGACAACAGGTTTGGAGCCAACATTGGATATCCATTTGGCATCCTATGAATGTTGGCTGTTATTCTTTCAGATACACAAACGATTATTTTTTTAAGTACGAAAACGATGAACAAAATAACCACTCAAATCAGAGACCACACAGTAGAAATTAACTAGGGAAGATAACAAACTATCATTATCCGGTTATTTTAGGAGCAACCCTATAAAAAGAAGGTTAGGGTTAGGGTATAGAGAAAGAATAACAGATATTTTGACGTAATTAGGTAGATCTAAGCATAAAACCTATGGCTTAACGATCAGGTTAGGAAATAAAGAATATTTGGTTTTCTCACCTTGAAATACTGGAAATCCACCTACAAATATATAGACAAACATATCAACACCTTTTCTAGAGAAGTAAAAAAAAAAACTGTGGAACATGAAAGTGACTGTTATACCAATTGTAATCGGTACTCTTAGTACAGTCTCTAAAGGATTGATACGAGGACTTATAAATGAGAGGATGAGAGGAGACAATCCAAGTCTCAGTATTGCTGAGATACACCGGAATACTGAGTAGAGTGCTGGAGACTTAAGGCTTCTTGTTCTCACTCTGACTCCATTGAAAGACTATCAGCTCACAATGATGTGAAAAACTTTCAAGAACTACAACTACTACTACTACTACTACTATTAATAATAATAATAATAATTCTTGTAAATGAACAGTTCTACTTGACTCATACAGAGTGCAGAAGCAAAATATGGACTAATTTTAAAACGTTTTTTTTTTTTTTTACTTTGATTAGTCTAATTTTTGAAAAACAATTCGATAAACCTGAATTTTCATAATTAGCTCAATTATTTAAGCACATTTAAAAAAAAATAAAAGACCGTCTAATATAAGTGAGGAAAAAAAACAAACAATAAAAACAATAAAAGATATGCTTAACGCAGATAGAAAGCTAAAAAATTAATTACGCTATTTGGGACATTTTTGAAAATAAAACCAATGCAACTTCCCATGGAATATTGGTGTGCTTTAGATTGCTATTGAGAAGGAATATAATAAAACATGAGAAGAATTTATTTTGAAGACATGCAAATCGTTTCGAAAGTTTTTTTTATCTAATTGAAATTAATCTTGGTTTATAGTAGAGTCGTTTATTATCAATTGCAGGATATTCCAGATTTTCCTTCCACAGCCAGCACTCTCTTGTGTATATCTGCGCATTTTGTTGATATTTTTAAATCAAAATTCATCTTCTTTTACTGTAGAGTCGTTTATTATCATTTGCAGATTATTCCAAATTTTCCTTCCGCACCCTAAACTCTCTTGTGCCTATCTTCTCATTTTGTTGTAGTTTCTTTTTAATCAAAATTTTGTTTTACAAGAGAGCCGTTTATTATCATTTTGCTTCTTCACCCTCAACTCTTTTGTGTCTTCGTATTTTTTAAATTTTTTTTTCAAATCAAAATTAACCTTGTTTTATGATAGAGTCATTTATTATCATATTAGAATATTCCTTATTTTGCTTCCACAGTGTAAATATATATATATATATAGAGACAGAGAGAGGCTTGGGTTGGCGTTTAAGTCAACCGGGTTTCGATCCCAGCTACGGAAAGCTAATATGTCTAGTCACACTGAACGAAACAGATCTGTCTGTGGATGACTATAGAGATATATACTCCCCTACCCCCGTAGGGTTGAGCTCTCTAGCGAACGAAGTAATCGTGTTGCCATTAGCGTTTATTGCAAGTCTCTTCATATATGAATTGAGGTCTCGGTAGCCGTTAAACGGATGTATGTAAACAATAGTAATTGTGATTCATAACCGTTTAAAATTTACTTCGCGTCTACTGGTTCCCTCGTGGCTGAGGGGTAGAATCTTTGATTGGCGTTTGAGTCAACCGGGTTTCGATCCAAGCTACGGGAAGCTAATATGTCTAGCCACACTGATGAGTTCTGATAGAACGAAACAGATCTGTCTGTGGATTACTATAGAGATATATTCTCCCCTACCCCCGTGGGGTTGAGCTCTCTAGCGAACGAAGTAATCGTGTTGCCATTAGCGTTTATTGCAAGTCTCTTCATATATGAATTGAGGTCTCGGTAGCCGTTAAACGGATGTATGTAAAAAATAGTAATTCTGATTCATAACCGTTTAAAATTTACTTCGCGTCTACTGGTTCCCTCGTGGGTAGAATCTTTGATTGGCGTTTGAGTCAACCGGGTTTCGATCCCAGCTACGGGAAGCTAATATGTCTAGCCACACTGATGAGTTCTGATAGAACGAAACTGATCTGTCTGTGGATGACTATATATATATATATATATATGCGATCATTGTGTACAGTTTACACACACGGGAAATGAACACAGTGACAAGATTTGAAGTAAAGATGTTAATGCAAATCTGTTAACCTGATTAAAATTGACCCTGTGTCTTATTCTGCATGTATATATATATATATATATATATATATATATATATATATATATATATATTATCATCCAAAGTCAGACTGTTTCGTTGTATCACAACTCTTCAGTGTGGCTAGACATGTGGGACGTTTGAAGCTGGGATCGAAACCCGCCCAACTTTATGTTAGACTTAGTATCAGATCGCTCGCTCAACAAGCTTATCACCTCAGCAATCAAATAAAGTATTAAGTTGTAACTTTTGTTTGTTTACATTTTATACCTTACCGGATACCAGAGTCCTCAAATTGTTCGAAGAGCTTTCCATTTTGCGAGCGACAGCCGTATATTCCTTCCCCAGAGTGCTCAACCCCCATGGGAGAGCGTATATATATATTGTCATCCTAAGACAGACTGTTTCGTTGTATCACGACTCTTCGGTGAGGCTAGACACCTAGGACGCTTGAAGCTGGGATCAAAACCCGCCCAACTTTACGTTAGACTTAGTATCAGACAGCTCGGCCAACAAGCCTAACACGTCAGATATATGAACAGATGAACATAAATATCCATGAAATGACTGTCTCCCGCAGTAGGTACGTCTGTTTTATTCTCTTGCAGGTAAGTTTTCATGTGTCATCATTTTGCCCCTAAATCATTTTACGATTGTGAGCTTGTGCCGAATGCAGAGTCCTTACTACGAGTGATGTTTAGAAAGCATATATTGCTCAACATTTTGCAAAAGAGATCTCCAATTCCACACGAAACTCTAATAGTCGGGTCTTAAGCCACACTTTATTTCCACGATTAAAACTGTTCAGCACATCATGATTTTTAAAATGAGAGCTCTCATATTTCTGCATTGTGTCGGTCTAAAGCTTATTAAAAGAAAGTTCTTATAAGTTCAAGAATTTCGACTAATGTATTCATCTTTTTTGACATGTAGCATAAAGTATATGTAAAGTGCATCTTCACAGCCATGACTCCCATGTCTACTGACAAAGGCGTTTGGGTAAAGAACTTCGTGAAATCAAATCGAGTTTAAAGTTTTAATCTTGTCTACAGAAATATAACAAATAATACATATTGTAGCTTAACCATATTTATCAACCCCTCTGCTCGGGCAAGATATAACACAAGGTCAGTCTGTCCTACTATTTACCCATAGCTGGAGGGAGAATAATTGGATTCATACCTTTCCCAAGGGTATTAGTTCTATGTGAAATGCAATCAATCTCGTCCAGGATTTGAACTCGTGTCGCTGTGTCCATTTCCTACGACGATAACCATTACACCACGGGTATCTCCACATACTGTTGCTTAACACTTGTAACCAGTTGTAGTTTACGGAGTTAGAACAGTTTACCTCTGGGGATTAAATAAAGGGTTCAGGTTGAAATATCATGTAGGCTCCTGAGTCCGACAAGAAACACCTGAAGAAGGCCGAAGAAGGCATCGGTCGTATTGTTGTGAATATAACAGTAAAGGTGAAGACTATACTCTGAATAGTCTAAATGGTAAAAATCATGATGATTAAAAAAAAAGAAAGTGTCGAGAACAACATGGTTTTAAAAAGACATTTTTTTTTCCAGTTTTCAAGATAGATCTTCAGCACTTACGGGGAGTTTTCTTAATTTTGCCTTGTATCGGAATAAGGCTTAATAGAACAAAAACTGCTCAACATATTATTTTATAAAAGACATCTTGCATACCAGTTCAGAAAATCACTTAGTTTGTTTTTTGTTTAACAAAACAATTCTTATGATTATTTCCAAAGTATAATCGCTAAATGAAAATATATATATAAAATATAATCGACACATGTAATGTTGGAGCCCTCCTGCTCATCATCACCATAATTGCCAAGCTATGCCAGTCCTGAATGACAGTGGTTCGTCAACAGTTCAATCACTGCTGAAACAGGACTGGGAGCAGTGGGAAACATATAAGCTCTCTGTCAATTGCCCAAAGATGTCAAGTAAGTCTTGGAGTGATATGAAAAAAAAAACAACTTCAGATGGAATTTCAGGTTAAAAAGAAGAAATCAATTGATTGAGGGTTTAAGTGAAACAGCTCGCTCTGTTAGGTGAGGAATGGCATAAATATTTTTTCTTTTTAAGTGAATGACATTTCTATACTTAAAAAAAATCATCCCTACAGGATGCAGAAGAAAAATATGGAATAATCTTTAAAACTTTTATAAAAGTCCTATTAGTCCAATTTTTGAAAAAAAATGCAAAAAAAATCTAGATTTTCATTGCCCAGTCAGATGGGGCTGTAGAATGCACCGACTGCTTCTCTGCAGAGGGTTAAGACCCCCCCCCAACCAGTGTCCTGGATAAACAATCTGATGGTGAGGTTCCAGCAATGCTGGAGCTTTGGGGAATGCGGAGTACCCCTTCATTACCATCGCTCCCAGGTCCACTCTGGCCCGGAGTGGTAGCACCTGATAAGGGTCCTATCTATGAGTTAAATAGAACTAACAGCGTACTTATGCTAAACTGAATTGTTTGAGTAAACAGAATAGCTGGAAATAGAACTGTTTTTTACAATTAAAACGTACTTACATTTAAACTGCGTGCTGATGCTTAGCTGAATAATTTGAAATAGAACTGTTTTTAACATTAAAACTATATTTACACTTAACTGAATTGTTACATATAACTGCTTGAATAGTTTGAAATAGAAATGTTTTTGACAATTAAACTGTGTGATTATGCTAAATTGTATTAGTTGAAATAGAACTTTATTTACACTAAACTGAATTATTTAACATTGAAGTGTTTTGACATGTAACTGTGTGTAAACAAAATCTGTACTTATACTAAACTGAATTAGCTGAATTAGAACTACTTGACTAAACTGAATACCTCGAAATAGTAAAGATTTTGACAATTAAACTGTACTTACATTTAAACTGCGGGCGTATGCTATACTGAATCGTTTGAAATTGAACTGTTTTTGACATTAAATCTGTACTTACACTAAACTGAATTGTGATATGTAACTGTTTGAATAAACTGAATAGTTTGTAATATAAATGTTTTGACAATTAAACTGTGCACTCATGCTAAACTGAATTGTTTGAAATAGAACTGATTATTTACATAAAATGGATTTGGCGTTAAATAACCTACAAAGGTTGATATGCCATAAAACAAACCAAACCAAACCAAACCAAACAAAACCGACGATTGTCTATATCCCATAAAACCAAACCAAACTATTTGTATGCAAACTATGTACGTTTGTAAATATTTATCCATATTTGAGTTCGTCTTTGTTCCCGCGTCTCTGTTTATCTATCTATCAACCTTCCAATCAATCTGGTTATTTAACTTGTCATATATCTATAACGGGGCATAAATATCCATCGATCTCTGTGCATATCAAGAAATCGATCTATGTTTGTGCACGTCTATCTGTCTATCAAAGTGAATATGTATCTGTCCATTTTTGTACCTATCTATCTATCTATCTATTTAATAATATCTATCTATTTGCCCAATTGGCTGGAGCTGTAGAATACACCAACTGCTTCTCTGCAGAGGGGTAAGACCACCACAATGAGTGTCCAGGATATGACACTAAACAATTTGATGGTGAGGTTCCAGCAGTGCTGGAGCTTTGAGGAATGCTGAGTACCCCTTCATTGCCATCGCTCCTAGGTCCACTCTGGCCCAGAGTGGTAGCACCTGATAAGGGTCCTATCTATGGGTTAAATAGAACAAAACCGTGCTTCTTTCACTATACTGATTTTTGCATTCAAACTGCGTACTAATGCTAAACTGAATTGTTTAAAATAGAACTGTTTTGACATTGGAACTGCGTACTAGTGCTGAACTGAATTGCTCGAAATAGAACTCTTTTTGACGTCTAAACTGTGTACTTATGCTGAACTGAATTATCTGAAATAAAACTGTCTGAAATTTAACTCTGTCAACTGGGGCTGTAGAATACACTGACTGCACCTCTGCAGAGGGGTTAGCCCAACCGAACTTACACTTAAACTGCGTGCTTATGCTTAACTGAATTATTTGACATAGAACTGTTTTTCGACATTAAAACTGTATTTACACTTAACTGAATTATTACATATAACTGCTTGAATAGTTTGAAATGGAAATGTTTTTGACAATTAAACTGTGTACTTATGCTAAACTGAACTGTTTTCAATAGAACAGATTATTTACATAAAATTGATTTATCGTTAAATAACCTGCAAGGGTTGATATGCCATAAAACCAAACAAACCAACCAACTAATATCTATCTATCTATCTATCTATCTATCTCAGTCTATTCCAATCTCTCTCTCTCTCTCTCTCTCTGTCTCTCTCTCTCTCTATCTATCTATCTCATTTAATAATATCTATCTATCTATCTATCTCATTTAATGATATCTATCTATCTATCTATCTATCTATCTATCTACGTTTGTAAATATCTATCTTTCTATCGATCTGTGTACATAGCTATCTATCTAGTGTAAAATACGCAATCATATCGACCTCAAAATCAATACCTTATACTCATAGTGAAAGTTTTACTTTACATGATCTTCAAGTTAGACAACTTTGAACCATTCCGTACTGTCATTTCACAGTTATTTTGAAATTTAAATCCGATTATTACATCGACAACAAACAAGTACTTGCCGCACATATGTGGAAGACACTGACCTAAAGCTAGTTCAAAATTGTCTTGCTCTACAGAATGGATAATGATACATCGGTAATTGATCTACCCTATAGTGTCTGGGCCAATACAAGATATTCTGTGGGAAGTTTGAAACAACAATACAAAAGCACTTTTAAAAGTATTTTGAAATGTGTTGCCCTACTTAATATTCACTACTTGAACTTCTGAAATTTGCATCACAAGCCACCAGGTTGGAACAAATGTAATGTCCACCTTTACGGTACGGTAAAGTCTGGCGTACAGTTCAATCTTTTTAAGCCGAAAAAAAATCGTTACAAATCACAGAGTCCTTATATACGACATGGTTAATCTTTACAACCCAATGATCCACGAATGAAACGGCAAACCTAACAATTGGTATCTGTCTATATTTCTGAGATGAGGTATTATTTACATTTTTTGGACTATTGTTCTCATCTTTGAGGTCACGTTTGTCCCAAAGTTTCAGTTGTTGTACCCTCTGGCCTTCTTCAAATGCAATGTCCACCTTTACAGTACGGTAAAGTCTAGCGTACGGTTCAACCTTTTTAAGCCTAGAAAAAATCTTTACAAATCACAGAGTCCTTATATACGACATGGTTAATATTTACAACCCAATGATCCACGAATGAAACAGCAAACCTAACAATTGGTATCTGTCTATATTTCTGAGATGAGGTATTATTTACATTATTTACACTTTTCGAAATATTGTCCTCATCTTTGACGTCACGTTTATCACAAAGTTTCAGTCGTTGTACGCTCTGGCCTTCTTCAGGTGGTTGGAATGTCTGAAATTATGTCACAAGCCACCAGGTTGGAACAAATGTAATGTCCGACTTTACAGTACTGTAAACACTGGAGTACGGTTCAAAGTTTTTAAGCCGAGAAAAAATCTCTAAAAATCAAAGAGTCCTTTTATACGACAACCCGATGATTCACTAATGAAACAGCAAACCTAACAATTGTTATCTGTCTATATTTCTGAGATGAGGTATCATTTTCATTATTTACATTTTTCAGACTATTTTCCTCATCTTTATCACAACGTTTCGGCCGTTGTACGCTCCGGCTTTCTTCAGTTGGTTGGAATGTCAAATTTAGCCCGTTATTTCGCTCACCGGCGTAGACTCTTCTAGTTCTACGAGCTATGTTTAATGGATGTCAGTTATCAGTTATCTTCTGTTAATTTCTCCTCTGAATGTTCTCCACTGCCTTCACCGGGTCTTGAACACACACTCTCTTTGGGTATTTCACTGGATCTAAACAACGCCTTATCCATTGTGTCATGTGTCCTTGAGGACAATTGGCGTATATTTTTCTTTAAGTTGAGGAATTGTATTTCATGGCCTGAAAATCCGGCAAACCCTTACGCACGACATTCGGAAACACTGGACAGCTGTTCCAACCTTATTAGGTGTTTCCGTATGTCGTTCGTAAGTGTTCGCTGGATTTTCTGACAATGGTAATTCAATTGTCAATATAATTCCTTTATTTAAAAAAAGAAAAATATACATCAATATCCTTGCCCTTGAGATCATAATAAGTACGTGGATGCGTATTTCTAATCCTAATGTGTGCTCCGTAAAGAGTTCGGATGTAACTTTCAAGACACATTCAGGTTGATTGGCTTCGCAACTACCATGACTAGTTAATTTAGCGTCACTTGTTAGCGAAATGGACTGTTAGCTCAGTTGTAAAGTTTCTGCTCTGTGGTCGCTGGTTCGATCGCGTTTGAGGAGATCACAGTATACACTGCTAATGAGACCTCAAAAGATCGTAACAGTGCTACCGTATGTCGTGCGTAAATGTTGGCCGGAGTTTCTGGTCATGGTAATTCAATTCAATTACAATTTGTGTTCGTCACTTATCATAACTGATACTACTTATTATATTAGCAGACTGTCGCAAACATTTGCATCGTAAACTTGTGTTTAACGTATTTTACTTATTGACACAGAGATAAGTATATAATAATAAAACTATGACAATTCCAGTATAATATGAATGCTATATCCTATTTACCCAACCCCTCCGCTCGGGCAGGATATGACACAAGGTCAATTTTTGAGCGGAGTTTAACAGGTTTGAATTCAGAGTTTTCCTTCTCCTAGACTAGTTGCCTGACCAAGGCTGAAGAACCTAGTCTATCCTACTATTTACCCATAGTTGGAGGGAGAATAGTTGGATTCATGCAAAATATGAGACCAAATTACGTTTAGTCTCTTCTCTTGGAGTCGACTTTTCACCATTTAAAGGAATCTATAACCTACCACACAAAAAATAATCAAAAGGAAGAAGTCGGCTGAGGCTGGAGAATAAACCGACTGTACCACTGAAAAGGCGTAAGACCCCCCTAACAAGTGTCCTGGATATGACAGTAAACAATCTAATGGTGAGGTCCCAGTAATGCTGGAGTAGTGGGGGTTGCTGAGCACCCCTTCATTGCCATCGCTCCCAGCGAACCAGACATGCAGGACACTGCTGGAGAAGCAGAGATGAACTCATAGGAGATGTACTCTTATGGATCCCCACACATGGCCGCGCAAAAGCAGGACGACCAGCTCGAACGTACATTCAGCAGTTATGTGAGGATACAGGATGTTGTCTTGAAGACCTACCTAGGGCGATGTCTTGAAGACCTACCTAGGGCGATGAACGACAGGGAGGAGTGGCGAGAGAGGGTCAGGGATATCCGTGCTACCAGCGCGATATGATGATGATGATGATGATATGTATTATGTGGCTATGTAACACAATTTACCGATTTTAAAGAATTATGCACATAGACATATTTAATTTTGACACAACCTTCTTGCTTCCCGGGACCTTAATCTATCTGTCAACAGGTTTAGTTATTCCACGATTGTAAAATTATTTAGGACTTGATGCAAAATATGAGACCAAATTACGTTTAGTCTCTTCTCTTGGAGTCGACTTTTCACCATTTAAAGGAATCTATAACCTACCACACAAAAAATAATCAAAAGGAAGAAGTCGGCTGAGGCTGGAGAATAAACCGACTGTACCACTGAAAAGGCGTAAGACCCCCCTAACAAGTGTCCTGGATATGATAGTAAACAATCTAATGGTGAGGTCCCAGTAATGCTGGAGTAGTGGGGGTTGCTGAGCACCCCTTCATTGCCATCGCTCCCAGCTCCACTCTGAACCGGAATGGCAGCACCTGATAAGGACCTGTCTATGGGTCAAATATAACTCTATGGTGTACTAATACTAAACTATGTTTTTTAGATAGAACTGTTTTTGAAATTGAAACTTTACTTACGCTAAACTGAATTGTTTGAAATAGTAATGCTTTGACGTTTAACTGTGTGTAAACAAAAACTATACTTATACTAAACTGAATTGTTCAAATAAGAATTGTTTGACTAAACTGAATAACTTGAAATGGAAGTGTTTTTGACGATTAAACTGTGTAATAGTGCTAGAATATTTTTTTAAAAATAGAACTGCGCCTTTGAATAATGGATTTGGCATTAAATAACCTACAAAATTGGATATGCCATTTAACACTAACAAACAAACAAACAAACAACTGGAAGCCTAGTATAGAAATGCACGAGTCGGAATGGTTTCGCAGGAAAAAGGTTTAATCAGGAAAAAAAACCCCGGAAAACTGGAGAAAAAATGGGGGCAGTTTATACTTCCCTATTTAATAGTATATCAACTTTCGTGGGTTATTTAATGCCAAAGTCATCCTCATAGAAGAACTGTAATGGTACTAAGTAACCCATAAAAAGTTGGCGCTACTCCTTTCTCTGGATTGCTGTCGAAGGTGACTCGAAGGCTCCCTTTTCGATAGCTACTACACCAGGGTGTAGGAGAGGGCGCTACTCCTTTCTCTGGATTGCTGTCGAAGGTGACTCGAAGGCTCCCTTTTCGATAGCTACTACACCAAGGTGTAGGAGAGGGCGCTACTTCTTTCTCTGGATTGCTCCACTTTACCCTTGATACGTACCTTATATCACTGAGTGTTAAGCAAGGAGGTATCAAGTACCATTTTAAAAGTCTTTGGTATGACGCGACCTGGGATTGAACCCAGAGTTGGGAGTAAAAGTGAGTTCATGCCTTACCAAAGCGTAGTTGTCCGAAGGAGAACATAATTGCACAGGTGGAGTGCTATATCGCTTCTTATGATGAGTCAGTCCAGCATGTTAGCCCGTACGTAATACTCTAAAACATTTAACATTATAAAAACTATTAAGACATTCTGTTAGGGGGTAGTTTTAATACTAATTCTGATATGGTTTCCTTTCAAGCATTTTATTTCTTTTTGAGATTAGTCTGCCGAAATGTCTCGTGAATGGCAAAGGAAGAGAGCGTTGGCGTCCGAAAAATATATAATGATCCCGAGTTGTAAGTGGTGAGTCAGCAGTCAACAAAGTTAATGTGACATTAGATGTCAAAATTTTTTGGCCACTAGCAAGTAGCTCCACATTGACAGGTGGCCCTGTATATCTCCCATGAAAGAAGCATGAAGAAGAAAATATCTCTGATGATGTCATATCCTAGCGGTTCTTTGTCTATCCATCCCCTCTCCCTCTCTCTCTCTGTCTCTCTGTCTCTCTCTCTGTCTCTCTCAGTCTGTCAGTCTCTCTCTCTTTGTCTCTGTCTCTGTCTCTGTCTCTTTCTCTCTGTCTCTGTCTGTCTCTGTCTCTCTCATGCAACAATTTCGCCACTTTTCGTCATTAATAAACGGGGGTATGTTTTTATAAATGTGTTTTTATCGAATTTTTCTGCTATATAACAGGTGTATCTCTTCCTTCATGATATTAAAGATTGGCAACGAGGAGGAGACACACAGAAAAATACAGAGTTAAATCCTTTTATTGGTTGAACAGTTCAATCCAGAGTATACACAATATTCAAAGTCTTTTGCTGTGAGAGTTTTGCGCCAGGTGTCGTTATACAACAACTGCCGACTGCTACACGTGAGACGCCTTTTATACATCCGGGCTACCTGATGTCCGGAGGTACGAGTTACGTCATAACACTATCTATCTATCTATCTATCTCTTTCTCAAGATACATACACACACACACACACACACACACACATATATATATATATAAGTGTGTGTGTGTGTGTGTATCTGTTCATATCTTTCAATAACCTATCTCTCTCTCTCCGTACACAAGCATTTCCATACATAGATGCACATGTAGACAGACAGACAGAGTGTCTGTTCATATATATCTTGCTCATATGCCATTAAAGAAAGAAAGCAAACCAAAGGGTTGTTAATATTTTTTTCTATACCATAATATGAGCATCTCTCTCTTTCTCTCTCTCCCCCCTCTTTCTCTCTCTCTCTCTCTCTCTCCCCTCTTTATCTCTCTCTTTCTCTCTCTCTCTCCTTCCCTCTTTCCTGGTCTATACACACACTCAAAAACACACACAGACACAAGAACACTTCCACACACACCAAACACATCCACACACCCACCCAAACATCTATCTATATATATATATTTATATAGTATGGCCCAGTCGATCTATCCAACTACTAATCCGTATATATATATATATATAATATATAATCCGCTCAATATTTATTTATCTATCTTTCCATCTATCACTGTATCCCCCTTCTCTCTCTCTCTCTCTCTCTATATATATATATATATATATATATATACCGGAGAAGCAAGCACGAACTTATTTGACGTTCTGCTATGGATCCCAACTCATGGACGTGACAGTACTGTTCCAACTGCAAGAACGGACCTAAAATATTTCTGCACAGATAAAAAATGCACATTAGAGAACCTGCCGGTAGAGATGGGAGATAGAGACGAATGCTGAGAGAGAGAGAGAGAGAGAGAGAGAAAGAAAGAAAGAGCAAGAGGGAGAGAGAGAGAGAGAGACTGGGAAAGTCATGCTAGCAGTACGACTTGATGATATATATATATATATATATATATATATATATATATATATATATATATATTTGTGTGTGTGTGTGTGTGTGTGTATTGTTTATGTCCGTCTATCTCTCGAGCTATCAACCTATCTATCTATCTATGCCCGTGGTGTAGTCGTTATAGTCGTAGGAAATGGACACGGCGACACGAGTTCAAATCCTGGACGAGACTGATTGCATTTCACATAGCACTAATACCCTTGGGAAAGGTATGAATCCAACTATTCTCCCTCCAGCTATGGGTAAATAGTAGGGCAGACTAGGTTCTTGAGCCTTGGTTAGGCAAATAGTCTAGGAGAAGGAAAACTCTGAATTCAAACCTGTTAAACTCCGGTTAAAAAAATTGACCTTGTGTCATATCCTGCCCGAGCGGAGGGGTTGGTAAATAGTACCTATCTATCTATCTATCTATATATATATATATATATATATATATATATATATATAGAGAGAGAGAGAGAGAGAGAGAGAGAGAGAGAGTGTAGAATGAACTCTTGTATTAAAAGAAGCAACCGGTGTTAGTTTAATCGATGCTCAATAGAATTCCATCCATCCATCCAGACTCTTGAAAATGGCTACTTTATGACCGCGTGATCTAAATTCATGCTATTGCGTTTGATCCTCTGTTTCAGGTCACGAGGGACTTTGTTAAGCCTCGATATCAGAATCAATTATACGATGCGATATTAATTCTGAGACTTCAAAGATTACTATTGTCTGTAAATTAAATATTGTTAAAGTGTGCTCACCGTGTATAATTTTAGACTTATCGCTTTGCTATCAAACTATAGGTATTCGTGTCTTAATTATTAGATCTAAAAGCAATTATTGCTAACTCTGCACTTTATACAAATAAACAAAACGATAAATCCTGATAGGGTAAAAGAAAACCAAGAAGAAAATAAGGAACTCATTCACATCTAAGCTGGGAATCTATCTATAGATTTGTAAAATTCTCGTTATATACAGGGGATGTCTTTATGGCGTAGTTGCTAATGCTTGACTGCAACATTGTAGAAAGCAATTTCGAACTCTAGGCACACTGTTAGCTTCATTTTCTGATTAATACTGGGAGCGTGTAAAGGCATGAACCCCCTATACTACCATGGATGGGTAAAGTAATACGACTATGATCCTATAGTAAGAATTTCTTAAATAACTCATGAAGATTGATCTGCGATTAAACAAAAAAAAAACCCAAAAAAACATCAATCATTATATATCTGTGTATAACTGAAGATAAAATATTTATTTATGAATTAAAAACTTATCGTCATTTTATGCAATCAAATTTTATGAAGATAGATTAACAAGATATTTTTAAAATGAACAACGTTTATTTGTCATATAAATCCTCTAATTTTGTTTGGTTCGGTTTGGTTTTAAGGCATATCAAATATTATAGAATATTTTAAGTCAAGTTTATTTTCTACACACACACAGACACACACACACACACACACACACACACACATATATATATATATATATATATATATATATATATAAAGTTAAAGTTAAAGTAAAGTTGGCAACTTTAGTCGAGGGTAACCCGAAGGCTCCCTTTTCGATTTCTACTACACCAAGTTGTAGGGCATGACGCTACTCCTTTCCCTGGATTGCTCCATTTTATCCTTGATCCGTACGTTATAGTGCTGAGTGTTAAGCAAGGCGGCATCAAGTACTATTTTTTGAGTCTTTGGTATGACTCGACCTGGGATTGAACCCCGATCTCCCGGACCAGTGGCGAACACTTATATATATATATATATATATATATTAAGTATATGATTTGTAAACACATCTTTTAAATAACATTTTTAAACAGGTCTGAACCCATTTTTTACACACAGTTAAATGGTTAGTTAATTGGATTTTTTGGTTTATGGTATATCAACTTTTGAAGGTTATTTAATGCCAAAAACATTTTTATACAAATAATCAGTTCTATTTCAAACAATTCAGTTTAGCATGAGGTCACTGTTTAATTTTCAAAAACCTTTCTATTTCAAGCTATTCAGTTCAGTCAAAAGTTCTAATTCAAACGATTCAGTTTTGCATAATTATACAGTTTACATATCAAAACAGTTCTATTTCAAGTAGTTCAGGGGGTGTCCTCGTGGTGTAATGATTAAAACGATGGACTGCGGAATCGTAGTACGCGAGTTCGAACTCCAGTCGCGCTATTATGTTCACTTTCGGGCAAATACCCTTGGGAAAGGTATGAACCCCCTTATCCTCCCAGCTATGGGTTAAATAGTACCATACTGTTCTTCTGGCATTAAATAACCTACAAAGGTTGATATGTCATTAAACAAAGAAACCAAACGAATCAATTAGTTCAGTTTAGCATAAGTATGCAGTTTCGCTCTATTTAACCCATAGATCGGACCCAATCAAGTGCAACCACCCCGGGCTATAATGGATCTGGGAGCGATGGCAATGAAGGCGTGCTCCGCATTCTCCAAAGCTCCAGCATTACTGGAACCTAACCATCAGATTGTTTAGTGTCATATCCAGGAAACTCATTGAGGGGGTATTATCCCTCTGCAGACGTGCAGTCGGTGTATTCTACAGCCCCAGCCGACTGGGCAACTGTTAAATAGTTTCAATTATTGGTATATAGCAGTAATCATGAAACATCAATTATTTGTTTGCCCAAATGATTTGCTGGTAATTTCATATTTTAAAGAAGTTAAACCTATTTACCCAACCCCTCCGCTCGGGAAGGATATGACACAAGGTCAATTTTTTAATCGGAGTTTAAGAGGTTTGAATTCAGAGTTTTCCTTCTCCTAGACTAGTTGCCTCACCAAGGCTGAAGAACATAGTCTGCCCTACTATTTACTCATAGCTGGAGGGAGAATAATTGGATTCGTAGCTTTCCCAAGGGTATTAGTGCTATGTGAAATGCATTCAGTCTTGTCCAGGAATTGAACTCATATCGCCATGTCCATATCCTGTTACGATAACCATTACACCTACCATCGAAGAAGTTAAAGCTAATATGTTTGCACACTAGTGCTGTCGATTGCTTCTAAAAAGTTAAATGGTTTCAATAATTGCTACATAATTCTTATGATTTGATTCAATCTTAAGATATTATGCCTAATCATCATCATCATTATGTCTCGTTATCAGCATGGTTTGAATGTGGGTCATGATTTTCTTTCGGTGTCTGTTTTTATTGTCAGCTACAGATACCACCCTTATAGGTCCCCAATCGAAATAATCGATCCTGGACGAATGAATGCTAGGGTTAAACGGCCAGGATCCATCCGCTTGCCTTTACGTCCACCATACTGCTTCCCATGACTTTCGAGAGAAAAAAAAAACTTACTTTCCTCTGTTTTTTTATTATTAATTTTTAACTTAGTCCACGACTCCTTTTTTTAAAATTCATTTAAGTATTTTTATGCTTCATAGCATCACTATAGGCATTCTGTTTTGCGTTCACTTTGGTTTTTGGGTTCTAATATGTCCAATAGTGTTAGATTCAACACTATTCGTTTATTTAAACATAGTTAAATGGTTCCAAGAATTGATATGTTATACTAGTAATCCAATTACGACAGAAACTTTTAAATTTGCTATTAAACAGTAAAATCTCAGTTCAAGATTACTCATTTGTTTGCACACAGTCAAATGGTTCCAAACAATGCCCTGTATCACCAGTAATTCAATTAAACAGCAGTCATTTGTTTACGCAGCGTTAGATGATCACACATTTTTTTTCTAAAAATTTAATTTAGCATACATCATTTGTTTGTACACAGTTAATATGTTAAACAGTTCTATTTATCCGTAGATATTACTCTATCAAGTGGACCTGAAAGCAAGTTCAGTGGAGCAGTACCACATTCCTCTGACCACCAGGACTGGGGTCTCTCCATTAGATTGTTTAATGTCTCATCCAGGACACTTGTCGGGGGAGTTTTACCACTTTGCATATCCTTGGAATATTTTGTTTCCATTTTTTATATTTTCACACCGTCGGATTTATTTCCTTTTTCTCTAATATACATACGTATATATACATATATATGTGTGTGTGTGTGTGTGTGTGCGTGTGTGCGTTCTCTAACATACATACATACGTACATACATACATATATGTGTGTATGTGTATTTGTGTGTATGTATGTGTGTGTCCGTGTGTGTTTTCAAGTGTTTTAGCTAACATACATACATAAATACACGTGTGTGTATATATATGTGTGTGTGTGTGTGTGAGTTATAAGGTGCCTTCTCTAATATACACGCATACATACACACATACATACATATATGTAAGTGTCTGCGTGTGTGTCTGTGTGTATGTGTGTTTGTGGGTACACGTGTGTGTGTGTGTGTGTATGTGTTATAAAGTGTTTTATCTAATATACATACAGACATACATACGTACATGTGTGTTTGTGTGATTGTGTGTGTGTGTGTGTGTGTGTGTGTGTGTGTGTCTAAGAGTATTTTCTCAAACAAACAAACATACATACATATGTGTGTTTGTGTGTGTGTATGTGTGTGTGTTATAAAGTGTTTCTCTAACATACCTACATACATACATACATGTGTGTGTGTGTGTTATCATATTTACCCAACCCCTCCGCTCGGGCAGGATATGACACAAGGTCAATTTTTTTTAACGGAGTTTAACAGGTTTGAATTCAGAGTTTTCCTTCTCCTAGACTAGTTGCCTCACCAAGGCTGAAGAACCTAGTCTGCCCTACTATTTACCCATAGCTGGAGGGAGAATAATTGGATTCATACCTTTCCCAAGGGTATTAGTGCTATGTGAAATGCAATCAGTCAGGTCCAGGAGTTGAACTCGTGTCGCCGTGTCCAATTCCTGCGACGATAACCATTACACCACGGGCACGGTGTGTGTGTGTTATAAAGTCTTTTTTACAATGTTAACATACATACACGCATACATACATGTGTGTGAGTTTTTATGTGTGTGTGTGTGTGTAAGTGTGTGTGTCTTGGAGTGTTTTCTGAAACATACATACATACATGTGTGTGCGTGTGTGTGCGTGTTATAAAGTCTTTTTTACAATGTTAACTTTACTGTGTGAGTTCCACAACGTTTTTATGATTTTAACTTATTTTCGTCTTGAACATCATTGTCCACATTTAATAGGAATGTTCCTTTCATAGTCTCGTTAATATGAGTTCTTTTTTTCTAATAAAGATACTCCCAAAGAAATATTACGATTTTTCTTATCAAATGTGTAAGATTCTAGCTACCTGTCAACTGAGATGTATAAACTGTGTTTAATTATGTCATGAAGATAGTATATATATATATATATATATATATATATGTACTCTTATGGATCCCCACACATGGCCGCGCAAAAGCAGGACGACCAGCTCGAACGTACATTCAGCAGCTATGTGAGGATACAGGCTGTTGTCCTGAAGACCTACCTAGGGCGATGAACGATAGGGAGGAGTGGCGAGAGAGGGTCAGGGATATCCGTGCTACCAGCGCGATATGATGATGATGATATATATAAAGGTACAGCTCTACGTAGAATTCATGATCAGTTTTTAAGATAATAAAGTTAATCTGATAACAGATTTGTTTTTCTACTTAGCTGTCCGAGGTCAAATCCGAAAAAATGACTGTTTGCGTTTCACATAGCATTCATATCACTGGAAAAAGAACAAATTGAAGTATTTTTCCCCTTATATGGATAGATAATGTTGGAAAATTTATTTAATCCAACCGAAAATATTTCGTTTAATTATTAACCAACGTAATACTTACTTTTTTTATGTGCGACGTTTTATAAGAAAAGTGAACACATAGCTAAGTCAAATTTATATTGCACATTTTCTAGCACTTATACACATATATACATATATAAACACAAATAAAAGCACAACTAAATTAATACTGAGCTTAGGTTCTTTCTTTTCTTTTCTTTCAAAGAATAGTTGTCTTCGAAGTTTCATTACTTTTCAAGTGTGTAACGTTGGTTATTTGAAGCGACGTCATTCCATGTCGAAAAGTTTTTATTGACTGATGTTATTAGTCACTCGTTTTATTTTATTTTTTACAAAAAAGATAGGTACAGGGCCTTAAGGTTTTGTGGGGGAAGGGGAAGGGAGCAGCTATGCTTTTACTCTATGGTCTACGGGAACCTAGGTAACCATATTCGCCGACCCATTCAACAATACCATATAAGGTCATACATCCATTACCAGGCGCGCTGCAACCACCAAAATACCTCATTTACTCTATGCGAAAGACCTACTTAAAAGCATGTTATTAGTCATACGTGTCTTTTAAACAACGTCTACTTATTTATAGTTATAAAATTAATATTTACACGAAGACAGCTTTTTTTTTCAACCAATAAAAAACGTCCTGAGAATTAATTTTTATTTATTGCGGACTATTTGTCCTCATCTTGGTAGTTTTTTTGTTGATTCTTCTCACTACTTTTCGGCCAAATTTCACCTCTGGCCTTCTTCACTGCCTTCCATAGTTCTCATAGTTTACATATCTTTATATATATATATATATATATATATATATATATTAAAGAATAAAAATGCCGAATCAGATGTGTGACCCCAAAATAAAATACTGTTGCCTTCAGAGAATACATATATATATATATATATAGAGAGAGAGAGAGAGAAATCAATATCCGAAACAAACATGAATAAAGAAAGGAACAATTGAAATAACCGCAAAGTAGTTAATATATACATATATATATATATATATATATATATATATATATATAGTTCACATAGTTTGCTTATGTATATATATATGAATATATATATTATATATTTTCATATGTGTGTGTATATATATATATAGACAACCATGGAAGGCAGTAATTACTGGGAATACAATTACTGGGGATACAGTTACCAGACTCAGCATTCCTATCCGAGGTCGCGGTTAATCGCCTGAAGAAGGCCAGAGGTGAAATTTGGTCAACACGTAGTGAAAGAAGAAACAACAAAAAGATCTACCAAGATGAGGACAAATAGTCAGCAATAAATAAAAGTTAATTCTCAGATTAAGAAGCCTCGTCTCAAATAGGATTCCCCAAAAAAGACAAAAAACGTCCTTTAATTATTCTTAAAAATTATTACTTGTGAGAAGTTATATTTATTTTATTTATTTAATTTTGTAATTTTGATTTATATTGCAAAATTCTATTGAAGGAATATTTATTTCTAACAATTGTCGGTCAGACTAAGCAATTTAACCTAAGTATAACAACCAGTCTACAAGAAGGAAATGTTTTAATTCAAACTGAAGCTGAGAGATGGATAGGCCCCGCCCGGCAATTACTTCCGAAGATACGCAATTTACGTTAAGCCCCCAATGACCAAACCAGGTTACGGGGTAAGTTTTTTTTTTCCTCTCTATCGCCAAATGAGATCAATGTTTTCCTATCTTACACTGTGTCGATGGATATATGATCAATTTTTATTAATTGAACGCTTTCAGTCACGTATATGAACCAATGTTTTATTTAGTGT
>OY757941.1:11253135-11260635 GCA_963585895.1 Sepioteuthis lessoniana
AGTAATAATCAATATCCGAAACAAATAGGAAAAAAGAAAGGAACGGTTGAAATAACGGCGAAGTAGTTAATATATATATATATATATATATATATATATATATATACATATATATATAGAGTTCACATAGTTTACAAATGAAAAAAAATGAATGGCTCAAATAGCAGCAAATGAGTTATATGTATTGTTTTCATAGATAGATAGATAGATTCCCCCAACCTTTCGTGTTTAACCCTTAGCAGGGTCCATATGTTCCACAAATATATTTGTCCATAAAAGACCCTTATCGCGTAACTAGAGTACGAATTCGCTAATTAGGATGTCAGAAGAAATACCGTAAATTAGGGCGTACTAGTCAATATGGCATGCAAGTCGATTTAAAAGAATTTCGCACCAAATTTCGGCTTTGACCCAAACCAGCCGTAACGTTCCACCCAAAAATATAAAGTTGGCTACTTACAAAATATATGAAATTTGCTCATCATATCATATTTACCCCACCTCACTCGGCAGGATATGACACAAGGTCAATTTTTTAGCGATGTTTAACAGGTTTGAATTCAGAGTGTTCCTTCTCCTAGACTAGTTGCCTCACCAAGGCTGAAGAACCCAGTCTGTCCTACTATTTATCCATAGCTGGAGGGAGAATAATTGGATTCATACCTTTCCCAAAGGTATTAGTGCTGTGTGAAATGCAATCAGTCTCGTCCAGGATTTGAACTCGTGTTGCTGTGTCCATTTCCTGTGGCGATAACCATTACAACACGGTCACCTCCTAAACTTGTTCATCTTATACAAAAAAAGCTTGTATTCTTATGAAACTACAATATATGGTGCTATCATGAAATTTGTCTCTACTGGCCACAAGGGTGTTGTGACTTGCCGCTTAGTGTTTACCCTCAGTGCAGCACTTTTAGGAAGTGGAGTGTGATAGGGTTTAAATATAATTCTTGATTTTTGTAATTCGATGTTTATCTTTGTGTTAATTCATTAGATATATTCACAAATCACCTGCTTAAGTTGGAAATATTTCTTGCAGTCTGCTGGAGTTATGGTATGTGGTGTATATAAATTTTTCGGAAACTTTTCCGGTACTAATGCATCTATGTTACCGCAAAAAGCCGAAACTTCCCGAGCATTTCTGGGCCGATAACGGAAAGAATCGGAATATTCCGGAAAGAAATTTAAGCAAGCAGACGATAGAATAAGTCAACCAATTTGTTGACAAAACGCATGAAGACCAAAAAAAAAAAAAAAAAAAAAAAAAAGACAATTTTTAATGGAAAATGTTACCAACCTTTTCAGGAGAAAAAGAATAAATCCACAGTCAATGTGTGGTAATTTTCAATATGAAAAAAATAGTTTGAATTTTTATTTTATCTATTGGGGTGGGTGGGGGTTGTGTATCATTGTTTTTGTTCGTATTTATGGACTTATTGTACCGTGCAGAAGTAATAACGTGTTAATTTAGAAATCCATTCTTACCATGGGGAAGGGGGGTGTTTTGTAACTATTATGTACTTTCACCTAACAACTTAATAATAATCCAGGTCCTGCATTTGGTGTTACATCATCTCCAGCCATAGCTTTTCCTCTTTTTTTTTTTAGGTGGCTAGGATGCTCACATGCCCGGCAACTTTTAATTTTGCCAATCAGTTTTTTTTACTTGGCAGTATTGGATCGCCATTTCTGCACATTGTAGATATTCGCTTAGCAGCGATAAAATCATCTTTACACTTGTTTGTAACTTAGTAAACAAATTGATTGAATTATTTTATCTTAAATTTGATTAGCAAGGCATTTCGGCATATTCCGCTTCTTTCCGGAAACGCTCGGGAATGTTCGGCTTTTTTGCGGAAACATAGATGCATAAGTACCACTTTTCCACTGATTGACCACTCTTTGGTAAAGATTACCGAATGAATCGACCCCAAGGAGTTTTAAAGATCTTCTCAGTCTTAAAGATAAAGACTGACACGCCACAATTATGCCAATCCTTTTCCTAAAAGAAAAAAATATATATATACGGAGAGAAAATAAAAGAAAACCAAAAGATTGATAAATTCTTGGATATTGCCAGACTTCTAAAAGAAAGACAAGAATAAATCGAAATGAAAGATACAATGGGAAACCATCCAGACCACAGCATTGTTAAGATCACCGCAAATTTAGAATAGTTCAGAAAACCTGAGGAAACTTACTGTCACTAAGGCTCCTTTGAATGACCACTAGATAACGCTGGTGGGGGAAAAAAAAACTTGCAAGGAATGGAATTAATATAAGTTATTTGTTCTTATTGCCAATTAATAAATCTGACAAAGTTTAAATTGACTTGGAGATATTCAATAATAGACTCAGTGGAGGTGCCCGTGGTGTAGTCGTTATCGTCGTAGGAAATGAACTCGGCGACACGAGTTCAAATCCTATACGAGACTGATTGCATTTCAAATAGCACTAATACCCTTTGGAAAGGTATGAATCCAAATATTCTCCCTCCAGCTATGGGTAAATAGTAGGACATACTGGGTTCTTCAGCCTTGGTTAGGCAACTAGTCTAGCAGAAGGACAACTCTGAATTCAAACCTGTTAAACTCCGCTTAAAAATTGACCTTGTGTCATATCCTGCCCGAGCGGAGGGGTTGGTAAATAGTATAATAGACTCAGTGTTACCGAATCGTTGCAGGTTTAAACCTTTTATTTTGTTACATTTCATCATCATCATCACGTCGTGCCGCTAACACGGCTATCCCTGACCCTCTCTCGCCACTTGTCCCTATCGTTTATCGCCTCCGGCAGATCTTCAGAGCTACATCCCGTAGCTGCTGTATGTATGTTCGAGCTGGTCATCCTGCTTTTACTCGGCCATATGTGAGGGTCCATAGGAGTACATCACTTATGAGCTCGCCCTGCATGTCTGGTTCGTCTAGCTTGGATAGTTTTCTTGATCGGAGGCAGGTGGCCGTACAGTTGGTGCCCTGTGGGGTGTTGCCGCCAGGACTTGTTCAATATTGCTCGCAACATTAATGCATAATTGCCGTCCAGCGTCTTCTCCAACCGTTTAGTTAGCGTCCAAGTAGTGCATCCCTACAGCAGTATCGATACAACCGCTGCCTGGAAGAAACTGCGTTTCATTTTATCGGTCAGATCAGATCTCCGTATGATCGATAGCTAGTCGATAGCTGTCCATGCCTTCGTTAGCCGCGTGTCGATGTCTTTTTCGGTTGATAAGACACTGCTACCTAGGTAGGTGAACTTGTTTACCAGTTTCAGAGAGGTTCTGCCTCGTGTGAAAATGTCGCCTGTTTGATTATAGCACATATATTCAGTTTTGTGTGCATTGACATGGAGGCCAATGCCTGCAGCGGCTCGTTCCAAACTATGTAGTAGGGTTTCCACCTGGTTGGGAGTATTCGCCAGTATCGCTATGTTATCGGCTTAGTCGGCGTCGGTAATTGTTTTTGCGGGGTACCTTCGTTCCTTTTCTTTATCAGCTCGAAGCCGTTTTCTCTGATTTTATCTACCGATGTTCTAAGCACGTAGTCTAGACAGATGATAAAGAGGTATGGGGCTAGCGTGTCTCCTAGTAGTACTCCTGCTACAATGTCGAAATATTCTGTGTCTCCATCCGGTGAACGTACTTTCACTTTGGTGTTTGTGTAGAGAATCGTTATTGCTGCAACGGCTTCTTTTGGTAGACCGTATGCTAGTAGGATTTGTTCCATCTTCCCTTGGTGAAAGGAATCGAAGGCCTTGGTAAAGTCGACAAATAGTAATAACACCTGTGTTTTGTTGTTTTGTTTTTTTTTTGCTCGTACGCCTTCAAGGATTCTACGGATGGTCAATATTTGTGAGGTCGTGCCTTTTAATTTACTTAAAATTATTAGGGCATATCAAATAATAGACGGTGTTACCAGATGGTTGCAAAGTTTAACATTTTCATTTTGTTACTTTCAATTTGCATATTTACCAGCAGAATATCAGATTATTATATAATTATTTTTAGTTTGTAGCTTGTAGTTTTTCTATCCTTTTAACTGTGTAATAAAAACTACATCCTTGTAATTTGAGCGTTGGTCATGGTTATCTTTCGGTGTCTGTTTTTATTCTCAGCTACAGATGCCCCCCTTATAGATGGGCAGCAGTAGTTCCCCGATCGAACTAATCGATCCTGGCCGTTGAACCGTAGAATTCATACGTCCAGGACTGGATTAAGCGTTGCAATGAGCAGTTAAGAGGGTTTATCCACTTGCCTTTACGTCCACCATGCTGATTCTCATGGCTTTCTGGAAAAAAATTTACAAATTTACCAGCAGAATATCTGAGAAAGAATTTTTTTTAGTTCTTAGATTGTAGTTTTTCTATCCTTTTAACCGTATAATAACATGTCATAAAATAGGCTTTTTCATATAGTTACGGGGAGTAAGTTTTAAAAGGATTAATTCCATTTGGATTTTTTTTTATTTTTGAGGAAAATTAAAGTTAAAAGAAGTACAATGAGGTTATGTTTTTTGTGTCGACATAATGTACACTCAACAAGTTGGATTTGACGATACATTTTGTTGTATAGTGGCTCGTACCACGTGACTTCCGTTATCGTGGAAGTATAAAAGACGCCGTGTCTCTCAAGTACGGGAGAAGGAGAAGCAGAAAGAGAAGCAGAGAGACAGTTCTGAAAGGACGTCGATCAGTAGTAGACCAACTTCGGACGTAACACCTGCAGCGCGAGGCTTATAATATTAGTCGGACGGTACGAATTGAGTTTATTAACCCTGTTTCACTGTGTATCTTTTCCTTAACACGGTACAACACATTTAGATTTGAGTGTCCTGTTAAACTTATTGTATCGAGTGCGAATGGAACGATTGGCTGGATAAAAAAAAAACAAAAAAAAACTTTCACTTCAAGGAAAGCAACTGCTTTTAAAAGTTTTAAAAACCCGATGAAGACTTCATAGAGAATATTATTCTTAGTACTGTTTTTCTTGCGTATATATATATATATATATATGAAAATTGGACTGTAATACTGAAACTAGAAGACGCATGAAAAGAGTGACAAAGCTAAAAAGATTAGTAAAAGATCACAGTTATATGGGAGAAATTAGAGTTAATTACTTTTCTAGAAACAACTTGCACGGTTAAACACATTCTTATAGAATGCAGAACTTTCGCTGTAATCAGAAAGTGATTTTTCAAAGTAAATAACTTAACCGATCTGTTCGAGAACGTCAAAATAGATGACATTCTGTCCTTCTTGAGAGAGACAGAGTTGAACCAAATAATATGACAACTTAAAACTGGTTAATCTTGTGCAAACAAATGAAATCCTGCTAATAAAAAATTCTACCTACCTTAATAATCGTTTTGAAATCTTTGGTTGAATATGTATGTATATATAGACAGAATTTGGCGTTGAATGACCAACAAGGGTTGATATGCCATAAAAACCCAAACCAACCAACCAACCAATTTTCTAAAAAAAGATAGAACTATGATTTAAGTGAAACTTTCAAAATAATATCAGGAATTTCTAATCCCAATAGAACATTTTTTTCGTATTTCTCCTTATGAGGAAAACTTACTGTCAGGACAGATTTCAAAAACTATGTCTCCTTTCTCACAGAATGTTTTCACTAACAGAATAATATATTTTAAAAAATGTCAAATTTAATCAAAAACAGAAATACCACAATTACTGCCTTTGTAGACCATTGAAAGAAAATAAAAGAAATCAAAATGATTGACAAATATTCGAAGAGGTTCCTTGGGAAGAGGCCAGCACTCTTCAAATTGGGTTATTGGCATTTCCACCAGGACAATGCATCAGTCCACAACTCCATCCTTGTCACAGACTATTTGACCAAGATGGGCATCAACACAGTTCCTCACCCTCCCTATAGTCCAGACCTTGCTACCTGTGACTTTTGGTTATTCCCTTAGCTCACAGGCGGTCGTTATGAGATAATTGAGGAGATGAAAGAGGCCGTGACGAAGGCCATTGAAATGTTCACACAAGAGGACTTCCAGAAGTTGTTGGAACGGTACAACAAGTGCATTGCAGCCCGAGGAAATTACTTCGAAGGGGACTAAGTTTCATGTTTGTACTATCAATAAAAGTGCCCATACGAAAAAAGTCTGGAAACTTATTTAATGATCCTCGTAGGTTTGAACACCAGTCGTTTTATCACGTTTTAATTTCGGACTAATACCCTCGCAAAAGGTGTGGACCTCATCATCCTTTCTGTTAGTGTTTAAATATTATCTTTAGATGTCCTTTTTCACGTTGGTTTTGGATTTAATTTCTTACGAACGTTAATATTTAATTAAACAAAGAAACCAAAACTAACCAGTTCCTTTTCAAGGTAAGGTAAATTTTTAAGCAGTTTTAATTCCGAGTTTTTTTTTCCTCTTTAACCAGTTGCCACGCTAAAGCTGAAAGCCCAGCCGGCTCGATTATTTAACAACCGCTGAAAGGAAAATGCTTGAATATATAGTAAGTAAAGTTGTCTCCATTTAGTTGAGGGCGACCAGAAGGCTCTCTTTTCAATAGCTACTACACCGAGAAATTGGGGCGGACGCTACTCCTTTCCCAGGACTGCTCCACTCTACCCTTGATACGTACCTTATATTGCTGAGTGTTAAGCAAGGAGGTATCAAGTATCATTCTTAAAGTCTTTGCTTGGATGCGACCTGCGATTGAACACGTCTCCCGGACCATTACCGAACACTCTACCCTCCGAGTTCATCTCTTACGGCGAAAATGATTTCACCATGATCGCATCCTATATAATAGTCCCTTATATAATTAAATTTTGAGTTCGAAGATCAATTCATTCGCCCATTTTATCGGCAGATTATGACAGAAACAAACTCGCTGAAGACATTACAATAATCTAGTCATTCATCTTTTTCAAAAGCTCAATTTTCCTTTAACCTTCGTAAAGAAGATCAATACAAATTGGTGTTTGATCTGCTATTCGGGATATTAAGTCATATGATATTTGACCAACAGATTTAAAACATTCTTGCATGAAGAGCTCTGCTGTATACTATAAAGGCATCTTTGATTGCGAAAGAACGATCAGTGACATTCAACTTGATCTTCTCTCCTGAGGCAAGGATCATATTTTATGTTTGATCAAAAGCTTAAACCTCCAATTATACCAGAAGGAATCTAAGTACCTTCTTTTAAATTCCTTGAGGCTTATTGATCTGCCTTGACACCTGACCTGAATAACATATCCTCAAGGAAATTGCAAAAGGCTTTTTTTTGACGGATTAACTAACTCGGGATAAAAGAAAAAAGTTCTGAGTTGTCTGACGTTGATATAGCAAAATGTTTAATCTATGTGCCCTAACACAAAGAAACCTAGTAACCACTGTATAAACGGAAAGGTTATAATCTAGCTTCTAGCTTTTAAAATAAAGAATTTAATCAGAGACTTCGCTCAAAGATTTGTTTAAACAAATTTTTCTGAACAGATGAGAACAAGCCACTTAT
>OY757941.1:11263135-11305635 GCA_963585895.1 Sepioteuthis lessoniana
CTTTGTAGGTTATTTAACGACAAATCAATTTTCATGTAAATAATCAGTTCTATTTAAAACAATTCAGTTTAGCATGAGTACACAGTTAGTCAAAAACATTTCTATTTCAAACTATTCAGTTTATTCAATCAATTATATATAACAATTCAGTTTAATGTAAGTACAGTTTCAATATCAAAAAACAGTTCTATTTGAAATAATTCAGTTTAGCATAAGCACGCTGTTTAAATGTAAGTACGGTTTAATTGTCAAAAACATTTCTATGTCCAGCAATTCAGTTTAATCAAACTATTCACTTTAGCATAAGTATGCCGTTAGTTCTATTTAACCCATAGATAGGGCCCTATCAGGTGCTACCACGCCAGGACAGAGTGGACCTGGGAGCGATGGCAATGAAGGGGTACTCCGCATTCCCCAAAGCCCCAGCATTACTGGGACATCACCATCAGACTGTTTAGTGTCATATCCAGGACACTCATTGATAGGGTCTTACCCCTCTGCAGAGGTACAGTCAGTGTCTTCTACAGCCACAGCCGACAGGGCAAAAAAATCTTCGTAAAATATAATCGCAGATATAAATGTGATAAGCACCCACTGTTGTGACACATTTCAAAAAAAGGTAAATTGATGAGATCAAGTCGACGTTTAATCTTTATTTGGTTTTTATGGCATATCAAACTTTATTGGTTATTTAGTGCCAAATCCACCTTTATACGAACACACAGTTTTATTTCATACAATTCAGCTGAGCATAAGTACCAATTTAACACCCTAAAACATTTATATTTCAAGGTATTCAATTTAGTGAAACAGTTCTAATTAAAAAAAATATAGTTTAGTGTATGTATAGGTTTTGTTTACGCAAAGATTAATGTCAAAACAGTTCTATTTTAAACAATTCACTTTAACATAAGTACACAGTTTAAAAGTCAAAAGAGTCCTATTTCAAGCAATTCAGCTTAGCACAAGTAGACAGTTAAGTTATATTTGACGCATAGATAGAACCCTATCAGGTTGTACAATTCCGGGTCACAGTGGACCTGGGAGTGATGGCAATGAAGTGGTACTCCTTATTTCTACAAACTCAAGCATTATTGTAACCTCACCATCAGATTGTTTAGTGCCCTATCAGGACACTAATTACCTATCTGCAGAGAAGCAGTCAGTGTATTCTACAGCCTCAGTGAACTGAGCAATCGGCTTTTAAGCCTGAAAAAATCTCTAAAAAATGAATCGACTCATACGGTACGGTCAAAATCTTTTAAATATCTTAAGAAATATCATATTTACCAACCCCTCCGCTCTGGCAGGATATGACACAAGGTCAATTTTTAAGCGGATTTTAACAGGTTTGAATTCAGAGTTTTCCTTCTCCTAGACTAGTTGCCTCACTAAGGCTGAAGAACCTAATCTGTCCTACTATTTACCCATTACTGGAGGGAGAATATTTGGATTCATACCTTTCCCAAGGGTATTAGTGGTATGTGAAATGCAATCAGTCAGGTCCAGGATTTGAACTCGTGTCGCCGTGTCCATTTCCTAGGACGGTAACCATTACACCACGGGCACCTCCAAATATCTTAAAATATATCGAAAATGGTCTGAAGTGAACAACATATAGTAATACTGAGAGAATTAACGTAGTACAGAGGATCAAATCTTGACATCGGATGTTTTATGAACAGGTAAATCATTCTTAAAAACGATTACAGACCATACAAAATAAAGACCTGAAATTAAGTTGAGGATCAATCGTTAAATCCACTGTGCAAAGTTTGCATTTAGAAGCTCATGAACCACCCAATTGTTACAGGATAAAAAGAAGCAGACTGGGACAGGTACCAAAGTTGACCTTTTTTGAGAGTGACCCCAAGTCTCCCTTTTCGATAGCTACTATAACAGAGTATTGGGTAGGGCGATACTCCTTTCCTTGGATTGCTCCACTTTACCCTTGATCCTTACCTTGTAATTCTGAGTGTTAAGCAAGGAGACATCAAGTACCATTTTTTTAGTCTTTGGTATGACTCGACCTGGGATTGAACCCAGGTCTCACGGGCCATTGGCGAAAACTCTATTCATCATGCCAATGTCCGGCCAAACCAAATGTTAAAAAAGACTAAGCCAGCATGCCGATAATAAAGACATCGCCGTTTTGTTGGTTATTTTATGCCAGATCGATTTTTATACATAAAAACAGTTCTATTTAAAACAACTCTTTATTCACGGTTAAATGTAAAAACAGTTCTTTTTCAAACAATTCAATTTAGCAAAGTACAGTTTAAATATCGACAGTTCTATTTTTAAGAAAATCAGTTTAGCATGCCAATAAAGCTAAATTGTTCCTGGTATTGCCAGGTATCACTAACAATTCAATTAAACATTGGCCAGTTGTTTACACATAGTTAAATGATCAAAGAGTTTTATTCCAAACATTTCAGTCTAGCATAAATATATTTTTTGTCTACACTCAGTTAAATGTAAAAACAGTTAATTTCAAACAATTCAGTTTAGTGTCATCACACAGTTTAGTTGTATTTGACCCATAGATAGGATCCTCTTCGGTGCTACTACTCCAGATCAGTAAATGAACCTGGAAGCTATGGTAAGGAATAGGTACTCCGCATTCCCCAAAGGTGCATATGAACCTCACCATCAGATTGTTTAGTATCATATACAGCGCATTTATGGGGGGTTTTGTAACATATTGACCGTCGACCAAGCCGTCAATCCAGAGAAGCAGGTGGAGGTCAAACAAAAATATAACCAGGCGCCACAGACGGTCAGTGTCAGTTCGATTTCCAGTTGCAGTTGGAGTCAGTCGGGGACAAGATGCCGAATTGAGAGCCAGCGGCAGACGGAGGGCTTTGGGCCCTCAGTGACCCACGTTTGAGCAGCCCAGCCAGAATGCGAAAGAAGTGCTGCTATTGTCAGAAGAACTTGGGGTAACTATGTAGCAGTTTGTCCCCGTCTCCAACTCTCCTCTCACACACAACCAACATCAACCCTTTCGAGAAAAAGTGTGAGAGGTATATTTTTATAAAGAAGTCTGTTTCTTCATTCATTGAAGTTCGTCATTATAGTTGACTATGTTTCTCCTTATATATGTATATGTATTGTGTTGTTGTATGTGGCTATACAACAGTCTTATCCCTATGCACTGATGCCGTCACTGTATTTTACAGCCCCAGCTGACTGGGCCAACTAAAAACTTAACAAATCGTTTATCTGAAACTCTCGTTACCTTAGTGACAGAGAACATACCGAACAGACAAAGAGCAGGTAAATGAAAGAGCATGGTTTGAAAAAAACTATCAGGCTTAGGAGAGCAGTTGCGTTTAATTGTATAAAAACATCTCAGAGGAAAGGCATGTAAAATAAGAAAAAAAGAATTTTAAAAAAAGTTGGAAAGAATATGTAAACTATTTCAGCACTGGCTCAAATACCAAACCACACAGTCGGCTGGGGTTGCGGGCTGTAGAATACACCGACTGCATCTCTGCATAGAGATAAGATACAATCACAAAATAGTGTCCCTGATATGACATTAAACTGTTGTTGTATCGTGGAAAAGAAGAGATACACAGTGAAATAGAGTTAACTATTAACTGAAGTGGTCCAGTTCAACAAATATAAGTCTCGCGCTGTGGGTGGTATGTCCGAAGTTGGTCAAACTACTGACCGAGATCTTGCATCACCCCTCGTGCTTAAGAAACGCGACGTCTTTTATACCTCAGCGACACGGGACGTCAGGTGGTAAGAGCCACAATACAACAACCATCTGAAGGTGAGTTTTCAATCATGAAACCTCGGAGAATGCAGACTACCTTTTTATCGCAATCACTCCAAGGTCCACTCTGACCTAAAATGGTAGCAACTTATAGGCTTCTATTTCTGGGTCAACTAGAACTGTTTGACATTTAAACTGAGTGCAAAAAATCACTTATGCTAAACTGAATTATTTGAAATATAACTGTTTGGTCATTTAACTGTGTGTAAATAAATGACTAATGTTGAATTGATGTTCTAGTGATACATAGCAAAGCTTGGAACAATTTAACTGTACAAAGGAAGGAATAATCTCGAATAGAATAATTAGTGTTAAATAGCAATACTTGCAACAACTTCTAGGCGTGAAAATTAATGATTAATAGTGAACAGTTTTAAAATGCTAAATAGCCATAACCGAAACAATTGCAATAAAATTGTGCAAAGAAATTAGTTCTAACTCAGTCACACATATCATGTATATCTATTAAAATGTGTGCAAACAAATGACTGATGTTAAATTGTAACTGTTATCGAGCAATACTTGAAACCATTTAACTGTATAAAAATAACAAACTCGGGCTAGTTTTAAAATTTTAATAAAATGAATCAACAAATCTCATATATTTAATATATATCTGGCATTAAATAACATACAATGGTTGATATGCAACAATACCTAAGCAAACCACACACACATATATATATATATATATATATCATGTCATGCCGCTAGCACGGATATCCCTGACCCTCTCTCGCCACTTCTCCTTATCATTCATTCTCTCTGACAGGTCTTTAGGGCTACATCCCGTATCCTCACATAGCTGCTGTATGTAAGTTCGAGCTGGTCGTCCTGATTTTGCTTGGCCATATGCGGGGGTCCATTAGAGTACATCACTTATGAGCTCGTCCTTGCTTCTCCAGCAGTGTCCTGCATCAGCGGTCGTATCGATACTGCTATATGGATGCACTACTTGGACGCTAACTAAACGGCTGGAGAAGTAGCTAGACGGCAATTACACAAGAATGTTGCGAGCAATATTGAAGAAATCCTGGCGGCAACACCCCACAAGGCACCAACTATACGGCCACCTGCCTCTCATCACGAAAGCTATTCAAGTTAGACGAACCCGATATAAATATATATATATATATATAAAGAGGATTTTAAATAACCTACTATCGTTGATACACCATAAAACCCAAACAAACAAAATCATATATTTTTAAAATATACATTGAAGAGGATTTGACATTAAATAAACTACAATGTTTGGGATGCCGAAAAAAAAAAACTACCAAACTAAATCCTAAATATTTAATATATATGTATAAAAAAGCTTTGGCATTAATAAACTACAGTGGTTGATATGCCAAAAAAAAAATTCCAACCCAACAAAATCATTTATATTTAATATATAAGTAAAAAGAAGATTTGGTATTAAATAACCTACAATGGTTGATATGCCATAAAACCAAATCAAACCAAATGAATCAAAGACGAAAACCATTTAGTGAATCGATAAAACATTTATGACAAATCTCAAACTACCTCTAAAAAATATCTTAAGGTGAATAACAACAGTAAACCAGGAATAGTACATTTACCGTCGGATAGGAAGAGTGGTCTTCCATCCAACAGTATCCCAAATAATCAATATACGCCATTTACAGAAACTCCGGTGTCTACCACAAACATTTCCAAATTAAACTTGTGTTTGCTGAACACATTTAACTAATTAATAGCGATTATCATGAATTTACAAAACAAATCGAAATTATATTTAAACAATATCAGACGCCGTTTGAAACTTCGGATGCCTTGATAGTAAGCACCAAATTTGTTTTGTTTTGTTTGGGTTTTATGTCATATCAATCTTTGTAAGTTATTTAACGCCAGATCCATCAAATGAACAGTTCTATTTCAAACAATTCAGTTAATCATAAGTTAATATTTTAATTTTCAAAAACATTTCTATTTCAAGCTATTCAGCTTTGTCAAATAGTTCTAAATCGAACATTTCATTTTAGGATAATTATAGTTTTTTTTAAACAGCTAAATGTCAAAATAGTTCTATTTCACACAATTCAGTTCAGCGTAGGTAGAGTTTCGATGTCAAAAGCAGTTCAATTTCAAACAATTTGGTTAAGCATATACATTAATGAAATGGATCTGTTTTTACAGTACGCAGTTTAAATTTCAAAACAGTTCTATTTCAAGCAATTCAGTTTAGTATAAATACGCAGTTTACCTCTCTATTTGACCCCCGCTGCAGAGAGGCAGTTGGTGTATTCTACATCCCCAGCTGTCTGGGCTATAAACAGCCTATTTCTCTACTGCCCCACCTAATGTGTGAGTGTGGCGCAAGGTCATTTTTAAGGTGGTTCCCGATCTAGGACCGTAGCGCAGACACCCACGGAATTTCAAAAAATACCTTGGGCTTGGTCAGCATTCCTCTTAAAGGAGATCATAAAGCGCCAGGCAATAAGCGTAGCATCTCCAGAGTGGGTTAAAACCTGGGGAACGGTCCCCTCGTGGTTTGGGGAGATCTGGTCTTGACGTGCTTAATGTGAATGCTGGCTTCCAAGGATCCATGTCAGGTAACCTCGACCGATTGCCACAAAAGCCAAGACACACCCGACCTGATCTGCGTATATGGCAATGTGGCCGGCCGAGACGTGTCCCAGCTGTACATTTTTATATCCATGTGTCAGACTAAGATGATTTTAATAAATATCAAGACTGCAATTGAAATAGGCAATGCAAAGCCTGTTGTAATCATTTATCAAGCTTTTTTGCTTTGATGTAGCACAAGGCCATATAAATTGGGCACCAGTTGAGAAGCGAGCTTACTCTTGAATGTTTACTAGTCAAGCTTCCTAACAATTACACCACCTGAAGTGCCTTTCATCAATGTAGCCTTTTATATTGAATTATTTGAGGGAGAGAATTAATGATGAAAAAATTGGTCTCACCCAGAATTTTGAGCTAAAATCTTGTGGACAACTTACATGCCAAATGAAAATGTTTGCAGTAAAACATGGCATTCGAATGATCAATACATTCAATAAGATGATACGTATATCGAAAAAAGAAAAAAAAATGAAGGTTTTCATAATCCATAAATCAACATTTTATTCTATCTATCTATCTATCTATCTATCTTTAAACGTTCATATCTATCTATCCATCAATCTATTCTTAAATGTTCATATCTATCTATCTATCTATCTATCTATCTATCGCTAAATGTTCATATATATATATACATATATATATATATATATATATATATATGTATGTGTGTGTGTGTGTGTGTGTGTATCTTTAAACATCCATATCTATTTATCTATCTTTAAATTTTCATATATATATATATATATATATATATATATATATATATATATCTTTAAATATTCATATCTATCTATCTTTAAACATCCATATCTATCTATCTATCTATCTATCTATCTATGTTTGCATCTATCAATCTATCTATATTTTATGTGGGTCCCATTGGGAGCAGTGGCTAACGTGATGGACTGCAAATTCCTTACAAGTCAGTTCGAACTCGTTACAATTATTGTGTTTACGGTCCGACTTGAAGAATTCTCTAACTTTCCTATCTTCCCGCCAAGCTATAAGTTTAATAGAACCACTACACTTTAAATAAGGTTGTCTTTGCTGTTAAGTTTATTGATATGGCATTAAAAAACAAAACAAATGAAAAACTTTCTATATTTAACAATGTAAGTATATTCATAAATATTCAAGCATGTTTGTTTAAATAATAAAGGCACAATTTGTCTATTTAATTTTATTAAGATCCTTTCAAGTTTCCTGACGAGTGTCTTGGTTTCAGGTTGGGATTGGTGGATGAATTTAACAAAATCGTCCCAAGCGTTTTCGGACCATTTATAGACCAACATCTGGGGTTGCTTGCATGTGTAAAGAGTGTTTTTCTAGTGTTTTATAAAGAGTGTTTTTTAATAGTACGTATTTCTTGATAATATTCTATTTCCATTGATAACGTTCTGTTTTTTAAATTCATCAGCATCGCAGTTTTATCCAACTCTGCGCTTACGTAAGCTTGTAATGATATAAAACAAAACAAAAAGAAAAAGGCTCTTCAAATAGGTGTTCTTGTCTTTGATTTTTTAGTTACATAAGTCACTTTATATCTATCTACGTATGTATCATATTTATCAACCCCTCCGCTCGGGCAGGATATGACACAAGGTGAATTTTTAAGCGGATTTTAACAGGTTTGAATTCAGAGTTTTCCTTCTCCTAGACTAGTTGCCTCACTAAGTCTGAAGAACCTAGTCTGCCCTACTATTTACCCATTACTGGAGGGAGAATATTTGGATTCATACCTTTCCCAAGGGTATTAGTGGTATGTGAAATGCAATCAGTCAGGTCCAGGATTTGAACTCGTGTCGCCGTGTCCATATCCTGTGACGATAACCATTACACCACGGGCACAACTACGTATATATGTCTGTATCAATCTATCAATCTTTGACAAAACATAAAGGTATATTTTCTTTCCTCTATCCGGGTATTACAATCTGTTCATTACTATGTGTTTGCTTTTCTCGATATTTCATAAATTACTGTCGTTCTTTCTCACTATCTCCATTATATGGAAATCAGACCTAACCGATAAAATAAAACGCAGTTTCTTCCAGGCAGCGGTCACATCGATACTGTTATATGGGTGCACTACATGGACGCTAACAAAACGGCTCGAGAAGAAGCTAGACGGCAATTACACAAGAATGCTGCGTGCAATCTTGAACATGTCCTGGCGGCAACACCCCACAAGACACCAACTGTACGGCCACCTGCCTCCTATCACGAAAACTATTCAAGTTAGACGAGCCAGACATGCAGGAAACTGCTAGAGAAGCAGGGACGAACTCATAAGAGATGTACTCTTATGGACCCCCACACATGGCCAAGCAAAAGCAGGGCGACCAGCACGCACATACATTCAGCAGCTATGTGAGGATACGGGATGTTGTCCTGAAGACCTGCCTGGGGCGAAGAACGATAGGGAGGAATGGCGAGAGAGGGTCAGGGATATCCGTGCTACCAGCGTGACATGATGATGATCTCCATACCATTCTCCCTTCCTCTCTCTCTCTCTCTCGCTCTCTTTGTCTTCAACACTATCTAACAATATATATGATTATGTGGGTATATTTCGTTTTATATGTATAGACATGTTTTCCTTTAATTGTTTTTCGTTTTTTTTATGTTTTTTATTTTTGGTTTTGTGTGTGTGTGAGCGTGTGTGTGTGTGTTTTGCTGGGTGTAGGACTTGAGTATCCGTTTTTGGCACGGTAAACGGAATCGACGTACCGCGTTCAAGTTCCGTCTGCGGCTTCTAATGTTAATTTCGCACAAATGTATTTTGAATAAAAAGAAAGAAACCCACTTCTTTTGTGTTTTTCGTAGCTGTCGAAACTTGATTATCTTCCGTGGTAGTGGGGAAGGTTTCCGAAGATTTAAGCGATCGAAAATCTTTCTGGTTTGGTGATGTCAGACGAACAGGCGCACCAGGAAAAAATATTTAGGGCATAGTTCCATATACTCAAAGCGTGTTCGATAAAAGCAATTTGTAATAATATTTTGATTAAAGAAGAATTCGGTTACAGTCTGGGTTTATTTAAAAGCTAATTTTAAAAGACTGTGCAAATTAATTGCGACTTCAAAATAAAAATGTGGGTCTTGGTATCTTTTAGTAATTAGCAAATTTTTAAAAATAAATCAATAAAAAATATAATTGGCTCAGATTTCATTCACATACTGAACAGATGAGAGGATATATATATATATATATATATTGTCATTCACAGATAGACTGATTTGTTATGTCAGGATATTTCAGTGTGGCTAGACTCGCAATATTCTTCTAGCTGAGACCAAAACCCGGCAGACATTACGTCTTACCCCAGAGCCATCGTTATTCTCAGCGGAAATGAAGGAATTTTTACGTATAGCTTTTTACATATACACGCTATCGGCTTCCTGGAATTATCAATTCTTCAGAATATATATATATATATATATATATATATATATATGTGTGTGTGTGTGTGTGTGTGTGTGTGTGTCTAACTTCTTATCACAAGGAGGATATGACACAAAGTTACTTTTTGAGTGGAGTTTAACTTACCAGCAAACTACAGTAACATATGCGTTTATGCAGGTTTTGTGATTCTGAAAGATAAGTCAAATTTAATTAAGTGTTGAACCAGTTTTCTTTCACTTTCCACTGATATACATTCAATCCCACCAAATATATATATATATATATATATATATTGCCATCCACAAATAGACTGTTTAATTGTATCACAACTTCTCAAAGTGGCTAAACACGCAAGATACATCAAGCTGACTTTGCATCAGTTGGCTATATTACCCCAGACCCATCGTGATTATCTATGCTAGAGAAGGAATTTTTAAATAAACTTTTTCACATATGTTATAGGCTCTCGTGAGTGCTCAATTAATGAGATGAGCTATTGCGTTTCAGATTATGTGGTAGCCAATAAATTTCATTCTTTAGTGCTCAACCCACGGATAGATATACATTCAACCCCCCATATATATATATATATATATATATATATATATATATATATATATATATATATATATATATATTGTCATCCACAAATAGACTGTTTAATTATATCACAACTCTTCAAAGTGGCTAAACATGCAAGATACATCAAGCTGACTTTGGATCATTTGGACGAGAATTAGTAACGTTTCATGAGGACGACATGGTATTAATTTTTCTGAACCACTGAGTACATTTCAATCGATCTAAAATTTTAACAGCAAGGAAAGAAACAACTTGAAATTCTACCTATAATATTGTATTTTTTTTTGTTTTTTTTTCTTTTTAGGAATAGAAATACCATTCTGTAGAGTAAAGTTGTCTCCCTTTAGTCGAGGGCGACCAGGAGGCTTCTTTTTCAATAGTTACAACCCTGAGGTGTAGGGGAGGGCACTACTCCTTTCCCTGGATTGCTCCACTTTACCCTCGTTACGTTTCTTATATTGCTGAGTGTTAAGCAAGGAGGTATCAAGTACTATTTTTAAAGTTTTTTGTATGACGCTACTTGGGATTGAACCCAGGTCTCCCGAAACTTTGGCGAACACTCTTACCTCTAGGCCATTTAAAAAAAAAGGATATCGAATAGTTTCGACACATACTGTTAAAATTAGAGGTCATTAAACCGAGAATTGGACACGTTATATTCCGAAAAAATATCAATTTTTTCGGAAACGGCATCTACTTGTAATATGGAAAAAAATTACATCCCCTCTGGCCGTAGAATTCACTGACTGCATTTCTGCTGAGGAGTAACACCACACCTCAACGAGTGTTCTGGATATAACACTAAACAATCTGATAAATAGCCTCCAGTCATGCTTGAGTTTTGGGAAAGGTGGGATAACCCTTCATTGGCATTGCTTCCTGGTAACCTCTGGCTCGGTGTGCAAGCACGTAATAAGTTCCTTTCTATGAGCAAAAATAACTGTTTGACATTTAAACTGAGATCAAACAAATACCTTCCGCTAAATTGAATTACTTGAGATAGAATTGTTTGTTGTGTGTAAACTAGTGACTGATGTGTAATTGAAATGTGAGTGATACATTGTGATATTGAAATCCTTGAAATTTGAGTAAGGCTGAGCTGATTTGCTTGAAATAGAACTGTTTGATTATTAACTATGTGTAAAGAAATGACAGATGTTTAATTATATTGTTAATATTAAAGAACAATAGTTGAAAAAATTTAACTGTGAGCAAAGAAATGAGTATTAGTTAATAGAATTATTCTTACTTGATTGAAATAAGTGAGGCCAATTAACCGTGTACAAAACATGAGATTAGGCTCCTTTAAAAACGTTATCTACAAAATGTGCTTAGAAAGCATATATCTTATAGGAATAAAAAGGATTTGGCATTAAATAAACTACAATGGTCGATATACCATAAAAGCCAAACTAAACCAAATCATATATATTTAATGTACATGTATAAAGAGGATTTGGCATTAAAAAACCTACATTGATTGTTATGCTATGAAACCAAACATATTCTATATATAATTTAGGTGCCCGTGGTGTAATGGTTATCGTCGTAGGAAATGGACACGGTGACACGAGTTCAAATCCTGGACGAGACTGATTGCATTTCACATACCACTAATACCCTTGGGAAAGGTATGAATCCAATTATTCTCCCTCCAGCTATTGGTAACTAGAAGGGAAGACTGGATTCTTCAGCCTTGGTGAGGCAACTAGTCTAGGAGAAGGAAAACTCTGAATTCAAACCTGTTAAACTCAGCTTAAAAAATTCATCTTGTGTCATATCCTGCCCGAGCGGAGGGTTGGTAACTATATATATATATATATATAGTCATCCACAGACAGTCTGTTTCGTTCTATCAGAACTCTTCAGGGTGGCTAGATACGCAGGACGCTCGAAGCCATGATCGAAACCCGTCAAACTTTACGTTAGACTGTGTTTCAGACAACTCGTCCTCCAAGCGGACCACGTTGGTTAAGGGAATTTTAAGGTATTTTTATTTTTAGAAACAGCAGCAGCAGTCTTTGTTTACATTTTTTTATACCCTATCGGCTATATATATATTTATATTAAATACCCGCTATGTCAATCTTTGCAGTTTCAATTCATAGAGCCTTTGCAATGGATAATCTGTTAAGGAACTGTCGTTATCTAATTTGGCAAAAGCAATCCAAGATAACTGCCTATACCTTTTGGTTCCGCATATCTTGGACATGCCCAATTCGGGTTCTAAGCTAAGTTCTGATCAGATATTGGCTTAATTCATATTTTTTAAATTCATCTTAGTCTTGTTACAAGGTTATAAAAATGAGGTATTTGTGATGAATCTGAGAAGGAAAACTCTGAATTCAAATCTGATAAACTCCGCTTAAAAATTGACCTGGTGTCAGATCCTGCCCGAGCGGAGGGGTTGGGTAAATATGATATAGTTTTTTTTTTGTTTTTTTTATCCTGTTACTTTGTCGAGTCTAACTGTGTAATCTATGTTCGCACAGTCTAGCATCCCAGCACATCTAATAATTACACTGCTGTATATGTACCAGTGAAAATTTTATTACCCTCCCGCCCCAGAAAAAGGAAGCAAAGATCTACAAGAATGGAAAAAATAATGTATATATTCATACAATTGTACATTCTATTAAATTTGCAATATTAACTGTTTTCTTTTTCATTCTGATAGATAATATCTAATAATATCTTGACTGATTGGTTGTATTTATGGGATATCAAATCTTGTATGTTATTTAATGCAAATATCTATTTACAAACCCACACACATACACACACATGCATATATATATATATATATATATGATTTGTAAACGAATGGGTAGTAGATACGAGGTGCATACGATAAGTTTCCAGACTTTTTTTCGTATAGGCACTTTTATTGATAGTACACATGAAACTCTTGTCCCCTTCGGAGTAATTTCCTCCGACTGCAATGTAATTGTTGTATCGCTCCAACAACTTCTGGAAGGCTCCATGGAGGTCCTCTTGTGTGAGTATGTCAATGAACTTCGTCACAGCCTCTTTCATCTCCTCAATTGTCTCATAACGACAACCTCTGAGCTTAGGCTGAATTTCAAAAATGCAATATGACCCTTTAGAAGAACGATATGCAATAAAATTCTATTTTAAACTTGGAAAAGGCCACAGAAACGTATGGAATGCTTCAGACTTCTTTGGGGGCATCTTGCATGAATCGTCATCAGTTTTTGAGGGGCATAAGAGATTCAAGGAAGGGGTTGTGAGGTATGATGTAAGGTGGGGAAGGAGCAAGGAACTCAGTAAACCAGAGTTGATGGCTTTACAAAGACTATTACTACAATGGGGAAAAGAAAAAAGACTCATACGGGATGGTTATTCGGATCTCTGAATCCATTTGGAAAAAATTTATGTTCTAGACTCTGATATTGTAGTAAGCAATTCGAACTCCAGTCAAGCCATGAGTTTTTTAGGACTAATAAATTTGGGGAAGTAATGAAGCCCTTCATCGGTCTTGCTATGCCTCTACCACTACTTTGCCCTGTCGGCTAGGGCTGCAGGCGGGTAAGACCTCTTCCAACGAGTGTCCTGAAATGACACTAAATAATCTGATGATGAAGCTTCAGTTATAATGGAGCTTTGGGGAATGCAGAGTGCTCCTTTATTGCATTCACTCCCAGGTTTTATCTGGTCAAGGGAGATAATATCTGTTTGGGTCTTATCTATGGTCTAAAAAGAACTAAACTGTGTACTTATGCTGAACTGAATTGCTTGAAATAGGACTGCTTTTGACATTGAAATTTTACTTATCGCAAACTGAATTGTTTGACCTAAAACTGTTCATATGTATAAAATGGATTTGGTATTAAATAACCTACAATGGTTGATGTGCCATAAAACCAAACCAAACCAAACTAAACTACCACTACTACTCTTCTATAAGATTATCTTAACTTTAAATAATCCCCGGAGTTTGGTATGCATTTGACAAAGGAGTCAAACAAGGCCAAATGTAGAACTGAATAGTATTATAACTTGTGAAAATTGTGCCTCTAACTTATTTTTTTTTGCACACTGGGCCTCTCTACCGTGATATAATGTCAATTTTGAGTTTAAGTTTGAGCTCTCCGTTCTAAAAAAAATCAAAAACGGCTATGTGGTCGATATCAATTGGAGAAGGATCGTTCGGAGACTACATACTTCTCCGAGGATAAAGTGGATATCTACGTTTATATTGTTTATAAACTATCGTCAATTCTTACAGGAATTATATTTTAGTATATATATATATATACGTATATTTTTGGTTTGTGGATTAGTAATTTCCTTGCGATTCTCGGATCTATTTCTTTCTTTCTCTTTTTCAAGCGATGGTGGTGGAACATTGATTGAAGATCCAGCACAGAAGACAAGCGGAATGTCTGCGAGATGATTGCAAACAACCGTAGGTGCCTTATCCGACGCCATATTCTCCTTACAAATACAATTCAATTCTTTCGATTTATGTTAGCACACTCGACTCATGCGTGTAAATTTGTTCTCCCAATCCGGATTTTGTAAATCTCATATAAACTTGGTAAATAATCTAATTCTCGCGACAAGAACTATCTGTTCGAATCGTTATATAATTAAAGCCGGCTTTTCGATGTACGAGGTCAGTCTAGAAAGTAATGACAGATTTGGTTTTTTTAAATTTTTTTTTCTGGTTGGCGACCCTAATTGAAAACCAGCTGACCAATATTCAACTTGAACATATGCGAAAACATTCGCATGAAGTTGCCTTTAAGAATTCATATTGAAGTAGGTAGTGTGAGTCATTAGTTTGAAAATGAATTCTGATAAGAGTGAGTTTGTTTTGATTAAATAGCAAGCCTCGCAAAATTAGTTGACTAGTTCGTAAAACTCGGGATCAATATTTCATCTACTGATTGCAAACGTATTTGGAAAGGTTTATTTGGTTTGGGTTCTTTGTTCAATGATGTATAAAACTTCTTAGGTAATTCCCAACCATCCTTCTAAAATTTTAGCTGTGACGCTATGGAACCAATATCCGGTGGAATAAGGTATTTCATGCCTTTCCCAAACGTATTAGTCTGAAAGTTATTTGATTTGGGTTCTTTGTTCGATGACGTACAAAACTTCTTAGTTAATTCAAAGCCATTCTTGTAAAATAACAGCTGTGACGCTATCGAACCAATATCTGCAGGGATAAGGTATTTCATGCCTTTCTCAAAGGTATTAGTCTGAAAGTAATGTGGTTTGAGTTCTTTGTTCAATGACGTACAAAACTTCTTAGGTAATTCAAAGCCATAATTATAAAATAACAGCAGTGACACTATTGAAGGGATAAGGTATTTCATGCCTTTCCGAAGGGTATTAGTCTGAAAGAAATTTGATTTGGTTTCTCTGTTTAATGATATATCAACCTTCATGAGTTATTTAATGCCAAAGCCATTCTTATAGAAGAACAGTAGTGGTATTATTTAACTCATAGCTGGAGGGATTAAGGGCTTCATGCCTTTCCCAAAGGTATTAGTCTAAAAGTGATTTGATTCGGTTTCTTTGTTTAATGATATATCAACCTTCACGAGTTATTTAATGCCAAAGCCATTCTTATAGAAGAACATTGGTAGTACTATTTAACCCATAGCGGGAGGGATAAATGGGTTCATGCCTTCCCCAAGGATTTATTTCCGAGAGTTAGCGTAATTCTGTGACTGGAGTCTGCAGGCTTGTACTTAACCCATAACGACACAGGTAATCCTCTCACATAAGTTTATGGGCGTAAAGGGTGTTGTTTTCTAAGGACGGAATACAGGAATATTATGATACTTTTTATTGCATCAAATTTGTCTGGAGTCAACAAACATTCTGTGGGAGGGGAAATTTTTCTTGAATCCAAAATGAAATGTTTTCGTCTCCTAGATAACGTGTTAAAAATACGCGATTTTTTTTCGAGGTTGATATATTTAAATTCGGTGTTTTTAGACATGGGTGATAAGTTCATGTGGTGCTATTAGCAGAGATGGCTGCTACTAGTGGAAGAGTAGACCAGCGTACCGCTAAGCGTACACATGGTTTTACCAGCAGCAAGACCAGGAAAAATATGTATTTCCAATCCGTCGGTCTCTGCTGAAAAAGGACGAGTTACTTTCTCGTACCCTTAGGTAGGCTTTCTGCCATGCGCAGTTTCAAAATCCTCTCAGGGACTTCTGGGAACTTCCGCACATTTTTTTTATTTATTTTCTGTATCCTTTTTCTCTCTCCACTAAAATTTAAGCGTGGAATTCTACTTTCAAGTTAATGACTATATGGACATCTGATTTTTCTTATAGAATAAAAACGGAATTCTTTTAAAATGCTTACTGGTACTAATCGGACTCTAACTCAAGGATGTTGCATGTTTTTTGAGCAAATCCTGGAAGCAAATTCCTACAATAACGATAGATGTACGGCCACTTACCACCCATCTGAAAAACCATCCAATTACGACGAAGAAGACAAGGTGAATATTCTTAAGGAAGTAAAGACTAACACATCATGGACTACTACTAATGGACAGAGCAATATCAACCGAAGAAAAAAATCACAATAATCAGCCCTATACTGACACAGAGTGCCATCTAGAGAGCTTTCTATGAGTGATGACTCATAGAAATGACGGCAAGAGAGAGACAAAATTGTGACGTTGTGTCGGCCCTCTCTAAAGATGATGATAATAATGATCATGATATCACGAAAATTTAAAAACATATATAAGATTTTCCGTCACATTTCAGAAATACGCGAGAGAAAAACTTAAACAATTAATTCAGGCTTTTGGAATTCAGGTTCATTTCAGATGACAGAACGAGTAAAATGTACATTTTGATTAATTATGATCGAGGAGTCAATTCACTAAACAAGAAAATCACAATGGAAGCAACGATACTTATAACAACAATGTATATCGACAATCTGAAGTCAGTAGCTGTTGGCAACTTCCATCAAAGCTTCAAGTGTAACATATTGACCCTCGACCGAGCCGTTAATCAAGAGATGCACCTGTGTAAATAAGCATAAGAACAGCGAAATAGGTGCGTCTGGTCGAAGATATCGGAATATCACCTTGACCTGTGGGCGTGGTTGAATTCGGTAAAGATGCGTACGTCCACGGGAAGCAGGTGGATGTCAAACAATTATATAACCAGGTGCCACAGACGGCTTGAGTGAGTCAGTTCGAGTTCCAGTTGCAGTTGGAGTCAGTTGTGGACAAGATGCCAGCGTGAGAATCAGCTTGCAGACAGAGGGCTTGCGGCCCTCAGCGACCGACGGTTGAGCAGCCCAGCCAGAATGCGAGGAAGAAGTGCTGCTATGGTCAGAAGAACTTTGAGTCAATATGTAGCAGTCTGTCCCCGTCTGCAACTCACCTCTCACACACAAGAAACATCAACACTTTCGAATAAAGTGTGAGAGGTATATTTTTATAAAGATGTGTTTGGTTTGGTTTCTTGGGTTTTATGGCATATAAACCTTTGTAGGTTATTTAACGCCAAATCCATTTTTATGTAAATAATCTGTTCTATTTAAAACAATTCAGTTTAGCATAAGTACACAGTTTAATTGTCAAAAACATTTCTATTTCTAACTATTCAAGCAGTTATATGTAACAATTCAGTTAAATGTAAATACGGTTTTAATGTCGAAAACCAGTTCTATTTCAAATAATTCCATTAAGCATAAGCACGCAGTTTAAATATAAGTACGGTTTAATTGTCAAAAACATTTCCATTTCAAGCTATTCAGTTTACTCAAATAATTCATTTTAGCATAAGTATGCCGTTAGTTCTGTTTAAACCATAGATAGGACCCAATCAGGTGCTACCACTCCGGGCCAGATTGGACCTGGGAGCGATGGCAATGAAGGGGTACTCTGCATTCCACAAAGCTCCAGCACTGCTGGAACCTCACCATCTGATTGTTTAGTGTCATAACCAGGATACTCGTTAGTGTGGTCTCACCACTCTGCAGAGGTGCAGTCAATGTATTCTACAGCCCCAGTTGACTGGGCAAATAAAGAAGTATGTTCGTTTATTCATTGAAGTTTGTCGTTACCGTTGACTATGTTTCCGCGTATATTTGATTATGAATATGTATTGTGTTGTTGTATCACAGCCATACAACTCAAGGAGTCTGAATGGTTTCTCAAGAAAACAACAGGACGCATCAAAGATGTCTACCACATTTTAAACGGACACCTGTTTGGTGCAAATGAACTTAGAAATGTTAGTGCCACCTTGATAAAGTCTTACTGTTTCATTTTTTTTTTCTTAGATAGGATACTTATGATATTTGGTTGGTCCGGTACACACTGTTCATTTGCTTTTGAAACGATTTTTAAGAAGGGTGAGTCTAGAATTGCTGCACTGATAGTTTTTTGTGCTTAGTCCATGATACTTTGCAATGATGCTGTTCCGTATAGAAAATCGATATTGATATGGATTGAAAGTTTTAGAAGCACAGGTTCATCGATTCAAAGGAATCTACTTGAAATAAAAAAAAAAAAATATAACCCATCATCAGTGAAATCATTTTCAGATACCAGTCTCTTTTGTTGTTTTTGTAGGGGTGTGAGTTGCCAAACTTTTAAAACATGGCCGGTCTAAAGTGTGATCGTAATTAATCTTAGATGGAAAAATCGTTAGGAATTTGCTTAATAAAGCCATCGTTGCAACTTGAATTCAGTTATATTACACAGGTAAAAGGTTAAATTTTGGGAGGTACTTTGAATGATATTAAGTCGATGTTTAATTGATTCGCCCAGTTGTTTCAAAATTGATTTATCTTTTATTCATAAGAGATTACAAAAAGTAGATGAGATGAATGTTCAGTATCGAAAATATTATACAGTAAAATACGTTTTTCTTTTTTTTCTTTTTGTTGATAATAACAGTTTCACTGATCTATAAAAATAATTATAGAAAATAATTGGTGTTTCACAAATTATGTTGTCAATTGTTGGTTCTTAAACGGTAGCACTCTGAAACTAGTTGACAAGTTCACCTACATATGGAGCGGTGTCTCATCAACCGAGACAGACATCAATACGCGACTAGTAAAGGCATTGACAGCTAACGATAGACTTTCGGTCATATGGAAGTCAAAACTGATTGATAAAATCAAACGCAGTTTCTTCCAAACAGCGATCTTGTCGATACTGTTCTACGGATACACTACATGGACGCTGACTAAACGGACGGAGAAAAAGCTTGACGGCAATTACACAAGAATGCTGCGAGCAATATTGAACGAGTCCTGAAGACAGCACCCCACAAAGCAGTAGCTATATGGCCACCTACCACCTATCACGAAAACTATGAAAATTAGACGAACCAGACACGCAGGACACAGCTGGAGAACTAGGGACGAGCTCGTGTGAGATGTACTCCTGTGGACCACTTTGCAAAGGCAGTACGTCCAGTTCGAACCTACATACAGCAGCACTGTGCCGATACCGGGTGTAGCCCTGAGGATCTGCCGACAGCAACGGACAATAGATATGTATGGCGAGAGAGGGACAGGAATATCCGTGCCGATAGCTCGACATGATGATGATGATGATGATGTTTCACAAAAGTAGATATTACCTGAGAAGTAGAACGTGTTTCAGAAAAAAATTGACATAATTTCGAAATCAAATTACTTGACCAAATATCGTTCAAAAAACATCAAATTTTAACAGCGTGTGTACAAATAAGAAAGAATCTCTGGATTAAGATTTTGCGTTTTTTTTTATTCCTTTTTAATTAAACAAAAGCTATACGCTGAAAAAGGAAAAAATGCTGAACGTAAATTCGATTTGTTTATATTAATGCTATTATATTTGAGATCACCTGAACCAGGTCAAAATATTAGATTAGAACATAACATACTATTTTCTAAAACACCCTACATTTTCCAAGAACCTTTTGATGAGAAAAAGATCAATGACGAGCACAGCAGAAGACCTTTCGCTCTTGAGAAGCTATGATCAACCAGGTCACCCGGCATACTTGCATAGTTCATGTCGAACCATGTGATCCTATGACTAGCATTGTCGAGTATCACACATGTCTCGGCTCGTGTGCGAACTCTTCCCTCCCAAACCACTACCAAAAACTGACTTTGACGGAGGTGCCCGTGGTGTAGTCGTTATCGCCGTAGGAAATGAACACGGCGATACGAGTTCAAATCCTGGACGAGACTTTTCACATAGCACTAATACCCTTGGGAAAGGTATGAATCCAATAATTCTCCCTCCAGCTATGGATAAATAGTAGGACAGACTAGGTTCTTCAGCCATGGTTAGGCAACTAGTCTAGGAGAAGGAAAACTCTGAATTCAAACCTGTTAAACTCCGCTTAGAAATTGACCTTGTGTCATATCCTGCCCGAGCGGAGGGGTTGGTAAATAGTACCAAAATTTGACTTTGTGGCAAGTCTTGCCTGTTGAGAGGAAAGAAAAATAAAACCCTGTATTTTATAAACTGATATATATATAGAGAGAGAACATAAACATTTTCTAAAATTTAGATTTTTGTTTCTAAAACCAAGAATTTTATCATTTCTTGTGGAACACTTTTATTAAACTCTCTCTCTCTCTCTCTCTCTCTCTCTCTCTCTCTCTCTATTGGTCCAGTCGGCTGGGGCTATTGAATACAACGACTGCATCTCTGCAGAAGGATAAGATCCCAAAATGAGTGTCTTTTATGGTTTTTAAGGTGGGGGGTTCTGTGAATATTTCCGTAAAAATGACACAAGAACCAAGTGGAACGTTTCACTGATTTATTTAATAAGTTACGTTTAGAGATGATAATGAATGAACCACTGGATGCGCGATGATCAGTCTCCCGTTCCACCACTCCGTGATCTTCGTCAAATGTATGATGGCCGACCTCTTGAAAACCAAGGGCGATCACTCTCAAGTCAGTCAAAAGGGAAGTAATTATTTTCTTAGGATTGATCCTAACAGTGTCCAAGATATGACATAAAACAATCTGATGGTGAGGCTCCTGTAATGCTGGAGTTTGGGGGGGTGCGGAGTACTCTTTCACTGCTATCGCTCCCACGTTCACTCTGGCCTGGACTGGTCCTATCTATGGATGAAATAGAACTATACTGTGTGCTTATGCTAAACTGAATTGTAAGGAATAGAATAGTGTTGACGACTAAACTGTATTTATGCTTAACTGAATAGTTTGAAATATAACTATTTTGACATTTAACTGTTTGAAAATAAATGACTGATATTTGAATAGGTTGTGTTACATAGCAATACTTTGAACAGTTTAACTTTATTGACTAAACTGAATAACTTGAAATAGAAATGTTTTGACATTTAAGCTGTGTACTTATCGAAAACTAAATTGTTTGAAATAGAAGTGTTTACATATTTCAAAATGGATTTGGCATTAAATAACCTACAATGGTTGATATGCCATAAAACCATACCAAACCAAACCACACCATCTCTTTCTCCTCCTTTCTCTCTGTCTCTGTCTCTCTGTCTCTGTCTGTCTGTCTGTCTGTCCGTCTCTCTCTCTCTCTCTCTCTCTCTCTCTCTCTATATATATATATATATATATATATATATATATATATATATATATATGTTTATGTGTGTGTCACTGAATACCGCTCGAAAAGATTAAGTAAAAGACGCAAAGTAAATAAAAATAAAACACTTTAATCGAATGTTAATCTGATTTACATATGGAAGGATAGAAGTTATAAAATTTCTTCAATGAAAGAAAGAAGCGAAAATAGAGACTTGCAGTCTTTCCATGAAATCAACATTAAAATTTATAGAAAATCGGTAAAAAATGATGCACAATGCTCTATTTGATTCTGCTATGAGTAGTCTGCAACGTTGCTACAAGGAAAGGCATTTAACATTCATCGTATTCAATTTTTTTGTTGTACATTGGTTCTAAGAGACAACAGAAGAATCGTTTCATCCATATCTGAATTGTTCTCATAAAAAGCCGGATATGGTTACTCCGCCATTTTTTTATACTACTGCCGTTTATTGATGATAATTTGTTAAAATAACGTGTAACACTTTACTTTTTCTTTTTTTTTTTTGAGTCTGAAAATTCATTTTTTCATAACTAATTCTAGAAATTTTGTTTTGGCTTTAAACAGTTAACTGATTACTTTTCAATATATTTAAATACATTGAATTTATTTAAGACTGATAATTTCTTGAAAAGTAGATTTTGTTCATTAATTATTTACAAGTTGCTGTCTGCATTTTTCAGTCTTTAATTTCCATGCCAATTTCTCATTATGTAAAATGAAAAACAGAATTATAAATACACTAATCTTGTGAGGCCATGTAAATGAATTGGTATTTTAAAAGATAATTTCAACTTTCTGGTTTATACCAGTTGGGACAGAAATTTAAAACTGTCACTTGTATGGTACAAATGAACTTTGGTAATTGGTATATTTTCCATGTGTTCGAGCCATTGCTTAGTTTGCTTGTGTTTTATGGCATATCAACCATTGTGGGTTATTTAATGCCAAATTCTCTTTATACATACATATCAAATATATATGATTTGGTTTGGTCACGTTTTATGGAGTATCAACCATTGTAGGTTATATATATATATATATATATATATATATATATATATATATATATATATATATATAGTATACTTAGTCCAGTTAAACCGAAGTTGGGAGTAATTCCATCAGGACAAGAAATTATTCATGAATGAATATTTAAATTTTCCTGGTAAAGAGCTCAATGTACCAATAATACAGAGCAATAATTTCTTTAAGAAAAAACAACGAAACCAATCACAAAGGATTATAAATTTATTTCCATCCTGTTATGCATTTTTGAAATTTCCAAAAACACCAAAAAGATCTGAAGAAGTCCTGTTAATTTTTTTTCGTGTTTTTGGAAATTTCAAAAATGCGTAACAGGAGGGAAATAAATTTATAATACTTTGTGATTGGTTTCGTTGTTTTTTCTTAAAGAAAATATATATATATATATATATATATATATATATATATATATTAAATATATATAATTTGGTTAGGTTTTATTGCATATCAACCATTGTAAGTTATTTAATGCCAGATTCTATTCATGTGTATATATTAAATATATATAATTTGGTTTGGTCGCGTTTTATGGTGTATCAACCATTGTATGTTATTTAATGCCAAATCCACTTTATACATACACACACACACACACACACACACACACACACACACACATATATATATATATATATATATATATAATTTGGTTTGCTTGGGTTTATGGCATATCAACCATTATAGGTTTTTAATGCCAGATTCTCTTTATACATATATTGGATATATATAATTTGGTTTGGTTGGGTTTCATGGCATATCAACCATTGTACGTTATTTAATGCCAAACTTCTTCATACATATATGTTAGATATATAGGATTTGATTAGAGTTTATATCATATCAACCATTGTAGGTTATTTACTGCTAGATTCTCTTTATAAATATATATCAAATATATATGATTTGATTTGGTCGGGTTCTACGGCATATCAATCATTGTAGGTTATATAATGGCAAACATCTTTATACACATATATTAGATATATAGGATTTGATTTGGTCAGTTTTTATGGAGTTTCAACCACGGTAGGTTATTTAATTCCAAATTTTCTATATATATATATATATACATATATATATTAGATATATATGATTTGGTTAGGTTGAGTTTTATGGCATATCAACCATTGTAGGTTATTTAATGCTAAATTCTCTTCAAACATACATACTAAATATATATGGTTTGGTTTGGTCGGGTTTTATGGCATATCAATCATTGTGGGTTATTTAATGCCAAACTTCTTTATACATATATATTAGATATATAGGACTTAGTTTGGTCGGGTTTTATGGCATATCAACGATTATAGGTTATTTAATGCCAAACTCTCTTTATACATATATATTAGATATATACGATTTGGTTTGGTTAGTTTTTATGGCATATCAACCATTATGGGTTATTTAATGCCAAATCCTCTTTATATATATATATATAGATTTGGTTTTGTTAAGTTTTAAGGAGCGTTGAAACCGTGGTGGTACAAATGTCTTTGCAGTATCGTAGCCCCACAAGAAAATTGTTGTGGTGCAATTGTCTCAGGGCAGAATGATTGAAAGAACGTTGTATATATAATCCAAACTAATGCGTTTTATGCTGTTACACAGATATATCTATTTGTATGTTTGGTTTAGTAAACTTCTTGCATTGTTGCGTGAAACTGCCCGTCTGTTTTCACTAAATAATATGAAATTTGATTTTTTCACATCATTTGGTAGATAACTGAAATTCTTAATTTTTTTAGAACAAACTATTAAAATACCATGAGGTAGGAGGTGCCCGTGGTGTAATGGTTATCGTGGCAGGAATTGGACACGGCGATACGAGTTCAAATCCTAGACTGAATGCATTTCACATTGCACTAATACCCTTGGGAAAGGTATGAATCCAATTATTCTCCCTCCAGCTATGGGTAAATAGTAGGGCAGACTAGGTTCTTCAGCCTTGGTGAGGCAACTAGTCTTGGAGAAGGGAAACTCTGAATTCAAACCTGTTAAACTCCGCTTAAAAAATTGACCTTGTGTCATATCCTGCCCGAGCGGAGGGGTTTGGTAAATATAATTAAAATACCATGAATGACTTAATTAAGAACGTCCACCTGGATAATGTTTTGTAGTTTTTGAAAAACAACGAGTCGTACCAGAAAATATAGACTTGGTTACAATCCTGAAAACACAACAAACTAACCAACTGAAAGCAAATTATTGCTGAATAAAAATACCATCATGTTTGTGTTAGTAGAAATAGTAGTGAGAAATAATAATAAAAAAATCACTATCATCACTAAATAAACTAATTTTATATAGAAATACTTTCAAATACTCGCTCGTATGTGAGTAAATGAGTTGTTTGGTTTTAGTATGGCATCATTAAATTTTGTGTTTACAAACCGTACATATGTGTAAACAGGCTTTGGCATTGAATAACGGACAGAGGTTGATATGCCATTAAACCCAACCAACCAACTAACCAACTATTAAAATTTAAATAAATATTAGCCTAAATTTAGCTGCTTTAGATTATAAAAAGTGCGTGTTATTCACGAATATGTTTTCTTTTCTAGAATTTCAAAACCCAAATGTAGGGTTACATGCAACACAAGAGTGCGTGTTATGCACAAAAATTACGGTTGTTGTCTTCTGGTTTTGACCAAAAAGTTACAAGCCATAAATCAGCTCGACAAGAAAAAAATTAGTTTTATAAATTTCCGAAAAATATTCTTGCTACATCGCCGTTTACTGTTCTAGATCTGCTGGGGTAAGAAGACGATATTTTACAAAAATTGTACTAGGTGCTGGATATTTATCTCTGTCTTCCACCTGTTAAGACCTGACGCAAAGTCATGACTCATTTTAGTGGGTTTTTGGGAGGGCTAGATCCGTTGTAAACCGAGGCTCAAGCCCTGTTGGACGTATGCCGGTCATCGGCTTAATGCAATGTGAGCCAGATGAACCTGCTAGATTTTAAATCCCTCGAGATATGACGTTAATCCTGCATGTGTGCTCGTTTGTTTATAGCTTCAACAAGACCAAAGTTGTCTCGGGCTATGCTGTGCTATCAATGCAGCTCATCCAACCGAAGGTAGCCCAGCCGAAGCCCGCGGCTTTTTGAACTCAAATTTGACAATGATCTAGGATCTCTCATCCGGCGTGAATGCCTAAAGACCCACATAAAAGCTACAAGAAAATAGTCTGATTTCTCACTATCACAATGTGGACGACAAGCGAGATTCTCTTTTCCCACAATGCGTATAAACAGTCAATTGCAAGAATCTTCTTCCGAGGAAACCCACTTGTTTATTACTTTAGCACTGATATGTCGAATGGACTAGAAGAAGCACAACTTAAATCAGTGGTAGATCTGGAGGGATATAACCGTTACCAGGCTATTCCTGTCGAAGGCTCAGGATTCAAGTGGTACACCCATCACCAAACCAAATTATGGGAACAATGAATGAAAAATTGCACTTACGACAGTGTTAGTAGATGCTATTATTAACAACATGGATTGTCATAAGGTTGGTTGGTGTATGCTCGATCGCGTGTGTGTTTTATATTATCATTCTTATAAAAGAGATTCTGTGTTTGCCTGTATGTAACTAAAATTGTCACCACTGATGTCATAATTCCCTTAGTCATTTACATTATATTCTTAATAATTTTGAAATAATCATTATTTAATATGGATTTTATTTACTAATGATGTCTCTGTTAAAGTCTAGCCGAGTTGGATTTGCTTCAAAACATCCCATGTTATTTATGCATTTAAAATCCTCGACTACATGTTACATATCACATTGAGAAGTAAAGATTTACACAGTATATGTTGTGTATAATTGGGATACAGGTGCCCGTGGTGTAATGGTTTTCGTCGTAGGAAATGGACACGGCGACACGAGTTCAAATCCTAGACGAGACTGATTGCATTTCACATAGCACTAATACCCTTGGGAAAGGTATGAATCCAATTATTCTCCCTCCAGCTATGGGTAAATTGTCGGACAGACTTGGTTCTTTAGCCTTGGTGAGGCAACTAGTCTAGGAGAAGGAAAACTCTGAATTCAAACCTGTTCAACTCTGCTTAAAAATTGACCTCGTGTCATATCCTGCCCGAGCGGAGGGGTTGAATAAATACGATAATTGGGATAAAAGTTTTAACAAAACTGTGTTTGATGAATAATTACTTAGTGTTATTGATTTCTGATGTTATTTATTTATTTTGTAAATGTATTTAAAGAAATTCTACGTTTAATTTTACGTAGTAATCCTTTAAAATAAGTCTAAACTCTTTATATGCATATTTTTGTGTGTGTGTCAGTATATATATATATATATATATGAAATCATGGAGGCAAATGTGACATAATCCTTCCTTCAAGCGACTGATCTGGACTATTTCCTCACTACTGGTATAAATGGAGCCCTGGTTCTTGGTACGAGGAGCATACGATAAGTTTCCATACTTTTTTCATATGGGCACTTTTATTGAAAGTACACACATGAAACTCTAGTCTCCTTCGAAGTAATCTCCTCCGGCTGCAATGTACTTTTTGTACCGTTACAACGACTTCTGGAAGGCCCCGTAGTAGTCCTCTTGTGTGAGCGTGTCAGTGGCCTTCATCACAGCCTCTTTCATCTCCGCAATTGTCTAATAACGACAGCCACTGAGCTTAAGGAATAACCAAAAGTCACAAGGAGCAAGGTCTGGACTTTGGGAGGTTGATGAGGTCTGGTGATGCCCATCTTGCTCAGATAGTCTGTGACAAGGATGGAGTTGTTGATTGGTGTATTGTCCTGGTGGAAATGCCACTGACTCGATTTGAAGAGTGCTGGCCTCTTCCGACGGAATCGCTTTCTGGACTCCCTGAAAAGCTCAACATAGTGACCCTAACCCTAAGCCTAAGCCTAAACCTTTGGCCAATCAACTGTGGTGTATTGAGTTCCTTACTCCTCCCATCATCCTGTCATCATACCTCACAGACTCCCAGCCTTCCTTGAATCTCTTATGCCACTCAAAAATGAAGCTCAATTCATGCAAGATGGTCGAAAAGCAGTCTGAATCATTCCATACATTTCCGTGGCATTTTTTCCAAGTTTAAATCATAATTTTATTGCATATCGTTCTCCTAAAGTGCCAGATAGCCTTTTTGAAATTCACCAGCTGTGACGATCAGGCTTTAGTAAGTTGTATTCCAATTGTTGCTGTAGCTGTTCATTTGAAGCGGAAATCATAAAAATTGATCAGTCATCTCATGAGATGTATAGCAATAACGCGCTGGATTTTCAAGAGTCTACAACAATGTTAAATGCCTGTACGAAAAAAATTAGGAAACCTTTCGTATCCACCTCGTATAAGAAACCGATTGTTTTCTGCGTAGACCACTCATTTTAATCTACTACCAGTCCACAAGTGTAGATCTAGTAGTAATAGGAATAAAGAGGTATTCCATATTCATTAAAGCTCCTGGTGTTATATAAGATATTTTCGGTTTGTTCCTAGCGACCTCGTGTGCTTTGGTAAGCTGTCACATTTTGATTACTAATCAGGAAGGGCAATCAGGTCGAATAGGTGTGTAACTGGAAAGGGATCATGTGATGAGAACCACGCTGTCAGATTTAGACAGAGTGCAGAGAATCGCAGTCGAGTGTGGGGCACGCAGCCGATCAGAGACGTTTTGGCTAGCTTGCAAAGAGGTGCAAGAATTGGCACCCACTGGCTCCTGGAAGAAGATTTGGGAAGAAGACGTCCTCTCTCTTTGTATATGTCTCTCAACCCATCTCTTACCTACCGCAGAAACATCAGCCCTTTCGAGAATAAAGTGTGAGAGATATATTTTTATAAAGAAGTGTGTTCATTCGTTCATTGAATTGCGTAAATCGTGGGTATACAACCTCACCATCCGATCGATTATTATCAAATCCATGACTGCAGATATGCAGTCGGTGTATTCGACAGCTGCCGCTGGATTGTTGCATACAGAAATTCTTGGACATTGATGCGTATGTAATATTACACCCAACGATATGCACCAAGAAGCAGAAGAGCTTAGAGTATCACTTTATTCTAATATAAAGATGGACTGATGCAAAGAAAAAAAACTTAATCCTCAACATAATTTACATTTATATGTTTGTTTGCAGTTTTGCCTTGGTTAGTTTGTATGTTTGTTTGTTTTTTTTTCATTCGACATTTTTCTTTATCTTTCGTCATATTAGATATATAACCGGATACTTATCTTTTTCTAGTAGAGTCTCTAATTGATCGGAATGGCCTTTTAAATAATTATCATCATCATCATCATCATCATCATCATATCGTGCTGGCAGCACGGATATCCCTGACCCTCTCTCGTCACTCCTCCCTATCGTTCATCGCCCTAGGCAGGTCTTCAGGACAACAACCTGTATCCTCACATAGCTGCTGAATGTACGTTCGTGCTGGTCGTCCTGCTTTTGCGCGGCCATGTGTGGGGATCCATAAGAGTACATCTCTTATGAGTTCATCTCTGCTTCTCCAGCAATGTCCTGCATGTCTGGTTCGCCTAACTTGAATAGTTTTCGTGATAGGGGGCAGGTGGTCAATTCCATATAGCTGAGACAAAATTACAGTCAATCCAAAAGTTCTTGCAAAACAGAACCTACAATTAAATTTTTTACTTTATTTGTGTGATCGAATGCTTAATGATTCGTTGCAATAACAGGCTTTCGTAATCTTGTTCCAAGATATCTGTAGACATAGCGACATTAAGACATAGAATATTTAACGTGAAGTTCACTCGTCTGTTAAACGATTTGTTTCTTTGTTCATTATATATAAACCTTTGTAGGTTATTTAATACCAAAGCCATCCTTCAGCCTTATTTTCTGTGGTACCTAGGAAGCAGCGTTTCATCAACCGAAAAAGACATCGACACACGGCTAACGAAGGCATGGTCAGCTATCGATAGACTTGCGATCATATGGAAATCAAACCTGAACGATAAAATGAAACGCAGTTTCTTCCAGGCGGCGGTCGTGTCGATACTGCCGTATGGATGCACTACTTGGACGCTGACTAAACGGTTGGAGAAGAAACTCGACAGCAATTATACAAGAATGTTGTGAGCAATATTCTACAGGTCCTGGCAGCAACACCCCACACGGCGCCAACTGTACGGCCACCTACCACCTATCACGAAAACTATACAAGCTAGACGAACCAGACATGCCGGACACTGCTGGAGAAGCAAAGACGAGATCGTAAGTGATGTGTTCCTGTGGACCCCCGCATATGGCCAATCAAAAGCAGGACGACCAGCTCGAACATTCATACAGCAGCTATGTGATGATACGGGATGTAACCCCGAAGACCTGCCGAAGGTGATGAATGTTAGGGAGACGTGGAGAGAGAGGGTCAGGGATATCCATGCTAGCCGCACGTCATGATGATGATGATGATAGAATACTCCGGCCCTGTCTCTGCAGACAGGTTGGAGCACCCAAAACTATTTTGAATATGTCATTAAACACCCTTAATCTCCAATAAAGAAAAAAGTCTGGTGCATCAATGACCCTAATGTATATATATATATATTTATATATGAGGGTCATTGATGCACCAGACATTTTTTCTTTATTGGAGATTAAGGGTGTTTCCACTATATATATATATATATATATATATCATTGTTGAAAATTTTTATTCGAAAATAAAGGTGCCCAGATTAAATTAAGAGTGATAACAACATTAACTTCCATTTACCCAACCCCTTCGCGATGAGCAAGATTTGACTCAATGTTAATTTTAAATCAGAGTTAAGCTGATTTTAACTAACATTTTTCCTTTTTAAAATGGTTGCTTATCTATCTAACACATATTTTACTAATAGTTCAGGGGGCAGATGGATTCATGCCTTTCCGAAGGAATAGTTTCAAAGCAACTTTTATTATCTAAGAATGGAAAAGCACCACTCGCGAAGATTAACTTTTCCGACAACTATGATTGATTGACTGATTTATTGATTTCAAAGGCATGTCAACTCGTTTAGGGTTATTTTCCTACCTCAAACAGATCTGTTCAAAAATTATTCGTATCTGATTCGACCGTGTGCAAAAAACGAAACACGGTCGAATCAGATACGAATAATTTTTGAACAGATCTGTTTGACACAAAGACGTGACCCTAAAATTTACGACGACTCAGAATTAGAATGAACAAAGGATTAATATTAATCCGTGGTTACGTCAAACGAAAGACTTTAAAATGGTACTTGATACCTCCTTGCTTAACACTCAGCAATATAAGGTGAGTATCAAGGGTAAAGTGGAGCAATCCAAGGAAAGGAGTAGCGCCCTCCCCTACATCTCGGTATAGTAGCTATTGAAAAGGGAGCCTTCTGGTCACCCTCGACTACGGTCGCCAAAATTACATCTTACTTTCCAGACCTCCAAGACAGGATCCTCACCATCAGATGCAGTTTAGTATCATATTCAGGACAACCCTTTCTGGGAGGGGATTCCTCGTGGTGTAATGGTTAAAGTTATGGACTGCGGAATCGTAGTAAGCGAGTTCGAACTCCGGTTTTGCTATTGTGTTTACTTTAGGATAAATACTTTTGGGAAGGGTATGCGCCCCCTTATCCTCCTAGCTATAAGTTAAATAGTACCACTACTGTGATTCCAGAAAAAAAATTAGAAAACCTACAAAGGTTGATATTCCATTAAACAAAAAAACAACCAAATCCTATTTGGGAGGAGTCTTCCCGATCTAACGGAAATACAAACAGCTCAAGCTAAGACTTGCTATCAGGACCAGAGATCTACCAACGTGGCAGTGGTATTCTACGGAGTTTTAAATACGCTTATATAAAGTCTCTCACCAACTGTAAACTCTACCATCGACAGTGGAAAGTCAAGTTTTTTAACCAACAACATTGCCGACAAACCATTACCAAAACCACGTTTGAGTACAGCTGAAAGCAAAAGTTGCAGAGATGCAAAAACTTTAGTGCGGCAACAGAAGTGCAAAAATGCCAGTGCTGCAACGTTGGGAATGGTCTGCCAATTTCCAATTGACCGAATCCGATACTTGCGTATCTGAAGTTTAGTAAATCTTCGTTTACGTATATTATATAATTACAGAATGATTTTTTTATATTAATCATTTTTCGTTAATTATATTTTATCATTCAGTTTGGTTGGGCTTTGAACTATTTGGCTCTTAGAGCAGGTGCACACACGCTGAGAACAGTTCCCGCTCGCGCAGAGAGGATATGACAATCACAAGTGTCATAATAAAAACTCCAGAGAAAATTAGACTGGGGTGTGATTGAAATCATGCACGGAAACGATGGGCTGGGAATTTGGTGATTTTGAAAAAGACGTTAGTTGAGATTCAACTCTGGGCCGGGCCAGTCCAGCTGATGGTTGACTGTGGACGATGTAGGAAAATGGTTGGTTTGTCTGCCTTAATGGCAGACAGTTGAAGTTGAAGTTAGACCATGGAGTTCTGCGGATCCCTACCGACAGAGATCTCGGGGACTACGGGATGCGCGGTGCGTTTGTTTGGTCAGCTAGTACAGTCAGAATAGTAAAAATTGTGTCTCTCTCTCTTTTCGTGTCGAAAAACTAAAGTCAAGAAGTTAATAAACGTTTCGTATCTGAACAACGTCAGTATTTCGTATTTCCCTGCATCTGTATATTTGTATAGTTGTTATGTGACTATACAACACGTAGCCATTGCCGTACATTAGGCATGCATTCTCTTTAATATCCATGGGGACATCTCGTTATCGATAAAACAAAAATTCTTGCAAGATTAGTTACACCTTAACAATTTCTGAAAGGTTAACAACTAATTTATGATTGTATTGTCTCGCTTTTTACCCTGTATATCTCTTAGTCAAATTAATTAAGTGTAATAAATAGAACGAAGCCTCCAGTCAATGAAAATTGGCAGTAATTGTGATTCTTTGACGTTTCCTTTATTCTTTTGGAATAATAATACAAAAAATTCAGATGTAATCAGACAAAACGATAATACTCATATGACAAATTGCGCGACAGAATTGACGACTTTTGTCTCGAAGACACCTAAATTAGTCTGTTCCTCTCGTTACGGATGCACAAAAATGATAAAAAAATTAAAAACAATAAGAGAAAAACTCCCAATTGGGCGATTTCGGTCGGTATAATTAAACAACATCTTGAAATCTCAAAGTATTTTATCGAAAAAAAAAGTAATGTCATACATTATATTTTCCTGATTGCAGCAAAAACTTTTTTAAAAAGTTAGTATAATCTTCATTTGTCAAAATCTCACACCTTTTCCGTTTATATGATCTTTTTTAAAAAATAAACAGTCGAAATTTTATTTGGCTTTGTTCTGTCGGTAGCAACTGCTGGAAAGAAGTTGAAATATATGTAGGTCATGCCTTACATCAGGACCAAGGCTGGATTAAACGTTAAACCAAATAATACCGTGCCCAGAGCAACAAGGAAAGAAAGTACACCGCCGAGATTTATGTTGTTGATATTACCAAAAAGTTTATAGTGCAACGGAAGGAAGGTCCAAAAATGGGTCCGACAATAAACAAATTCTCTGCAGAGACTCAATCTCCCAAAGGTTTTATTTGGTATGATAACACACAGACACAGACACACACACACACACACACATATATATATATATTGATTGATTGATTGACCCTATATATATCTCCCCCATGGGGGTTGAGCAATCTGATGAAGGAATTTTCGGCCGCCGCTCGCATAATGCAAAGGTCTTCGAAAGAATTAAGCACTCTGGTAGCCGATAGGGTATAAAAATGTAAAAAAATAAACGGCTGCTGCTGTTACTACATAATACCTTAAAAATTCCTTTAGCCAAACATGGTACGCTTGTTGGCCGAGCGGTTTGAGACTTAGTCTAACGTAAAGTTGGATGTGTTTCGATGCCGGCTTCGAGCGTCCTACGGGTCTAGCCACACTGAAGAGTTCTGATAGAACGAAACAGTCTGTCTCTGGTTGACAATATATATATATATATATATATATATAAACAACAAAGAAAATGAGAGGGTTAATACTCAAGACTCTGAGTTTTACTATCTGCAATCATCAGGTGAGCAGGTAATCCAACTGTCCGACGTATATAATGTTGATTACTTTTATACTTTTTTGTAGCCCATTTAATGTAATGTGGAAGTATGAGAATTATATATATATATATATATATATATAATCTTTATTCATATACATCCGCAAAAATATAAAATTGACCTTGGGTATAATTATACATTCATTCATTCATATATGTATATATATATTTATATCCCACCCCAAGGTCAGGACAAAAGGCTTATTTTTTGCTTAGTTTGAATTCAGAGTTTTCCTTCTCCAAGGTGGTTCTCCATCCAACGATTTAAGAGCACAGTCAACATATTTATCTACCTCTAACTGGAGGGAAAATAGTTTAAATCATACTTTTTACTGAAAGTATTAGCGCTACCGGAAGTACAAACAATGTCAGTCCAGGATTTGAATCAAGTATTTATTTTTGTGGTCTTGCATACATCCGCCTTTATTCTGTGTCTTCAAATATCATATAATTAAAAAACATAATAATTTTGAATATTGACTTAAAGACCCCTTTTGTCATCTGTCAATCCAGCCATGTAAGCCGGACAGACACTGGAAAAAATAAAAGGAAATATACTTGCTACCTAAAGTAAGCAGAACGCAGGTAATCCTAGCGAAAATTGGGTGAGTGATATGCAACGAGGAAGCATGATCACGTGCATTCACGCGGTTGCGTGCTAGAAGGAGATATGTACATGTACATGTGGGCGGCACGCTGAAGAAGTTACCACGTGAATTTGCGTGGGCGTCCGGAATACTTTATACCCAGGAACATTTTGAACCGAACAGAGAGAAAAACAAAGTGGTTCACCAAAGATTCCTACTTCGGCCCATGTGTGTACAGCTGAGCCGTCTCGACCTTCACTTACTTTACTCGTTCGTACATTTTGGGTAAAATAAGATAGGAAAAGAAGCTGGTTATTTTTTATACATCAGCGTTGTTGTCTTTCTTTATTATACAAGTGTATTAACACAGATGATTTCGCGCTCAGTCGGCTGGCGGTGGGGGGTGTAGAATGCACCTACAGAATCTGCAGAGAGGTAAGACCTCCCACAACCGAGTGTCCAGGATGTGGCACTAAAAAATCTGATGATGAAGTTCAAGTGATCCTGATGTCAGAGCACCCCTTCATTGCCATCGCTTCCAGGTCTACTCCGGCCCAGAGTTGTACCACCTGATAGGATCCTATCTATGGGTCAAATAGAACTAAACGGTGTACTAATCCTAGACTGAATTATTTGAAAAGGAACTATTTTAAAAAGTGAAACTCTACTTACGCTAAACTGAATTGATTGAAATAGAACTGTTTTAAAATTAACTGTGTGCAAACAAAAACTTACATATCCTAAGCTGAGCTGTTTGAATTACAGCAGTTTGACAAAACCGATTTTCTTGAAATAAAAATATTATGACTAATAAACTGTGTACTCATGGTAAACTGAATTGTTTGAAATAGAACTGTTTATTTGGATAAAAATTGATTTGGCCTTAAATAAGCAACAAATGCCGATATGCCACAAAATCCAAATTGACAAACTGTTTGAATTATAACTGCTTATTAGTTAAAAACGGATTTGGCATTAATTAACCTTTAAAGGATAATATGCAACAAAACCCAAACGACCAAATTGATATAGAACTGTTTATTTGTATAAAAATGGATTTGGCATCAAATAACCTACAAAGGTTGATATGCCATAAAATCCAACAAATAAACTGTTTGAAATAAAACAAATTTTACGTTTTACTGAGGGTAAACAAAAACAGAATTGTTTTTGTGTATAAAAATGGATTCGGCATTAAATAATCTAGAATGGCAGATGTGTCAGGAAACCAAAACAAACCAAACGAAACAGATATTTCTCATGAGCTGAAATGTGAAAAATTCTCAGGAATAACATCAAAATCATAATCATTTTTACTAACCCTTCCGCTCGGGCAAGATATGACACAAGGTCAATTTTTAAGTGGAATTTAACAGGTTTTAATTCAGAGTTTTTCCTTCTCCTAAACTAGTTGCCTCACCAAGGCTGAAGCACCCAGTCAAACCTATAATTTACCCATAGCTGGAGGGAAAATGATTGGATTCATACCTTTCCCAAGGGTATTATTGCTATGTGAAATGCAATCAGTCTCGTTCAGGATTTGAACTCATGTCGTCGTGTCCATTTCCTACGACGATAACTATAACACTACGGGCACCTATCACATCAAAATCAAAAAATGCGTTCAAAGCCCCAAATCTACTTGACTTAACAATAAACAACTAAATATAAATAAAATAGCATTTACCCTGTCTTGCATTTAGATCATCATCAAATCACTCTGCTTGAATTGATTTACCTTACTCTCTCTCTCTCCCCGTCCATCGTCCCTAACATCCATCACTCCCGGCAGATCATGCAGACTACATTTTGAGTTCTCAAAGAGTTGTTTTGGGTAAGTCCTTGTAGTTCAGCCAACACTGGCACGTTCATTTGAAGGTGCCCATCAGTAAAGGATACTTATGATTTCGTCCTTGCTTCTCAAGCAGTGCACCACATGCGTTGTTCATCCTACTTGAATAATTTTGAGATGGGAGGCAAGTGGCCATACAGCTGCTGTTTGATGAGGTGTTGCCTTCAGGATTTGGTCAGTATAGCTTATTGTATTCTTGGGCTCTTCCCGTCTAGTTTTTTTTTCCTAATGCGTTTTTTCAGCTTTCCTGTGATGTGTCTATAAAGTAGTGTTGTGACAATACACCGCCGGACAACCCCCATAATATCAACCGTCCAAACTACTCATGGCCATCAGATCGTCTAGTAGTTTCTCTCCTCTCCAACTAGGGGTATTTCACATTTCTTTACGGACACACAAAACACAACATACACAACTGAGAGGGTAGAAGGAATAAGAACAAACAAACACGGACTTTGGTTAGCTCCAAGCGCAAGAAGAGGTAAGTTTGTATTACTTTCCTAGCATTCCGTGTGCTATCCCGATTATGTATTCGAGTGAAACTCCCACAAAGTCACCAGGGATCCTGACTCATCCTCTCACGTTGGCCAACCCGGCATCTCAGTCCACATGTTCTAACTCCAGCTATCTTCTGCCGATTGCCCTGTTCTGTCGAGGTTTTTTTTTCTGACACCGTCTCTTGACTTTGGGACCTTCCTTCCCTTGTCCTCTTCCGGTCTCGTGGTAAATCTCGAACGCAAGCCCTTTATGTAGGTTTTGGTTTGGTTTAGTTTCTTTGTTTAATGGCATATCAACCTTTGTAGGTTATTTAATGCCAAAGCCATTCTCCGAGAAGAACAACAGTGGTACTATTTAATCCATAGCTGGGAGGATAAGGGGGTTCATACCTTTCCCAAGGGTATTTGCCCGAAAGTGAACGTAATAGCGCGACTGGAGTACGAACTCGCTTACTACGATTCCGCAGTCCATCGCTTTAACCATTACGCCACGAGGACATCACCTCTATGTAGGTTTGGCACCAAAACAGTCTAATGAATCTTCTGACTGGCACTTACACACACCCACGGAAATGTTACAGTATTGACACAACCGCTGTTTGTAAGAAATCCTGTTTTATTTGATTGGATAGATCAGACATCAATATTATCGATTGCCTATCGATAGCTGTTCCTGTATTCACAAGGTGGACATTGACATCAATTTCAGTAGATGAGATGTTGGCTGCCGAGATACGTAAACTTGACCACTCATTTAAGACTACATTGAAAATCTTTGACAACTGAAGCGCAAACTAAAACATTCTTCCAACAAAAAAAAAAAATCTCACTCACAAACTAAAGATAAACAGACTACATCTATAAACCCTATGATCACGATCAATCGATATGATCAAAATCGTTTGGGTAGAGGACATTAGATATCTTTTCAAATAAATTAAACCCTTATATTCTTTTCTATACTTAGGAGTTTTTTAGCAAATTTTTACTTTGTTCATCAGTCAGTCCATTGAATATACTAAAAGTTTCACGTATTTATGTTTCATAGCCATGACCAACGAGAAAAAACACATATGCATGCAAAATCATAACGATGCAATGAAGACGAGCGACACAGTTCTTTAAAAAAATATACCTCTCACTTTATTTGAAAAGGTTGTGTGTGAGAGGGAGTTGGAGACCGAACAGAACTGCAACATATTGACCCCCACTCTTATGGCCCTAACAGCGTTTCTTTCCCGTTCTCTTGGGCTGCTCAACTGGGGACCTGGGGGCCCAGCCTCTCTGTGACATGTTTCTCATTCAAGCATCTTATTTCCAACTGATATGAACTTCAACTGTTCAATCGGGGACCTGAGGACCCCCTCTACTGGGTGCTGGTTTTCTCTACCGCATCTTACTCCAACTCGTCTGAAATCCAACTGATTGAACTTCCATTGCACCGAGTTATATAATAGTTCGATGCTCACCTTCTTGTGGGCGTCATAAATCGCACTCATTCAACCCGTCCACGGTCAAGGTTATATTCTGATATTCCTCGACCGAATGCACCTGTTATTTATACATGTGTAGTTCCTATTTTGAAAGCTTGGCCGGGGTATATATGCAACATTTAAATATTCTTACAATTGATAGTTTAAAAAAAAAGAACGCTGATTGAATGATTGAACAGTTATCTAATATTTCTTTGTGTTTATTTTTTTTCTCCGGTTTTTTGTTTCATCAAAACATCTATCGCTGTTTTAGCAACACTTGTATCACCATCTTAAAGTCTTCATGAAGTTTTGCTAAAACCAAAGCGTTTTAAAGTTAATTTTTCTTTATAATAAATTTATCACCTTTGGTTGAATTTATTTTCCTTTTTTCTTCAGAGAACCCTGGTAAAAAAAAAAAGAAGAATAAAAAACGAAAGAAAATAAGACAAAAATATAATAAAATGCTAATGTAACGTATCCATGCATGAATATGTGAAATAGACACAAAATGCTCATAACGCACATATAGGTAAACAAGGAATCCCGAAATACGATTGCCCAGTCGACTGGGGCTGTAGAATACACCGACTGCTTCTCTGCAGAGGGGTAAGACCCCACCGAACGAGTCTCCTGGATATGACACTAAACAATCTGATGGTGAGCTTCCAGCTATGCTGGAGCTTTGGTGAATGCGGAGTACCCCTTCATTGCCATCGCTCCCAGGTCCACTCTGGCCCGGAGTGGTAGCACCACATAAGGGTCCTATCTATGGGTTAAATAGAAAAAAACCGTGCTTCTTTCACTATACTGATTTTTGCATTTAAACTGCGTATTTATGCTAAACTGAATTGTATAAATAGAATTGTTTTGACATTGGAACTGCGTACTAGTGCTGAACTGAATTGCTCGAAATAGAACTGTTTTTGACATCTAAACTGTGCACTTGTGCTGAACTGAATTATCTAAAATAAAACTGTCTGAAATTTAAATCTATGTATTGCCCAGTCAGCTGGGGCTGTAGAATACACTGACTGCACCTCTGCAGAGGGGTAACCCCCCCTAACGAGTGTCCTGGATATGACACTAAACAATCTGATGGTGAGGTTCCAGCAGTGCTGGAGCTTTGGGGAATGTGGAGTACCCCTTCATTGCCATCGCTCCCAGGTCCACTCTGGCTCGGAGTGGTAGCACCTGATAGGGCCCTATCTATGGGTTAAATAACCCATAGATAGGGCCCTAACAACATAATTATGCTAAAATGAATTGAGTAAACTGAATAGCTTAAAATAGAAACGTTTTTGACAATTAAACCGTACTCACATTTAAACTGCGTGCTTATGCTTAATTGAATTATTTCAAATAGAACTGTTTTTCGACATTAAAACCGTATTTACACTTAACTGAATTATTACATATAACTGCTTGAATAGTTAGAAATGGAAATGTTTTTGACAATTAAACTGTATACTTATGCTAAACTGAACTGTTTTCAATAGAACAGATTATTTACATAAAAATGGATTTGGCATTAAATAACCTACAAAGGTTGATATGCCATAAAACCAAACAAATCAAACCAAACCGAAACACGAAAAACTTTACGACTTCTTAGTTCATGCACGAAACTTTTATTCACTTTTTTGAGTTTAAAGGTTTTTCGACATGAGAAGAGAGATACACAATCTTTCTATGCAGACTTTTCCATCTGCCCCCCACCCCCATCACGTTAGGCACCCAGCTGCAAACTACTGGTCTGATCTCGGCGAGCACCGAAAGACATCCGTCTTCTTCGGACGCTAAAACTCAACTCCCTGACTTTTTCCAAATCTCAAAAATCCTCAGCCCACGCTTCCGGTGCATGACGTCATTCACACCGCCTGGTCATATTTCCTATCTGTGATTTGTATTTTGACATCTCTGAATGACACATCCTACCCGCTCGTGCGTGAACTCCTGCGCTCATGTTGCACCTAACTAACCCATGCGCAAAGCGGAAGGTTCTCAGCCTAAATAAACCGAAAGGCAAAATATATAAAACGAAAAACCTCAGCCATTTTATTACAATAAAAAGGACAGTTCCGTGGTCTTTAACAAAGTTTGTTTAAACTATATATATATATATATATAAATTTTTGTCGTAGGTCCAAAGAGAGAATAAAAATATTTTTAAATTGGCAGGTCCACGAAGAGATTTGTACTTTTTGAATTTATTGATTTATTTATTTTGTTTTTACATACGTGTCTCAAGCTTGTTGTTTACGTCAGAGAACATATATGACAGAAGGCCTTATTAATGAGGTACTCAATGTAACTTGGACTCACTCGTGTTTGGAATCTGAATGATTTTCAGTTGGTTAAGGGTTTTTTGTAGAGGTCATCCTCACTTTTTCTTAGACTATGTTTACCTTATTCTGCTTTTGCCTTCTTATTTTTTTATATGTTTTTGTTGTTGTTGCTGCTGTTGTTACTGTGTGTGTGTGTGTGTGTGTGTGTGTGTGTGTGTGTGCGTTTGAGTGGTTTTGGAATTAATTAACACTTATTTTTCTTCTATGTGTGTGTGTGAGTGTGTGTCTTGGGGATTTTTATGTGTGTATGGGTGGTAGAAATGTTTGAAAATTACTGGTAACTTTTTTCCTAATAGTTTTACCTAATAGGTGTATATATACAAACACATCTATCTGTCTGCTTATATATATTAGTGGCTCATTGGACTAATGGGTAGAGTATTCGCCAATGGTCCGGGAGACCGGGGTTCCTATAGACTTACAATGCACCTTTCTGATACAAGTTCCATAGCACAGCATTTAAAAAACATTCATGGCAAACAAAAAAAATACGGAAAATTTTCACCGAAAACTCAAGAATATTAGAACATCAAAATGACAAGCAAAAATTACAAATTTGCGAAGCACTACATATTAGGAACATGCAACTCAAACTTAATAGAATGATTTTTGAAAACAGTGCCAATGTACTTAAATGTCTTCAGCTACTGACGGTATTTATAGAAACAAATTTAAAAGTAAATGCTACACACTGCAACAGTACAGACGCTCTTCTCACAAAGTAGTAATGTACATAAAAAAGTTACATCACTTTTGTAATAGATCATCCCCAGATAATGGCCCAACGTCATTCAGAAAGTACTTGGGAAATAAATAATTATGGAAGATTTATCAACCAATTCCCGCCGAATATTATAAAATCAATACGACAATATGAAAGGATCAATAAAAAAAATATGTAGAGAAAAAATGTCTATTATGTTCAATGAAATATATATATATATATATATATATATATATATATGTTTCCAGGTGGAGTCATCTCATATAATGTATAGCAATAACATACTGAATTTTCATGATTCTACGACAAATTCAAATGCCTTTACAAAAAAAGTCTGGAAGGTTATTGAAGGCACCGCGTATCTTTAAATTTCCTATTTAAAAAAAAACGGTGAAGGAGTTTGAACTATTTTATCTATTTAAATTCTTTATTTATTTATTTTTGGTGATAGGTTTGTTGAAATATAAACTAATAAAATTATCATCATTTTAAAATATCCACGATGTTTCAAATTAAAAGAAATGTTAAACCTAATACGCTTGAGTCAAGAACGTTGCTATAGTAACACAAGGCCTGCTCTTTGTCAATTAATAGTTCGAGTACAACGACGTATTTTGTCATTATTCTTCATAATCTTTTTTTTTTAAAAAAAAAGGATATTTGACCAATAAATCTCAATCATACAAATTGAAATTTCTTTTTTTATCATTGAGGTATTTTTGTCAAACTTTCTGGGAGTCTCTCGCTCACGAGTTCTTATCGCCAATCTGATATCATGTTTTTGCACTGAAGAAAAAATTTTTTCCAGAATTATTAGAAAAATTATGTAATCTTACATATTATCGCATCAGTAGTGAATAGATTTT
>OY757941.1:11308135-11330635 GCA_963585895.1 Sepioteuthis lessoniana
ACACACACACACACACACATATATATATATATATATATATATATGTACACATACATATAAATACACAAACATATACTTTTATAAAGGCATATATACATGCATTTGAGTACATGCTTGCATATATATATATATACATATATATGCATATACATATATATATATATATATATATATATAAATGCATTTATATATGTAAATGCTTACACACACTGACTCACATACACACACACACACACACACACACACACACACACACACACACACATATATATATACTCACCTACGCCCGTAGGGTCAAGTTCTCTTGCGAAGAAATAACCGTGTTGCCATTAGCGCCTTTGCAAGTCTCTTCGTATTTGAATTGAGATCTCGGCGGCCGTTGAACGGATATATGTAAACAATAGTAATTGTGATTCATAACCGTTTAAAATTTACTTAGCAGCTAATATCTCCCCGTGGCTAAATGGTTAGAAGCTTTGTCTTGGCGTTTGAGTCAACAGGGTTTCGATCCCAGCTACGGGGAGATACTGTCTAACCACACCGATGAGTTCTGATAGAACGAAACAGATCTGTCTGTGGATGACTCTATATATATATATATATATATATATATACCCCACAAGGCACCAACTATACGGCCACTTGCCTCCCATTACGAAAACAATCCAAGTTAGACGAACCAGACATGCAGGATACTGCTGTAGAAGCAGGGACGAGCGCATAAGTAACGTACTCCTATGGACCCCCACGTATGGCCGAGCAAAAGCAGGACGATCAGCTCGAACATAAATACAGCAGTCATGTGAGAATACGGGATGTAGCCCTGAAGACATGCCGGACGCGATGAACGATAGCGAGAAATGGCAAGAGTAGTTCAGGGATATCCGTGCTGGCGGCACGACATGATGTTATATATATATATATATATATATATATGTGTGTGTGTGTGTGTCTCTCTGTGTGTGTGTGTGTGTGTATGTGTGTGTGTGTGTGTGTGTATTATTAATGACAAACAGGAAAATTTTTGGGTAAAAGATGTTATTTTTCACCGAACATGTTTTTCACTATATTAGATATTATTTTCAGTGATAAACGTGAAAAAGTAATGTTCGTTTTCATGTTAGGCTATTGTTGGTAACAATCTAGCATTAATACAATCATTTTTTTTTGAAATGTTGAAATATGGAGCTAGAATGTAAATCAAATTCTAGGTCCACATGTCAACATTTAAAAGAAACATAATCGTCTTAATTTAATATCGACAAACATTTTAGTTGATAATGCAAATATAATCAATACAGACAAGAATATCAAAAAATTAAAAATCCTACAAGCTTAATTAACTTCGAAACAAGCGATTATATTTTAGAATGTTTAAAGTAGATATTACAAACGATAAAACTAATTGTTTTCTACTTCACGGAATAGAAACATTTAAAAATCAACTGCCACTGCTGCTTAGCAATTGATTGATATAAATAATAATAAAATTATAATCTAACTTAGATAATAAACAGCTTTAATTTCGAAATAAATATACATATTAACTTGATAATGGTTCTAATAAGAACTGAAAGTACTCAGTATACCACAAATAGCTCCTTTGGTAAAACCATTAACAAATTTCAAGAAAACAAAAAAATTTAAGAAAATTTAAGAAAACAAAAAAGAAAAACAACATAAGTATCAATGAAAGAAAAAGAAAAAAAGAAAACTTCGATAAAACAAGGATGTGGTTTTATTAAAAAAAAATTTAAGAAAATTTAAGAAAATTTAAGAAAATTTAAGAAAACAAAAAAGATTAATTTAAGAAAATTTAAGAAAATTTAAGAAAAATTTAAGAAAATTTAAGAAAATTTAGGAAAAATTTAAGAAAAATTAAGAAAACAAAAAAGAAAAACAACATAAGTATCAATGAAAGAAAAAAAAAAGAAAAGAAAACTTCGATAAAACAAGGATGTGATTTTATAAAATCAAACGAGTTTAAATAAAAAGAATCTAACTACACCTTTTTAATATGTATATATATATATATATATATATATATATATATATATATATATATATATATGTATAGATATGTATACACACACACACACACATATATATATGTATATGTGTGTGTGTGTGTGTGTGTGTGTGTATTTATTTATATATACATTTATACATACAAATATATATATATATATATATATATATATAGGCTATTGATCATATGAAAGTCTGATCCAATAATTAAAACAGAATGTCTTCCAAGTAGCAGTAGTGTTAGTACTCGTCTATGAATGCTCTCTCTCTCCCTCCCTCTCTCTCTCTCTATATATATATATATGTATATATATATATATATATATATATAGTGTAATGGTTATCATCGTGAGAAATGGACACGGCGATATGAGTCAAATTCAGAACGAGGCTGATTGCATTTCACATAGCACTAATACCCTTCGGAAAGGTATGAATCCAATTATTCTCCCTCAAGTTATGGGTAAATAGTAGGTCAGACTAGGTTCTTCTGCCTTGGCGAGGCAAATAGCCTAGATGAAGGAAAACTCTGAATTCAAACCTGTTAAACTTCGCTTAAAAATTGACCTTGTGTCATATCCTACCCGAGCGGAGGGTTTGGTAAATATGTATATATATAAATATACAAATATATATATATACGCACTGATTCCAATCACTAATGACAATACAGATTTATTTCAATATAAGATGCCATTTTGTTTACAGCGTTTTCACAATTTTCTTCGCTTATATTGAATTCAATATATTTTCATAATATGATTTGCTTGTTGCGTTTTATTGTTGCTGTTTCTGTTTGGCATAATACTTCGTATTTAGATATATATATGCACTTATAAATAGATTGGAATATATGCAGAAAATAAAGGCTTCGATACATATTGTGAAAATGAAATAATAGTGCTATTGTTATTCAACGTAAAACTGTATAGATGAAAAATACTTAAACATATATATATATATATATATATATATATAAATAATATAATGATATATAGATATATATATTTAAATATATATATATATATATATATATATATATATATATATATAAATAATATAATAATATATAGATATATATATTTAAATATATATATATATATATATATATATATATATATATATATATATATATATATATATATATATAAAATCGAGCTCTCAGAAGCCGATAAAATGTGATACTTAAGCGTTTAAATTTCCTTTACTTGCGCTAGTTTCCTCGCAGATTAGTGTTAGAATCTTGGATTGGCGTTTGAGTCAACCAGGTTTCAAACCCAGTTGCCGGAATCTAGCCTGTCAAGCCACACTGAAGTGCTTTAATAGACCGAAAAAGGTCTTTTCGTGGATGACAATATATATATCAAAGAACCGTTGCGTATTGGTTAAAATCAGTTACTGCGACATCGTGTTAAGCAATTTGTAATCACCGTTGAGGAATAAATTTTTCACTCGAAATTTTGCCGCCTCATTGACCTAGTGGGTAGAGTGTTTGCCAGTGGTCCGGGAGCCCAGGTCACGTTGTACCAAACACTTTAAAAATGGTACTTGATGCCTCCTTGCTTAACGCTCAGCAATATAAGGTACGTAACGAGGGTAAAGTGAAGCAATCCAGGGAACGGAGTAGCCCCCTCCGTACAGCACGATGTAGTAGCTATTGAAAAGGGAGCTTTCTGGTCGCCCTCGACTACGGGCGCCCATTACACGTAACCTCATATCGCCATCTATGGGTTAAATAGTACCATTACTGCCCTTCTACAAGCATTGCTTCAGTATCAAGAAACCCAAATGGATGTATGTGTGTGTGTGTGTGTGTGTGTGTGTACATTGTCTCACTCGATCATATTTAATGTAAAAATTTTTATGTAAATTTTTGGACTGATATTGTTTCTTTTCAACCCTGGACTATATACGAGTTTGATCGCTATTATTTCATTTGTTTTATTTCGTACTCGGTAACAATTTACAAATAATTGACATGGGTCACACCTTTTTAATTTTCCAAATAATAATTTACCAAAGAATCGACAGTCTTAAAAAATCTATTACAAATCAGTCGACAGTGAATAATAAATAAATAAAAGAAAGAAATCATAACAAACAAACAAAAAAGCTTCCTTCACTTGGAGAATTTTTTTTCTATGTTTACGGATTTTTTTTCTGACTGTTGTTATTAAAACGGTCCCAAAAAGCAACAAATCTATTGACAGACAGAAAGGAAGCGCTAAAATCAATAAGCAATTTACGTAATTCATTCGCTTGTTTTCGATCACGTATAAAAAAAATCATTGTTTCTTTAACATCAGGATTCGAAGAACTGAGACTGTTCTCAGAAACCAATGCAGAGACATCTTAAAATATGGCTAAGATATATAGATACGATTATATGTCACAAAAACCATGCTGTCTTCTTTGTATTCTCCCTCGGACCGGATGTGACACAAGGTCAATTTTTAGCGGTTTAAAGCTATGTAATGTTAATTTAAGAGTTTACTTCTCATTCTTTATCTCTCACACATACAATCTCTCTGTCTCTGTCTCTCTCTCCCTCGGAGGTGTCCACGTGGTGTAATGGTTAACGTGCTTGTCTGAGGAATCGTTATAATAAATTTCGAACTCCAGTCGCGCTATTATGTACTCCTTCGGACAAATACTCTTGGAAAAGGTATGAACCCCCTTATCCTCCCAGCTATGCTTACATAACATCATTGCTATTCTTCTAGCAGGATGGCTTTGGCATGAAGCAACCCACAAAGGTTGATATGCCATTAAACAAAACAAGAAACAAAACCATCTCTCTCCCCACATACGTACACAAATTGTTTTGCCTCTGGTGATGAGACTCCACAAATGGAGCGCAAAGGAGGTGGGGTACCTCTCATTGTCATCATTCTTAGTTTTACTAACTCTACTGGTAAAATTGTTAAGACCACAAATAGATATGTTTTAAAATCGTTATCATTGGTGTGGATCATTGGAGGTGCCCGTGGTGTAATGGTTATCGTCGTAGGAAATGGACACGGCCTCACGAGTTTAAATCCTGGACGAGGCTGATTGCATTTCACATAGCACTAATACCCTTGGGAAAGGTATGAATCCAATTATTCTCCCTCCAACTATGGGTAAATAGTAGGGCAGACTAGGTTCTTCAGCCTTGGTGAAGCCACTAGTCTAGGAGAAGGAAAACCCTGAATTCAAACCTGTTAAACTTCGCTTCAAAATTAAAAATTGGATCCTTGGTTTTGAGATTGAAACTGTGTTTACACTAAACTGAATTGTTTGATATTGATCTGTTTTGATATCTAACTGTGTGTAAACAAAATCTGTACTTATACTAAACTGAATTAGCTGAAGTAAAAATGCTTGCTCTGGCGACTGGGCAAGACTTGAATGTTAGTACGATTATTTTAACAGCAACGTTATTTCCAATCAATTTAGTCTTTTGGTATATATTTAAGCCGGAAGCTATTCTTGTCGGACAGCAATGGTACCATTTAATACATAAATGACAAGATAGAAGGATTAATATATTTTCCAAGAGGATTATTCCTAAAGTGAAAGCAATAACATGATCGGAATTCGAACATGCTTTCTACGATTTCAGTCCAGTACGTTAGCCACTCTGTCACTGCTACTCCTTTATCGCTATTGGACAGGACTGCTTTAAACTATATAACATTGTGTTAAAAATGGTTGGTTGGTTGGTTTTTATGGCATATCAACTTTTGTAGGTTATTTAACGTCCACTCCATTTTTATGAAAATAGTTCTATTTCAAATAATTCAGTTTACCATAAGTAAGCAATTTAAATGTTAGTACAATTTATTTGTGAAAAACATTTCTATTTCAAATTATTTAGTTTATTCAATCAGTTTTAATTCTGCTAATTCAGTTTAGTTTAAATACAAATTTTGCTTACACACAGTTTGATGTCAAAACAGATCTATATCAAACAGTTCAGTTTAGTGTAAGTACAGTTTCAATGTAAAAAAAAAAAAAAAAAAAAACATTTCCATTTCAAATAATTCAGTTTAGCATAAGCACAGAGTTTAAATGTAAGTACAGTTTAATTGTCTAAAACATTTCTTTTTCAAGCTATTCAGTTTAATCAAACCGTTCTAATTCAAACAATTCAGTTTAGTATAAGTATTCATAAGTATGCAGTTAGTTCCATTTAACCCATCGATAGGTGTTACCATTCCTCTATATGAAATGCAAATTACCTCGTACAAGTTAGATCACTGAGCCCCTAATAACTTAAGTATCGAACTTTTGTTATTTTGAGTATTTTTTATTATATTTTACTTGAAAAAAAAGTCGTTGATCTTTAAGTCTAACGGTCGTTATAACATCAAGTTCTAATATAATGTGATACACGGTGTTTTAAAAAATGTTATTTTTCCTGTGAGTGTTCTAATAATATATAAGGATTTTACAGTCGCCGCCTATTTACCATTTCTATCAACATATTGAAATACTCTGCAGGTGCACTCCGTAATATCAGATCTGCTTTTCTAAAAAAATATACTCCCAGAGAAATGCTAACATTCTCTTAATCACCAGTGGGAGATTCAAAGAATGTCTTGGCGATTACGCTAAACATGTGGAAGCTGAGAGAAATTATATCTCAAAGTCAATCCCATGAAAGTGTTAAGAGTTTTTTTTTCTCACGCAACAATATATATTGAAATGTACACATGCAAATATCCACTTGCGTACGGAGGCACTTGATGTAGTGTAACGGTCAACAAGCAGGATTAACAGACCACATTTACTGAGTAAGATTCTAACTGGGTGCTCCATACATTTAGTCTTGTAGCATTGCTAAGTTAAATATTGTAAACAGCACTCTGATACACACATACTCTCACATACCATATCAATGCAGATGTACCTGTGTGTGCATCTTACGCCCCACCAGATAGATAGATATATAGAGAGATAGGGGGGGGGCATCTGTTTTACGATTGTTGAAAAAAAGCAGAGATCTCTGGGGTCATTTTTGTTGACTGTATTATTTTTCATTTTTTGGGTTAATGCTGGGAAGTAATCAGTCGGCTGGAGCTGTTCAATATACCGACTGCTTCTCTGCAGAGGGGTAAGACCCTGCCAACGATAGATCTGGATATGACACTAAACAATCTGATGGCGGGGTTTCAGTAATGCTGCAGCTTTGGGGAATCTGTACTACAACTTCATTGCCATCGCTCCCAATGCCACTCTGTCCCGGAGTGGTTCATATGTACAAAAATGGATTTGGCATTAGATAACCTATAATGGTTGATGTGCAATAAAACGAAATCAAAACAAGAAGCTTATATGGGCCAGATCGGTAAGGACATTTGGATTTAGTTTCTTTATATATGGCAACTTAACCTTCATTGATTATTTAATGTCAAATCAATTCGTGTCGAAGAACAGGTGTGATATAAATTAACCCGTATCTATTTTCCATGAGGAAAACCACTCTTCAACAAGTACCTTCTCTAAAATACGCTCTTTATCAGAGGCGTGTCTTCAAAGACAGTGTTTAGTCGATATATATTTTCTGATCGTTTTTTTTTTGTGGGTTTTATGGCATATCAACCTTTGTAGGTTATTTAACGCCAAATCAATTTTTATGTAAATAATCAGTTCTATTTCAAACAAATCAGTCTAGCATAAGTACACAGTTTAATTGTCAAAAACATTTCTATTTCAAACTATTCAAGCAGTTATATATAACAATTCAGTTTAGTATGAGTACAGTTTCAATGTCAAAAATAGTTCAATCCAAAACAATTCAATTTAGCATAAGCACGCAGTTTAAATGTAAGTATAGTTTAATTGTAAAAAACATTTCAATTTCGAGCTATTCAGTTTAGTCAAGCAATTCTAATTCAGCTCATTCAGTTTAGTATAAGTACAGATTTTGTTTACACACTGTTACATGTCAGAACAGCTCTAAGTTAAACAATTTAGTTTAGTGTGAATACAGTTTCAATGTCAAAAAACAGTTCTATTTGAAATAATTCAGTTCAGCACAAGCACACAGTTCAAAATGTAAGCACGGTTCAATTGTCAAAAACATTTCTATTTCAAGATATTCAGTTTAGCATAAGTATGCCGTTAGTTCTATTTAAACCACAGATTGGGCCCTACCAGGTGCTACCACACCGGGCCAGAGTGGACCTGTGACCAATGGCAATGAAGGGGTACTCCGTATTCCCCAAGGCCCCAGCATTACTGGAACCTCACTATCAGATTGTTTAGAGTCATATCCAGGACACTTGTCGGGGGCGAGTATTACCCCTCTGCAGAGGTGCAGTCAGTGTATTCTACAGCCCCAGCCGACTGGGGAAATATTTTCTGAAGTTGCAGTTGTAACTAAAAATGATTAAGAACAATTAAAGATAAACTTATATGAATCACATAAACTATCAATTATTAAAAGAATTTCTTTCGAGTGTTCTTTGGTTTCTTAGTTGAATAGCATATCAACCTCCGTGGAGTATTTAATGCTTTAGCCATCCTTATAGAAGAACAGTAGTTTTACTATTGCCTGGAGGGATAACGAGTTCATGCCTTTCCCAAGGGTATCAATTGTCCGAAAGTGTACCTAATAGTGTGACAAGATTTTGAGCTCACTACATTGTTGCTGAACTGTAAGTTAGCTACTATTCACGGAGACTATCCCCACACTAAAGGAAATATAAATTTCTTCACTCCACACGAATATGACAGATAAGTGTATTTTTTGGTTTTGACAGACACCAATGGACGAAGGTATGTTTGCTTGGTTGATGGCATATCAACTTTGTAGTGTTATTTAATGCCAAAGAAGAACCCTAGCGGTACTATAAACCAATTTAATCCATAGCTGGGAGGTTACGGGGCTTCATGCTTTTCCAATGGTGTTTGTCCGAAAGTGAACGTAATAGCGCGACTGGCGTTCGAACTCGCTTACTACGATTCTTCAGTCCAGTTCTTTAGCCATGACACTAAGAAATATGAATGGATATCAAAAACATTTTCCTCTTTCCATCGAATGAAAGACAATATATTCTATTAAATGGCAATCCTCACAAGAAAGAATAGACACTTCCTGATAACCGTTAAAACAGAACAACATATACACATATTATTTATTTTTTTTAGATAACAGATGTCGATATTATTTTCTTCCTTCATTTTACTTAGGTGTTTTTTTAAGAATCACATGACACTTTATATAATGGCCGTAAATAACAATACGTTTTGATCTTTTTTTCTTTAATTAATACCATATCAACCTTCATGGGTGATTTAATTCGGAACCTGTCCTTTTAAAAGAAGAATAATTGTACTATTTAACCCATCATCATCATCATGTCATGCCGCCAGCACGGATATCCGTGACCATCTCTCGCCACTTCTCCCTATCATTCATCGCCTCCGGCAGGTCTTCTGCGTTACATCCTGTGTCCTCACATAGCTGCTGTATGTATGTTCGAGCCGGTCGTCCCGCTTTTGCTTGGCCATGTGTGGGGGTCCATAGGAGTACAATGGGGCTGATATATTTCTTAATGGTAGAAGTACAAAAGTAAACGTGAAAACGTCTCTGAATATCGAACCCGCTTACTACGATTTCGCAGGCCAGTACGTTAGCCATTAAGCTACAAGGGTCCCCAGTCATCATTTTCATAAAAAAAACATATTAACATAAAGAAGATGAATACTCGCCATTATTAAACTGTTAAACCCCACTCAGAAATTGACCTTGTATCATATCCTGCCCGAGCGGTGGGGTTGGTAAATAGGATCATCTCAGGAGAGCACTTGTTACAGAGAAGTTGTTGACACCCCATCTACGACAGCAAAATTTGCAGCACATACAACTACAAACATAGTCTGGCCAAATACAAGAACCGTACTGACCACAGAGTTAGGTTAATTTTAATATACCTGGAAAAGGGTTGTGAGAATGATCCACCATCATCTCAGGAGAGCACTTGTTACAGAGAGGTTGTTGACACCCCATCTACTACAGCACAATATGTACAACCCATACAACTACAAACACAGTCTGGCCAAATACAAGAACCGTATAGACCACAGAGTTAGGTCACTTTTAATATACCTGGAAAAGGGTTGTGAGAATGATCCACCATTATCTCAGGAGAGCACTCGTTACACAGAAGTTATTGACACCCCATCTACGACAGCACAATATGTACAACAATGTTTTGACGTATAGTAATGTACGGCGTCTGATTTAGTTCGTAATTGTATATTCCTGTACAGTGTTTAATGTAAATAAGTTTTAAAACAAAACTAAACCTATGTCATTTTATATAGGAGTTTGTTGTTTTAATCGCAATTCTTTAGTTATGTACAGATTTAAAAAAAAAAAAATTATTTTTATTTATTTCAAAGTTTTTTTTTCTTTAAGTATAAAATTAAAAAAAAAAATTTAAAAAAGGGGAAAAAAGGAAGAAATAAATACCGGAATGAACAGATCACCGAATAACGACCTCATTGTGGCCGAAAAGCAAGAGTAAAGTGGCCTCCCGATTTTTAAAGGAAATATTTAGAAGTCATCAGTAGAGCTTAGCTCTGATTGGCTGTTGCAAAATTATATATAGAGCCTTTTCTGTGGTCATTTTTTTTCTCCTTGTGTGGATGCGCAGGTTAGCTGCCGGGATGGGAGTTGGAGTTAGATCGATGCCAACTGGGTCATTTAGGTGAGGGGGTCTGATGTTGAAAGACCCGAAACCCCCCATGAACCCAAAGGAAACATCACTGACGACCCATCCCGAAGCATCAACTAAGATGTATGATATAAATAAACAACCCATACAACTACAAACACAGTCTGGCCAAATACAAGAATGATTTCATTTATTTATTTATTTTTGGTATTTTACTTGAATTCAATAGAGTATACAAATAGTTTAATGACCTTGAGAGACGTCACATGTGTTTTCTACTTTGGCATATTCGCGGGTATTTCAGTTTTAGGAAATAACGTGAAAATAACGATTTTTCGACTGAAATTTGTACTAGTTATAATACACTTAGATGAAGTACCTGTTCTCTGCGGGGTAAGTTATCTAATTTTGAATCACCCTCGTCTTTTTTTTTTTGTAAAAACTGTGAGTTGTGATGGTAAAGGGTGTTTCCGTGAGAGACGTATGTATTTACCAAACCTCTCACCTTAGAAACAGGACGTTTTTGTTTTATTATTTAATGGCATATCAACGTTCTTGGGTTATTTAATGCCTAATGCATCATTCTAAAAACAGCAGGTGTACAATTTAACCCATAGTTGGGAGGAAAAGAGGGTTCATGCCTTTCCCAACGATATTTGTCCGAAAGTGAACGTAAAAACGCGACTGGAGTTCGAACCCACAAACTACGATTCCACAGTCTAGCATTTAAACCATTACACCACGTGGGTGCCCCTCCAGGAGAGGCTGAGGAACTGTGTTGATGCCCATTTTGGTCAAATAGTCTGTGACAAGGATGGAGTTGTGGACTGGTGTATAGTCCTGGTGAAAATGCCACTGACCCGATTTGAAGAGTGCTGGCCTCTTCCAACGGAATATCTCCCTGAACTCCCTTAAAACCTCAACATAGTAACCCTAAGCCTAACCCTAACCCTTTGGCCAACCAACTCTGGTCTATTGATTTCCTTACTCCTCGCACAGCTCTCATCAGCCCTCACAGACTCTCTGCCTTGCTTGAATCTCTTATGCCACTCAAAAACTGATGCTCGATTAATGCAAGATGGTCCAAATGCAGTCTAAAGCATTCCATACGTTTCTGTGGTATTTTTAACAAGTTTGAAATAGAATTCTATTGCATATTGTCCTTCTAAAATGTCAGATTGCATTTTTGAAATTCACCAGCTGTGACAATCAGGCTTTTGTAGGGTGTATTCCAATTGCTACTGTTGCTGTTCATTTAAATCTGAAATCATAAAAAAATAGTCAGTCATCTCATAAGATGTTAAGTAATAACATAATGAATCTTCAAGAGTCTACAACAAATTTAAATGCCCATACAAAAAAAGTCTGGAAACTTATTCAATGCACCTCGAATTAAAGTCAAATTCATATCCTTACGAGAGTAATAATAGAAGATATATTTTTGTAGAACGAAAATGTTATTCCTTTGTTCATTCCTTTGTGGCTACACAACAGAACTTAAACATTATTTTATGTTGCTATTTCTCTTATGAGGTTTACCTTTCGTAGCCATGTCCTGATCTTCTGAAGTGCCCTCTTGCAAGTTTGTTGCTTGAATGTTCCATAGATTTATTTTTCTTCCCATTTTTGTTTTCTATTGTTTTTTGTTGCTCGTCAGTTTGTATTATTATTAGTAATATTATTAACTTATTGGGGGTGATATAATATGCTACTAAAAATATCAATGGATCTTTTTGACGCATTCAAAGTTATCTAAAACCCCTCTTCTCCATTCACCAATAGGAATAAAAAGAACAGGCAAATTTCTATCGTTTTGGTTGGTCGAGGCAAAGAAAAATGATGTATTCAACCATGTTTTCATTTTAAAATTGGGTGAATCCCAGTGCATAGTGACAAACGTGCAACCCTGCGACAACGTAATAAGCGATTTCAAAATCTCGTCGCACTATTACGTAAACTTTCGGAGAATTAAAACCTCATCGAATTGAAACGCTGTTTCACTAACTATTGGAATACAGGTTACCCATTCAATTTCTTCTGGTGATAAACATTACGCTCTGCCCGATTTTTGGTCCATCCTCCTCCGCCATGGATCAGATGTAACACAAGGACAACTTTTAAGTTATCTTAAGCTGGTTTGAGTTTATAGTTTTTCTCCAAGACGGTTTGCCTAACCAAAATTAAAGAATAAAATCCTTCTATGTAAGTTGTATGCTGGCCGACGGTTGTTGGGGGTGACCTGAAGGTTCCCTTTTAAAGAGCTACAACATCGTGGTGTAGGAGAGGGCATTACTTCTTTCCCTGGAATAATCCACTTTCCTTTGATCAGTACCTTATAATGTGGAGTGTTGAGCAATAAAGCATCAGGTACCATTTTTTGATTCAATATATATGTTGAACATTCTGGTGAAGAATGTAACGGCTGCCACTCGTATAATGGAAAGCTCTTCTAACGAAAAGACTACTCTGGTATCCAATAACCCACTATATAAACAAGCAAAACCCACTACAAATTCGTTATAACTCCTAAGTATGTCATCAAAATGGCTGAGTGGTTAGATGCCATATCGAGCGTAAATTTTGGCGCGTTTCCATCCCAGCTTGAAGCGTCCTTGGTGTCTAGTCACACTGAAAGATTGTGATACTACGAAACAGTCTGTCTGTAGATGACAATATATATATATATATATATATATATATATATATATATATATATATATATAAGTGTGTGCGTGTGTTTGTATATTGGTTTATTAATGGCATATTAATTTTCATGGGTCATTTAATGCCGACTCCAACTTTGGAAGAAACAGTAGTGGTAAAATTGAGTTCACATCTACGCTGACAAAGGTGGATCACATCTTTTCCAAAAGTATGAATCCGAAATTGTACTCGATAGCGTAGCTTGAGTTCGAACTCGTTTACTGCAGTGTTGGGGTCCAGGACGACGTTAGCCATTACGTAACGAGGACGACCGAATATATATATAAATATATATATATATATATATATGTGTGTGTGTGTGTGTGTGTGTGTGCATATACTGTATTAGTATTTGCACACACACACACACACACACACACACACATATATATATATATATATATATATATGTACGTATATATGTATGTGAGTTTACATCTCTGTATGTTTGCGTGCATATAGAGATATAAATATATATGTATACATACATGAATAGATATATACATTAGTATATAAACACACACTCATATATGTATATACGTATGTATGTATGTATGTATGTAAGTGTGTGCATATACTAATAAATATATATATATATATATATATATGTACGTATGTATATACATGTTTGTGTATGTGAGTGTGCATAGGATACTATATATATATATATATATATATATATATATATATATATATATTAGTATATACACATATACACACACACACAAATATATATATATATATATATATATATGTATGTATGTATGTATGTATGTACACACAATCTAGCATGATTCTGCTCAAGAAATATATCTCTTTATTATTATTATTGTGTGGTTTCAGGAAATTTCTGACGTGGACAGCACATGCGCACTGATTCCTTTTTCCAGAAAAATTAATTTCGTTTAGAATTCAGGAAAAAGTGACAAAAATAAAAATGAATTTAATAAAAACGTTAATGTCGACTGATTCCTTTTGTGGGTTTTCATTTGACGACTGAGCCTTAAAATCAAGAAAAACTTATAAGAACCGTAATAATAATAATAATAATAAACAGCAAATCAATACGTAAAGAAGAATCAGTTAAAAATAATTATGTTTATTAAATCTATTTTACTCGTCATGCGTTGCACAAAGGCGAACATGCTTTTGAAACATGTGCGAGTCTCGATACAGTTCGCCTTTATCTAACTTTGAATTCGTCAAAAGGATTCATTGATATTTTTTGATTTTTTTAGTTGCATATTAAATCACTCCCCAATGTGGTAATAATAATAATAATAATAATAATAATTAATATAATGATAATAATAATAATAATAATATGTGGAACATGCAGGTGACAATTATACCAATTGTAATTGGTGCGTTTGGAACAGTAACTCAGGGATTACTAAAGGGACTAGAGGACTTGGAGGTGGGCGGACGAGTGGAGACCATCCAAACGACAGCATTGTTGAGAACTGCCAGAATACTAAGAAGAGTCCTGGAGACTTGAGGAGACTTGCTGTCTCTCAGACTTCAGTGAAAAACCATCGGTTATCGCTGATGTGAAAAGCTCTAATGAGTGAATAATAATAATAATAATAATAATAATAATAATAATAAAAATTATAATAATAATAATAATACGAACTGAAGAGCAACAAAAAAACTGGAAAGACATAAATCGGAAAGAAAAACAACTGTATGGAAATTTCAAGCAACAAACTGGCAAGGGGACTCAATAGAAGATCAGGACACGGCAACGAAATAGAAACCTCAAGAGAAAAAACAAAGTCACTTTGAATAGCAGTAGAAAATAGAGTCATAAGTACCCATAATGTTAAAAGGAGACTTGACATTACGCAGGAGAATAGCAAGTGTAGAGGATATTTAACCGGATATGAAACTATGATAGACATGCAAACCAAATGGAAATTTGATGGAAAATGAAATATATGAATAAACGAGTCTGCTTTATTTTACCGTGTGTGTATATGAAAAAAAAGAAAGAAAGAAAGATAGAGAAGGAGAGAGTTTATATATATATATATATATATATATATATACATATATTTCATTAAGAAAAACACCGAACTGGTCACATTAGGATTATATATTTATTTCCATCCTGTTATGTGTTTTTGAAAAATTCAAAAACACGACAAAAATTTAACAGGACTTCTTCAGATCCTTTAGATAAAATAAATCAGAATGGACACAGGACAGAAGGTGGGAGGGGATAGAAGAGGGGTGAAGAGTTATCTCCTCATTTAGCCCACTTCCGTTTTTTTATTTTATTGTCGGTTAGAATTATTGTAAATTTTTTTTTTTTTTTTAATTATTTCAATTTTTATTTTTTAATTTCTAAATTACTTTTTGACTTAAACTACAGATTTAATTCTAAATTAGAAAATTAACTTTATTCAATAACTTTACGTAACGATACAGAAATAATTATACTAAATTAAATTCAAGATTTGATTAAATTTGATTCTTTTTTTTTTAAATCAAAAATTATTTAGAACCTATTTATCAGTTACACTTTTAATAATTAGTACGTATATAAGATACGTTTTTTACATTTTGTATCAAACATTTTATTTTATTTATTCCTTTACATTAATTCTCAATTTAATTATATGTTTTTTTTTTTAATTAATTAAGTTAATTATCAATAGTTTAAATTTAGCCTCATGTCTCCATCTAGCTAATTATTCACTTCCCTTATTTAATCCTTTTTCTGGCTCTGGATAATATATATATATATATGTATATATATATATATATATATGGAAAAAAATATATATGAAAAAATGTATAAATATATATATATATATATATGGAAAAAAATATATATGAAAAAATGTATATATATATATGGAAAAATAGATTGAAAGATAGATATACAAACCATATGAAAATTTGATGGAAACTGAAACGCATAAATAAAACAGTCTGGTTTATTTTACAGCATCTGTAAATAATATACAGAGAGGGAAATAAAGCAAAGAAAGAAAGAAAGAAAGAGTGAGATAAACATTGATACACACACACACACACACACACACACACACACACACACACACACACATATATATATATATATATATATATGAGAACAAACCCAATAGACGACCGATATAGAATGGATTTCAACATGAATGAAATGCACGCGGAACCACCATTTCCGTATGATTACGTAACATCAAGAAACGGTTCCTATGACATCAACGGCCAAAAGTAAACGCGTTTTTAAATCAGAAACGGCGCTAAAATAAAGAACGAACGTCCAATGTAATCTCTGCTTTTAGTTGTACTGGCGTATATATATATATATATATAGATCCGGTGCCAAAAGCTGCTTGGTAGCGACAGGAGGGGCAGTACCACCTTGAGCTACCGAAAGTGTGTTATCACCTTGGTTGGCGGCTGATGAGGGCAGGGTATCGCACGTGCTTTCACACGTTGTATGATGAAAAAAATATATATATACGGAGAGATTGACTAATATATATGAACACCGTATGAAAATTTGATAGAAGCTGAAATCTATAAATCAGTCTGGGTTATTTTAGAGAGTGTATATATATATATAAACGAGAGAGGGAGAGAGAGAGAGAGAGAGAGAGAGAGAGAGAGAGAGAGAGAGAGAAGTGGGGAGATGTTGAAAGATATAATAAAAGCATGGGGATTATTTGACAACATGTCTATATAATAGATTGAGAGAGAGAGGGAGAGAGATAGAGAGAGAGGGGGGAGAGATAGAGAAAGAGAAAAAATTCAAGGATTTCAAATATATATATATATATATATATATATATATATATATGTATGTATAATTGAAAAAAACAAAAAACAAAACAATCTTTCATTTATTTATGTCTGCTGGCAACTGAATAAGAGAAACTAATCTCTTCAGGTAGCCATCACACAATAGAAAGAAAGAAATTATTAAAGATTATAAAAATATCTTTTCAATGGATTCTTACACGTTGAAAAATAGAGGGTGGGAGAAAATTTAACGGCTAGAAGTTGTTTTCAAACCTGAATGTAATGTCAATGTCTGTTGTCATGTATTTTTATGTAATAACATTTTTTACACATCTGACAAAACTCTTAGCAACTAAAAACAGGACAACTGTATTTGGTTTAGATATGGCAAAGGGCAGATGAATGGGGCACCCAATAAGTCTTGAACTTTTTCGCGCAATTTTTTCTTGTCAAGCTTCCGAACCATTACACCATCCGAAGTACCTATTGTAAACTAAATATTTCAAGGGGCGTAAATCCTGAGTTTTTTAATGCTCATTTTTAAAGAAGCAAAAGTCTCTTCTTAAGTATTTTTTTAAAAATATTGATACACAAGCATATACTTTTATCACGTCAGACCACCAAAGATCCTTAAATTTTTTAGATCATGTGTATGGTTGTAACAAATATAGACGTCATTTCATTATAAATAAACCTTTTTAAACTACAAATATTGACGTCATGTTTTAGAATTTTCTGGAATATTTTTTATGAATATTAAAAAAAAACAAAAAAAACAAATCTACTCACAAAGATGTCATCACTGAAAATTTTCGAACAAACACTGACTTCTGTCAAGGTTGAAATGGAAGTCTATCAAAGTTAAAGATCGTTACCAATTTTCAATTGTTTTAGGGTTTTTTTTTGGGGGGGGTCGCTTCATTTTTTTTCATTTAAAAATGCTTTTTTCAAATTAGCGATTTAACAAATGAATGGATTGAGTTGAATTGAATAATTAGTATTTAACAGTAATAATTTGCTGAATGAATAGAGTGTTCCCCTATGGTCCGAAAGACCAGGGTTCAATCCCAGGTCGAGTCATACCAAAGACTAAAAAATGGTACTTGATGCCACCTTGCTTAACACTCAGTATTATAACGTAAGGATCGAGGGTAAAGAGGAGCAATCCAGGGAATGGAGTACCGCCCTCCCCTACTCCTCGGTGCAGTAGCTATTGAAAAAGGTTGCCTTTGAGTCACCCTCGACTACGGTCACCAAATTTACTTTTAGAACAAATATTCTGCACCCAATTCTATAATTCTAATTATTCATATCTAATACTGATATTTCATGTGCACTTTAGTGTATAAAAGCAATCCGTTTTTTAATTCCAAAAATCCTTTTTAAAATTGCTCAGTCAGCTAAGGCTGTAGGATACACCGACTGCGCCTCTACAGCAGGGTAAGAACCTCCCAACGAGTGTCTTGTTATGACACTAAACAATCAGAGACTGGGGTTCAATCCCAGGTCGAATCATAGCAAAGACTCAAAAATGATACTCGATGCCGCCTTGCTCAACACTCAGAATTATAAGGTAAGCATCAAGTGTAAAGTAGATCAATTCAGGGAATGGAGTAGCCTTCTCTCTTACCCCTAGGTATAGTAGCTATTGAAAATGGAGTCTTTGGATCACCGTCGACTTTTTGCCAACTTTACTACTTAGTAATACTTGTACACATTTTACACTCTGAAAACAAACGATTTATACTAAATAAAATTATATATATATATATATATATATATATATATATATATATATATATATCATCATCATCATCATCATCATATCGCGCTGGTAGCACGGATATCCTTGACCCTCTCTCGCCACTCCTCCCTAGCGTTCATCGCTCTAGGTAGGTCTTCAGGACAACATCCCGTATCCTCACATAGCTGCTGAATGTATGTTCGTGCTGGTCATCCAGCTTTTGCACAGCCATGTGTGGGGGTCCATAAGAGTACATCTCTTATGAGTTCGTCCCTGCTTCTCCAGCAGTGTCCTGCATGTCTGGTTCGTCTAACTGGAATAGTTTTCGTGACAGGGGGCAGGTGGCCGTACAGTTGGTGTCATGTGGGGTGTTGCCGCCAGGACCTGTTCAAGATTGCATGTAGCATTCTTGTGTAATTGCCGTCTAGCTTCTTCTCCAGCCGTTTTGTCAGCGTCCATGTAGTGCAGCCGTATAGCAGTAATATATATATATATATATATATATATATATATATATATATATATATATATATATATATGCATATATATATATATATATTGAGCGACAGAGAAAGAGAGTGGGGATATGTATATTGAGAATTTGCAAGCCGAAATATATGAATAAATCCGTGTGAACAGAGAGAGATATCGATGGAGAGATATTTAGAGATTGTAATAGCGGTATATGCATTTTTTTTTAATCGGTAGACCGTTTATCTTCATAAATCTCTCCAATCCCGAAATAGCCAAGATTGTATTGCCATAATCAATTCCCCTGCTTACAAAATTATTCAGACTTCAAGACAGGAACGTTTTCAAAGTTTATTTATTTTTAAATTTTAAATTTTCCTCATATATGAAAGAATAATCGTTTAGATTTGCATTCGACTAGTTTCCATTTATGACCACAATCAGAAATATTGAACTCCAAATAAATAGAATTAATAAATATCTACGTTGGTAAAAGGTTACAAGTTGACTTCTGTTTTTCGGCTGCAGCAGCAATTCTCAGAATATTTGCCTCTTGTAATGAATCAACATCCTTATTCCTGTAACAACAAAATGTTCTATGAAGTTCGCGGGGCGACTGAAAAGTTCAATGGCTAACCAACACGCACTCATTAAATGTTATCAAGTTAAGTTTCTTTTTCAAATTGTCTCAGCCCAGCCTGCTGGGGCTCTGGAATATACCGACGGTATATCTTGCAGAGGAGTTATGTCCTTTCAACGAGTGACATAGATATGTTATTTGACCATTTTATGGTGAGGCTCTAGCCTTGGAGATTGGAGAAATGTGGAGTAACACTTCCTTTCTATTTCTCCCGGGTCCACTCAAACCCGAAGCAGTAAATCTTCGTAGGGTAAAAAAGAACAAATTGGGAGAAAACAAATGGCTGATGTTAAATTATGACGGTTATATTGCAATACTTGTAACCATTTAACTGTGAGCAAAAAAGGTTCTCAGGATCGCTTAAAAATCTTATCAAGAACATGTCTTTACAAATCACACACACACACACACACACACACACACACACACACATACATATATATATATAATATGGATGACTATATATATATATATATATATATGCGCCCCTACCCTCGTAGGGTTGAGCTCTCTAGCGAATGAAGTAATCGTGTCGCCATTAGTGTTCATGCAAGGCTCTTCATATATGAATTGAGGTGTCAGTAGCCGTTAAGCGGGTGTGTGTAAGCAATAGTAATTGTGATTCATTACTGTTTAAAATTTACTTCGCTGCTGCTGGTTACTCGTGGCTGAGGGGCAGAGTCTTGGATTGGCCTTTGAGTCAACCGGGTTTCGATCCCAGCTACGGGAAGCTAGTATGTCTAGCCACACTGATGAGTTCTGATAGAACGTAACAGATCTGTCCGTGGATGACTATATATATATATGGAAGAAAATAATGGATAGTTATCCGACAATTTGTGAAGAAAAATTGACAACAAGTAATCCAAATAGAAAGTGGGGATTTATAGAGAAACAATATCTGACTTTGTTTCTCTGTAGATCCCCACTTTCTATTTGGATTACTTGTTGTCAATTTTTCTTTATATATATATATATATATATATATATATATATGCGTGTGTGTGTGCATTAAATAATCTACAACATTTGATATGCCATAAAATACAACAAAACCAAATAATTGGTGTTTAATATATATGATATTTGTCGCTGCCTCCCACCAGACAGGACCTAACACAAGGTCAATGATTTTAGTGGGGATTTAAAGGCTCGAACCCTGCTTATCTACGCTAGTCATCGACCCATATAGTGCAATGTAGGTCTGATGAGCCTTGCTGGTCTTGGACCCAAATCTGGGTCCAGGTACGTATGCCTGCTTATAGCTTAAACTGGACAGCAAGGTTCAGTGCTATACAATGCAGACAAAAGTGTCAATGTTGCAGCTCGCACACCCGAAGGTGGCCGAGCCGAAGTTGGGCGTCTTCAAGCCTCGAATATGCCATTGATTTCGATACCCGATCCGGCACGAATGCCAGACGGCCCACCTAAGGCCAGGTATCCGTATTTAATATATATTCATAAAGTGAATTTGTCGTAATAAAACTTATGATATCCAGTTGGTCTCTTTTGTACAAATGCATTTCTCTTAACTGTTGATTATTCCGAGCAAATTATTATTTACTCATTGAGAATTTTCACATGACTTTTAGCTGATGGTTTTTCACTGGAGTTTGAGTGACAGCAATTCTCCTCAAGTCTCCTCAAACTTCAGGATTCTTCTCAGTATTCAGGTCGTTCTCAATAATGCTGTAGTTTGGATGGTCCCCGCTTGTCCTCAAAACCTCCAAGTCCTCCAGTCCCTTTAATAATCCTTTAGGTTCTGTAACAAAAGCACCAATCACGATTGGTACAATTGTCACCTTCATATTCCATAGTTTTTTTTTTTTTTCAATTGCCAAGCAAAGTCCATGAATTTATCCTTCTTTTCACATTCTTTCAGTTTTATTCTATGATCAGTCGAGACAGCAAAGTCGACAATTTTGCAAATCCTCTTTTTTTTTTGTTGATTATTATAAGGTCTAGTCTTCTGGCCGAGATTAGATTATCCGTTTGTATGTCAAAGTCCTATGAGAGTTTATGTGTCAGTTACTGGGTTGTGCATATACCATTTGTTCGAAAGGTCAAATCTAAATTTCTGGCACATTTCCCAGTGAATCACCTTGCCCACCCTGTCGTGTCTAGTCTTATACTCATTCTGTGCCAATTTGCTGCATTCGCTTATTACGTGATTGATGTTTTCGTCTTGATCACCACGTATACTATATATGCTATTTTGTTGCATCTTATCTATTCTCAATTTGATATGATTGGTTCTTATGACGTTGTTTTGTCCTGCTATTAGGGGAGATTCTGTTTTATTATTATTATTATTATTATTATTATTAATTACTCATTAAAGTTTTTTTTACAAAAGCTGATGGTCTTTCACTGGAGATTGACTGACAGCAAGTCTCCTCAAGTTTCCAGGACTCTTCTCAGTATTCTGTCCGTTTCCAATAATGCTGTTGTTTGGATGGTCTCGAATCAGCCGCCAACTTCCAAATCAT
>OY757941.1:11335635-11368135 GCA_963585895.1 Sepioteuthis lessoniana
GGAGTAGCGCCCTGCTCTACATCTTGGTGTAGTAGCTATTTAAAAGGGAACCTTCGGGTCGCCCTCGACTGCAGTGTCATCTGTCTTTTATAAGATGGGTTCATGAACTCAACCAAAACAATAAGTTGCTTTGCTTAATAAAGAAATGCAACTTATTGGTTTGGTTAGATTTTAGGGTATATCAACCATTGAAGGTTAGTTAAAACTAAATCCTGTTCATACATATATATTGAATATTTATGACCTGTAAACATACGAGGATCATTAAATAAGTTTCCAGACTTTTTTTTTGTATGGGCTCTTTTATTGAAAATACACACATTAAACTCTATTCCCCTTCGGAGTAATATCCTCCGGCTGCAATGCACTTGTACCGTTCCAACAATTTCTGCAAGGCCCCATGGGAGTCCTCTTGTGTGAGCGTGTCAATGACCTACGTCCCAGCCTCTTTCATTTCCTCAATTGTCTCATAACGACAGCCTCTGAGCTTAGGGAATTACCAAAAATCACAGGGAGCAAGGTCTGGACTAGAGGGAGGCTGAGGAACAGTGTTGATGCCCATCTTGGTCAAATAGTCTGTGACATGGATGTTGTTGTGGACTGGGCTATTGTTCTGATGGAAATACCACTGATCCGATATAAGAGCGCTGGCCTCCTCCGACGGAATCTCTCCCTGAACTCCCTTAAAACCTCTACATAGTAACACCAACCCTAACCCTAACCCTTTGGCCAATCAACTCTTGTGTATTGACTTCCTTACTCCTTCCACATCTCTCATCATCCCGCACAAACTCCCTACCTTCCTTGAATCTCTTATGCCACTCAAAAACTCATGCTCGATTCATGCAAGGTACACCAAAAGCAGTCTGAAGCATTCCATACGTTTCTGTGGCATTTCTTCCACGTTTAAAACACAATTTTATTGCACATCGTTCTTCTAAACTGTCCTCACGTCCAGATTGGAATTTTGAAATTCACCAGCTGTGACAATCAGGCTTTAGTAGGGTGTATTCCAATTCCTGCTGTAGCAGTTCCTTTGAACCTGAAATCATAAGAATTGGTCTATCATCTCAGAAGATGTATAGCAATAACATACAGAATTTTCAGGAGTCTACACCAATTTTAAATGCCTGTACAAAACAAGTCTGTAGACCTATTGAATGCACGGCGTATTTTCTTGCTAACATTTTTAAACGAGCTTGAACTTATTTCTTCACACAGTTAAATGGTTTCAAGTCTTGATATGTAACAGTGACAATTCAACACCAGACATTTTTTGGCACGCATTTAAATAGATATACAAACATGATTCTCCGGCGAAAAGTTTGAAGGTAATCTATTTTTTAAAAGGGTTTGAATTAATTTATTTGCAAACTTGTATTGCTATTGTTTTTACACAGTTAAATGGTTTCATTTAGTGCTCTTTAACAATTCAATTATACATAAGGCTTTTTTACACATATTTGAATGATCAAATAGTTCTATTTCAAACAATTCAGTTTAGCATGTCTACAAAGTTGAATAGTTCCAAGTATTGCCATGGATCTATAACAATTCAATCATTGCCCAGTCGGCTGGGACTGTAGAATACACCGACTGCACCTGGGGCACCTCGGGTGGTGTAATGGTTAGCAAGTTCGAGTCTCTTTGGGTGCCCCATTCATACGGCCTTGTGTCATATCTGAGCAAAATGTTCAGTAAATTACTACACCGACTGCATTTCTGCAGAGGAGTTAGAACCCCCCACCAATGAGTATCCTGATTTATGACACTAAGAAATCTGATGGTGAGGTTCCTGTGATGCTGGAGCTTCGGGGAATGCAGAGCATCCCTTCATTGCCATTGCTCCCAGATCCACTCTGGCCCGGAGTGATAACAACAGATAAGGCCTATCTATGGGTTAAATAGAACTAACTGCATACTTATGCTAAACTGAATTACTTGAATGAGGAATGTTTGACTAAACTGAACAGCTTGAAATAGAAATGTTTTTGACAATTAAATAGTACTTACATTTAAACTGCGTGCTTATGCTAAACTGAATTGTTTGACATGGAACTGTTTTTGACATTGAAACTGTACTTACACTAAACTGAATTGTTTAATATAGAAGTGTTTTGACATTTAACTGTATGTAAACAAAATCTGTACTTATACTAAACTGAATTAGCGGAATTAGAACTGTTTGAATAAACTGAATAGCATGAAATAGAAATGTTTTGGACAATTACACTGTGTACTCCAGCTAGACTGAATTGTTTGAAATATAACTATTTGCATAAAAATGGATTTGGCGTTAAATAACCTAGAATGGTTGATATGCCATAAAACCCAACCCACCAACAAGTTCAATCAAATATCAGTCATTTGTTTACATGCAGTTAAACGATAAAAGTTCTAATTGTAACAATTAAGTATAGCATACGTAAGTTGTTTGCACCCAATATAAATATCAACTAATCTTATTGACCCATCTGGTCGGAGAGAAACTGGGAGCAATGGCAATGAAGAGGTACTCCGCATTCCACAAAAATCCAGCTCTGGAGCCTTGCCATCAGATTGTTTAATATCCTATGCAGCCACAATCGACTGGACTGAAAATTGATTGGATAAAAACTATTTTACATCAAATTTATCAATAAACCCACCAAATCCATCTCCGCATGGGACATAACCCCCCCGCCAACGAGTGATGGTGAGGCCCAGTGATGGTGAGGCCCTAGTCCTGGAGATTTAAGGAATGAGGAGGACTTGTTTCTTGCTATTACTCCTTGATCTACTCAAACCCGGTGTGCTAGTACCTGTAAGGATCCTATCCATGGGTCAAAAAGAAATACATAACCCTTTTCGGTACTTGAAAGCATTTCCCTAATAACTGTTAAATTGACTTATAAGTATTAAATACCAATAATTGGGACCGATTACCTGTATGTAAACGAATAAAAAATGTTGATTTATAAATATTAAAGAGAAATACTTAAACCATTAAATGTTTTCGAATGAAATTGTTTAAGTTAAATAGCAATATTTGAAATCGTTTAAATTTGTTCAAAAAGACTCTTAGATTTGAAAAGAAATAGTTGAAACGATTTAAATTTGTTTAAAGAGACTCTTAGACTTAAATATCAATACTTGAAATCATTTAAATTTGTTTAAATAGACTCTTAAACTTGAATAGAAATAGTTGAAAACCTTTGAACGTGTTAAAATAGAACTGTTATACTTAAACAGCAATATTTGAAACCATTTAAATGTGTTAAAATAGACTCTCAGACGTAAATAGCAATACTTGAAACCATTTAAATGTGTTAAAATAGACTCTCAGACGTAAATAGCAATACTTGAAACCATTTAAATGTGTTAAAATAGACTCTCAGACGTAAATAGCAATACTTGAAACCATTTAAATGTGTTAAAATAGACCCTCAGACGTAAATAGCAATACTTGAAACCATTTAAATGTGTTAAAATAGACTCTCAGACGTAAATAGCAATACTTGAAACCATTTAAATGTGTTAAAATAGACTCTCAGACGTAAATAGCAATACTTGAACCTATCTTACTGTGTACAAATAAAACTATTAATGTTAGCAATAATTGAAACCATTCAGATAGTTACAAATAAAATACTTGAAACTATTTAACTGTGGACAAACGAATGAGTTCTGGTTCTTTTGAAAATTGTAATTAACAAATTATTCTTTTGCCAATTACAAACACACACACACACACACACACACACACACACACACACACACACACACACATATATATATATATATATATATATATATATATATATATATATATTTCAAAACAGCTTTTGGCTTTAAATTACATACAGGAGTTGACATGCTGCAAAAGACAAATAACAAACTAAATCAGCTTTGGCATCATCTAATTAGTTCCGCCTCAGAGTTATTCACCAACAATTAAATTGTCCATACCTAAATACGGTGTTAGAAGTTATCAGCTGACAGATGGTTAATTCTTATTTAGCATGTTCTCAGCTATTTTTGAATTGAGTCAAGGAGCTGACGTTTGATTTCAAAGAAGACACAAGGACAAAAATCAATGGAGTAAGGAGTCTATTATAAAAGAGGACTATATTTTGGGGCCGAAATTTTCTACACGTAGCCTCCGGAATTTCAAGAAAATCTGTTATGCTTTGTATTCATATACGTTTTTATTTTCAGGTTGGCAACCCTAACTGAAACTAACAGATGAATGATAACAGTCATTAGCCATTCTTACTTTCAAGTATCCATTGTTAGATAATTTTTTCCTCTCTAGTTTGTGCTTAATCAAAATTATACTTATATTTTCTCTCTTAGTGCCATTGTCTTTCGTTTGCTACCGTATCTTTAATCGATAAGGTTGTTTATTTGATATAATAAATCTTCTATGTGAAATCACTTAAAAGCATACTCATTGCAAATATAGCAGAAATATGTTTTTACAGTTGAAGTGCAGTGGAAATTATTTTGCTTTCGAAATAGTGATTTATTTTAAATGTGAATTAATTTTCTATAGAAATTATTGTGAGTAATTTTACCATAGAAATTTTGTGAGGAATTTTACTGTAGAAATTAGGTATGAATTTTTCTGTTATTGAGATTAATAATGAATTATTCTTAATCTTACTCAGACTAACTCATATCTTCTCAACTGTGTTTAAGAAATGGAACTCTGTTTGGTTTCAAAATATCAGCTATAAAAGTCTTTGCTTGAATATATATACCATGGAATTTTGACTAAGACCTCTGGTTTTCATGAAATTTTTACAAAAGAACAATCATCGGGCAGTTATCAAAATGAAATGAATCGAAAGTCGAAAAATACATTCAAAAACCGTTGGGATTAATTAGGAATCTTTATGTGTGATAGTGAGAACGTTAGAGTTTGTGCGTGTGTGGTTGAGTGGTATATAATCCATGTGTATGTGAAATTACATGCGCACCGCGTTGGTTTTACCGGATGTTAGTCGTCGATGTATCTGATATTGCTACAGTATTGTCGGGAAATATTCTTTACCTATTTCTGCATTAGTTGGTGATTATAACTAAAGAACATAAATCATCATTGCATGTCGAAGGAAATAAATAAAGATTTGATTTGTAAAAAGCACGGACAGCTATCAATAGGCTATCGATTATATGGAAATCAGACCTAACCGATAAAATGAAACGCAGTTTCTTCCAGGCAGCGGTCACATCGATACTGCTACATGGGTGCACTACATGGACTCTAACAAAACAGCTGGAGAAGAAGCTCGACGGCAATTACACAAGAATACTGCGAGCAATCTTGAACAAGTCCTGGCGGCAACACCGCACAAGACACCAACTGTACGGCCACCGGCCTCCTATCACAAATACTATTCAAGTTAGACGAACCAGACATACCGGACACTGCTGGAGAAGCAGGGAAGAACTCATAAGAGATGTACTCTTATGGACCCCCACACATGGCCGTGCAAAAGCTGGACGACCAGCACGAACATACATTCAGCAGCTATGTGAGGGTACGGGATGTTGTCCTGAAGACCTGCCTAGGGCGATGAACGATAGGGAGGAGTGGCGAGAGAGGGTCAGGGATATCCGTGCTACCAGCACGACATGATGATGATGATGATGATAGTATAGAAGACCAGAGTGACAATGAATATAAAAGGGGTAGGGATATATTGTATAACAATATACTATGGAATATTGTACAATATTGGTATTATATGTAGCGAAGAAATTTGGTTAGAATATAATAATAATTTGATGAAATTTTGCGTATAGTTATCTGTGATATTACGTACATAATGAAAATAATGAAGGGATTACAATAATACTTTGATGAATATAATTGAAGAACATATATTGGCGGCGCCCGTGGTATAATGGTTATCGTCGTAGGAAATGGACACGGCGACACGAGTTCAAATTCTGGACGTGACTGATTGCATTTCACATAGCACTAACACCCTTGGGAAAGGTATGAATCCAATTATTCTCCCTCCAACTATGGGTAAATAGTACAGCAGACTGATTTCTTCTGCCTTGGTTAGACAACTAGTCTAGGAGAAGGAAAACTCTGAATTCAAACCTGATAAAATCCGCTTAAAAATTGACCTTGTGTCATATCCTGCCTGAGCGGAGGGGTTGGTAAATATGATAATTGAAGAGCAAAATGTTGTTATAAAATTAAGGAAATAGATGGTGGGTTTGGGAACTATGGGTAATAGTTGTGATGGTTATTTTTCTGGTTTGTGGTAACGTTATATGACTTATAAGCTATTTTAGTAAAATATAGTATATACGTCATCTTATAAGATATATTTATGTCTTTATCATCTTGCCCCGATCTCGTGCGGCACCCATGGCGCGCAAATTCGTCTCGCCTCAGCGAGCCCCAAAAGTCGAACCTCCTCGTTCGGCGTCAAGTTTTCGACTCTCCTAACTTCCTTTCAATTCTCCACAAACCTCTGCGCACTTTCGGTGCATGGCGTCACTTTCACTCCGTCACCCGTTTCCTCTCGGACTATTGTGACACCTTCATCCGCCCACGCATGCCCGCGTTAACACCTGCCTCAATGTTCCACCTAACTAACCCATGTGCTGAGCCGAAAGGTTCTCAGCCTAACTAGACGCAAAGGCATGAACCGAAATCCCTCGCCTATTACGTTACATTAGGTCATCGGCTGTCAATCAAACTGAGATGACTTACATTTTATTTCTGTCCGTTTAACTGTTTGTAACTTAATTCGAAGCTAAAAGGCAAATCAACAATAGCTTTCACTAATCTATTCTATTGCATTATCACATAGATTAATTGTGAAATAATTTATAGTAGAAATGCACTATTATACTGTACAATACCATAAAATCTGACTAGAATCTTCCATTTAATCGCATTTGTCTCAGTTTCAGACATGACCAGTCAACCAAAACGGGGTCCATTTACAAGTCTTGAAGTTGGTTTGGTTTGATTTGGTTTTCTTGTTTACTGGTATATCAGATTTCGTAGGTAATTTAATGCTAATACCTTCCTTGTATAAAAACAGATTAGTACAACTTAAATTATTGCTAGGACGAACATTAAGTTCATACCTTTTGGAAAGGCATCAGTTTGAAATTAAATACAATAACTCGATTAGGGTTCGAACTCACTCTGATTCTGCAGTAAAGCACGTTATCAATCGCACGGCCAGGATACTTTACAGTCTTTAGATTACCGAAAAATATCATTATGTTGATAAAAAAAATCCGTCCTGGGGATAACAGATTATCGGAAAAATTGTTAAATAATTCTCTCTCAATGTTCGACACATGATGTTATTTCTGTTTTCTTGATACATTAAACCGAACTGACGTTTTTTTTATAATGCAAGATCACTCAGCTGATTGTGAAATCCACATGGTACACATAAACGGAATCGGTTTCCACGTGTTCAAAATCAATATTCATGTGTTGATTTTTTTGTCTGATGTGCGAACATTAAAAAAAGTTTGATTATTTTCCCGTCCGACCATTTATATTCAGCATCTGAGACAATACTATCCAGGTATGAATACATGTACACATATGTAGTTTGCTTTTAAGGCACATCAACTATTGTAGGTTATTTAATACCAAATCCTCTTTAGACGTATATGTTAAATATCTATAATTTGGTTTGGTTGGGTTTTATGGCATATCAACCATTGTAGGTTATTTAATGCCAAGTTCTCTTTATACATTATATATCTAAAATATATGATTTGCTTTGGTTTAGTTTGGTCTGACGTCATGTCAATCATTGTAGATTATTTAATGCCAAATCCTCTTTATACATATATATTAAATATATATGATTTAGTTTGGTTTGGTTTTATGGCATATCAATCATTGTACGTTATTTAATGCCAAATCCTCTTTATACATATATATTAAATATATATGATTTAGTTTGGTTTGGTTTTATGGCATATCAACCATTGTAGGTTATTTAATGCCAAATCCTCTTTATACATATATATTAAATATATATGATTTAGTTTGGTTTGGTTTTATGGCATATCAATCATTTTACGTTATTTAATGCCAAATATTCTTTATTCATATATATTAAATATATATTATTTGGTTGGGTTTGGTTTTATGGCATATCAACCATTGTAGGTTATTTAATGCCATATCCTCTTTATACATTTTTTCATCATAGAACGTGTGAAAGCACGCGCGATACCCTGCCCTCATCAGTCGCAAAGTGAAAGTGATAACACAGTTTCGGTAACTCCTGGTGGTATGGCCAGTCCTGCCGCTATCAAGCAGCTTTTCTCACAAGATATGATATTCTATCATCATCATCATCATGTCATGCCACTAACACCGATATCCCTGACCCTCTCTCGCCACTCCTCCCTATCGTTCATCGCCTCTGGCAAGTCTCCAGGGCTACATTCCGAATCCTCACATAGCTGCTGAATGTATTTTCGAGCTGGTCGTCCTGCTTTTGCCCGGCCATATGTGGGGGTCCATAAGAGTACATCCCTTATGAGCTCGCCTTTGCTTCTCCAGCAGTGTCCTGCATGTCTGGTTCGTCTAACTTGGATAGTTTTCCTGATGGGAGGCAGGTGGCCGTATGGTTGGTGTCTTGTGGGGTGTTGTCACCAGGACTTGTTCAAGATTGCTCGCAGAATTCTTGTATAATTGCCGCGTATATATATACATGCCAGATCAAATAAAAGTAGGGATTACATTGTGCGTTCATCTTCATCTTTATTGCTGTTTATGATTTTTAAAAACGTGTTTACTTTCGCCCGTTGATGTCATTACGCGCTTACAGTTACCATTTCTCGATGTTACATAATCACACGGGCATGGTGGTTCCGCGTGCATTTCATTCATGCGGAAGACTTTTCACTCTCGACCAAATCTAACTTTATGCATATTGCACCGTGGTCCAAGAGCGCTTCAGATTTCTCAGTTCTGATCTTAACTTTTTCTTCTGTATCTGTCGTCGATTCGGTCGTCTTTCTTCGGTTTTATCTTTTTTATGCGTTACTGCACCAAACCACTCCAGATAAACGTCATATATAATTCTACAGAAAGATCTCATTTGTTGATCAATGGGGACCTCTAGATAGGTGGTGAGTAAAAAGGAAAGTTCCTGGTCCAAGTTTTTCCATGTAGCTATCTGATTACCGTTGAGCCACTGAATTCTTGGCTTGCTAGGAATACCTCCGGGACATTGTTGCTCAGCAATGGGCACGTGAACACTGTTGGGGTACTCCTGATTCATAAGCACATCATTTAATTTACATTCTTCGGTAGGAGAATTACGTCGTTCACAACAGCGCGCATTTTGGAATCGTAATCCTTGCAAGCTGTTAAATTCTCTGCCACAATCACACGTTGTAGCCGGTACAAGTCCAAATCAATAATTCCTCTTTATACATATATATTAAATGTGTATGATTTGGTTTGGTTGGTTTTTATGGCATATCAACCATTGTAGGTTATTTAATGCCAAATCCTCTTTATACATATATATTAAATATATATGATTTTGTTTGGTTGGGTTTTATGGCATATCAACCATTGTAGGTTATTTAATGCCAAATCCTATGTATACATACATATTAAATATATATGATTTGGTTTGGTTGGGTTTTATGGCATATCAACCATTGTTGGTTTTTTAAAGCCAAATCCTCTTTATACATATATATTAGATATATATGATTTGGTTGAGTTTTATCGCATATCAACAATTGTCGGTTATTTAATACCAAATCCTATGTATACATATATATTTAATATATATGATTTGATTTGGTTGTGTTTATGGCATATCAACCATTGTAGGCTATTTAATGCCAAATCCTCTTTATACCTATATATTAAATATATATGATTTAGTTTGGTTGGGTTTTATGGCATATCAACCATTGTAGGTTATTTAATGCCAAATCCTCTTTATACATATGTATCAAATATATATATTTACCAACCCCTCCGCTCGGGCAGGATATGACACAAGGTCAACTTTTAAGCGGAGTTTAACAGGTTTACATTCAGCATTTTTCTTCTCCAAAACGAGTTGCTTCACCAAGGCTGAAGAACCCAGTCTGTCCTACTATTAGCTCGTGGGAGATTAATATGTTTTAAATATGTATGATTTGGTTGACTTGTGTTTTATGGTATATCAACAGTTGTAGGTTATTTGATCCCATATCATCTTTATACATATATATTAGATATATATGATTTGGTTCGGTTGGGTTTTATGGCATATCAACCATTGTAGGTTATTTAATGCCAAATCATCTTTATACATATATATATATTAAATATATATGATTTGGTTTGGTTGGGTTGTATGGCATATTAACCATTGTCGGTTATTTAATGCTAAATTCTATTTATACATATATATCAAATATATATGATTTCGTTTGGTTGGGTTTTATGGTATATCAACCATTGCAGGTTATTTAATGCCAAATCCTCTTTATACATATATATTAGATATATAGGATTTGGGTTGGTTGGGTTTTATGGCATATCAATCATTGTTGGTTATTTAATGCCAAATCCTCTTTATACATATATATTAGATATATAATTTCTAAACACATTTTTAGGAAATGTTTTTAAACGAGTCTAAGCTCATTTTCTGCACACAAATGGTTTCTCTTATTTTTTTTTTTTATCTACGACGAATAATTCGATTTACAATTAATCACCTGTTTGCATATAGTTATATGCTTTCAAGTATACGTTTTATTAGCGTCCGTGTTGTGCATCCATACAGCAGTATCGACGCGACTGCTGATTGGAAGAAACTGCGCTTCATTTTATCGCTAAGGTTGAAATTCTGTTCGGTGTTAAATGAGTCGAAAAGGTTGATACGCCGTAAAACCAACCAACCAACCAACCAACCTCTTTTTATATGATTTGTAAAAGTTTAGTTAGTAGGTAATACTCTCTTTAAAAGAGCCAGAGTTCCTTTGTATGAACACAAACCGGGACATTGGCCCAGCGGTTAGAGTGTTCGCCAATGGCCCGGGAGACCTGGGTTCAATCCCAGGTCGAGTCATACCAAAGACTTTAAAAATGGAACTTGATACCACCTTGCTTAACACTCAGCATTATAAGGTACGGTTCAAGGGTAAAGTGGAGCAATCCAGGGAATGGAGTAGCGCCCTCCCCTACACATTGGTGTAGTAGCTATCGAAAAGGGAGCCTTCGGGTCACCCTCGACTATGGTCGCTAACTAACTAAAATTCTATTTAATATCAACCATATGATTGAAGACAGTTAAATGGTTTCATTTATTACTATCAAATACTTATAATTCTATTTAATATCAACTTTTCGTTCGTCCATATTTGAATTGTTTCAAATATTCCTATCTAACACTAATAATTTTATTTAATAGTAATCATTTGTTTGTCCACAGTTAAATGGTCTCAATTATTACTCTCATAATTGTATTCTGTATGTATTTGTGTAACATATTGACCTCCGACCCAGCCGTCGATCAAGGAACAGGTGCGTCCGGTCGAAGATATTAGGGTTTAACCTTGACTGTGGACGGGTTGAATTGGGTGCAGATGCGACGCTCACAAGAAGCAGGTGGACGTAGAACAATAATATATAACCCGGGTCCACAGACAGGTTCGGTTAGTTTGGAATCGGTTTGTTTGGAGTCAGTTGTTCCAGTTCGAGGCAGTGAGAACCAGACCCAGCAGAGAGCTGGGCACTCAAGACCCCCGGGTGAGCAGCCCAGTAGAATGAGAAAAGGAGTGCTGCTAAAGACGGACGAACTGAGGGTCAATATGTTGTAGTTTGTTCAGTTTCCAACTCACCTCTCACACATAACCCTTACATAAACCTTTCGAATAAAATGAGAGGTATACTTTTCTAAAGAACTGTGTTCGCTCGTCTTTAATGTGCTGACTATGTTTTTGCGTGTATATGTATATGTATAGTTGGTTGTGACTATACAACATTTGCACTCTGTTAAATGGTTTTATGTATTGCAATTCAATAATTAGTATTACGATTTATCAAGTATTATATACAACTACTCCAGCTCCGAGTATTCGGACCCGACATTTAATTAAAGCAAGCGCAAACATGAGATAGAGAGGAAGACCTTGCAAAGGTTTATCAATGTATCTTTTATACTGCTACCAAAACACTCCGTCTCTCCCTCACGCCGATTAAAAAAACTTCTCTCCAGCGGCCTAGATTCAAAATTTATTATATTTAGTTGTCTAAATTTCTGAGACAAAGCTTGATGATTTTTATCATTAAGGCTTTTCGAACTATTGTCTTTATCTTTGTAATTATTACCACAACGTTTTGGCCGATATGTTCTCCAACCTTCTTCAGGTCTTTGTCGAACTCGGGAACCTAACGGAACTTCTAACTACGTCCTTTATTGAATACACGGGGGTCGCCTGTTCTGATTCCGTTAACCATAACCGGGTACAAGTGTTAAGTATTCCTGTATTGTTACTGGCCTGCAGTAAGGATTGAACTTGCAACCTCCAAAGATTGTCTGGATTCAATAAAGGACGTAGTTCGAAGTTCCGTGAAGGTTACCGAGTTCGCCAAACACCTGAAGAAGGCTGGAGGACATACCGTCCGAAACGTTGTGGTTATATCATTTATATTTTCTAAAATGCATTGCATCATATTATAACCACACACGCTTCTTCACTTTCATTATATTTTCATTTCACCTCACTTATTTACATATGGTTTTCTTGACATGTGTGGAAAAAATATTCACTTTACAGTTTTTGTGTCGTGTGGGACATGAAAATAACCAGGAAATTTCAGCACCTGCCCCTTCCTCGAAAAAGTGTAGGGTTGGGTTAATAATCCGGTATCTTATGCGTCCCAGAAGAGAATGAAGACATAACTAAGACATTTACCACCCCCAAGCTGCTTGCATCCTTTAGGGACACCACATAAAACAAACAGTGTTTTACTTTTTCATTTGGGTGATGCAGATTCACCAATATTCAATCTCATGTGTCACCTGAAATGGTTAAGCGTAGAGTTTCTTCACTTGTGTTATATAATGAAGGAATGATTATTTTATATTAATCATTTTTCGTTATTTATATTTTATCATTCAGTGTGGTTGGGCTTTGAACAATTCCGGTTAAGAGTTCAGGTGCATAGACATTGGATATAGCTTTACGCTGGCGCGCAAAAGATATGACAATCACCATTGTCATAATAAACCCCCGGACAGGAAATGGGGTTGGAGTGTGGATGACGTCATGCCCGGAAGAGATGGTCCTGAGATTTTGAGGATTTTGAAAAAGAGCAGTTGAGAAGTTGAGTTTTTGCCATTGAGGCTGAGAGTTGAGTTTTCTATCGTTGCGGCGGCGGTTAAGTTTTCGGATCCCGACCGGCGCAGATGAATTGTGATTTTAGACATCACAAGATGCACCGACCGTTGATGGGGTTTGCATAGTAAGAATTGAGTCTCTCTCCTCGTGTCGCCATGAACCGAAGTCAGAAATTAATAAACAGTTGGTTTGGTTTCTTTGTTTAATGGCATATCAACCTTCGTGGGTTATTTAATACCAAAGCCACTGATCTAGAAGAACAGTATTGGTGCTATTTAACCCATAGCTGGGAGGATAAGGGGGTTCATACCTTTCCCAAAGGGAATTTGTCCGAAAGTGAACGTAATAGCGAGACTGGAGTTCGAACTCACGTGCTATGATTTCGCAGACCATCGCTTGAACCATTACACCACGGGGACACCCTTTGTTTGTTTAATGGCATATCAACCTTCGTGGGTTATTTAATACCAAAGCCACTGATCTAGAAGAACAGTATTGGTGCTATTTAACCCATAGCTGGGAGGATAAGGGGGTTCATACCTTTCCCAAGGGTATTTGTCCGAAAGTGAACGTAATAGCGAGACTGGAGTTCGAACTCACGTGCTATGATTTCGCAGACCATCGCTTGAACCATTACACCACGGGGACACCCTTTGTTTGTTTAATGGCATATCAACCTTCGTGGGTTATTTAATACCAAAGCCACTGATCTAGAAGAACAGTATTGGTGCTATTTAACCCATAGCTGGGAGGATAAGGGGGTTCATACCTTTCCCAAAGGGAATTTGTCCGAAAGTGAACGTAATAGCGAGACTGGAGTTCGAACTCACGTGCTATGATTTCGCAGACCATCGCTTGAACCATTACACCACGGGGACACCCTTTGTTTGTTTAATGGCATATCAACCTTCGTGGGTTATTTAATACCAAAGCCACTGATCTAGAAGAACAGTATTGGTGCTATTTAACCCATAGCTGGGAGGATAAGGGGGTTCATACCTTTCCCAAAGGGAATTTGTCCGAAAGTGAACGTAATAGCGAGACTGGAGTTCGAACTCACGTGCTATGATTTCGCAGACCATCGCTTGAACCATTACACCACGGGGACACCCCTAATAAACAAAGTACGCCTGTATTTGTATTTCCCTGTTTTCGTATCTTTATCCTTATTGTAATTAGGGATATCACCAAATTATGGCTACGAGTAGAATGCAACATGTGTCTAAGGAACCCTCATGAGGAGGAACTATCACTCACCTAACCAACCAACCAACCAACCAACCAACCAACAATGAAAAACAAAACACATTTTGCTGTCTCGTGATATATTTGGGGAATCCTGGTAAAAGAATATGGAGAAATAGTTCTGGGAAAAAGGCTTCTGTTACCTTTCTTTTGTCAACAGTAGTATCCTATAATAATTAAATGAATGCTTAGGGTTTTGCCTGGTGATACAGACGAAATTAACCAGCTCAGTTGCCAAAGCCTAATATTTATTTCGCCTTACAGGCACCATTCTAATGATCATCATTTATTCGTAGTGGCAATTGTAATTAATCTAACGAGAAACAAAATTCAGGACGTTTTATAGTGAACGTTCGATTACTTACTGCCGGAGAAAGAGATAAGAGTCAGAAATCGATATATATATATATATATATATATATATATATATATAAATATATATATACATATATATATATATATATATATATATATATATATATAACATCTAGAAGATTTTTCTAAATCTTCCATCAATCTTAGTTGAATTTCCTAGCAAAGAATTATAACGTAAATCGAAAATTGTCTGCAAACATATGTATCTCAGCAGAAGGTAGTCGTGTTTATTTCAAGACTTCCTGAATATTTATAATTTTGTTTCGATTCTGAATGCCCCCACCTCACACACCTCTCAATATGGTCTTGTAAACTTATTCACAATGTATAAACCGCCGCTCGCCAGAGCAGCAAAAATTTAGCTATTCATGCGAAAATATTCAGGGAACTAATATATATATTATAACAGTGTTGGTTATCACTAAATCACTTTGTGGGTTTGTGTTGAACTTAGAGCCAAATAATATGGAGAGTGCTCAGTATCTTGGATAGAGCTATTATATGATTATAATAATAATAAATGAATATATATATATATATATATATATATATATATATAATTCATGGAATTTAAACTGCGAACCCTGGGTTTCAGAGGGTTCTTAACTGCCCGATGATTGTTGTTTTGCAAAAAACTCCATGAAACCCAGAGGTCACAGTCTAAATTCCATGAATTAAATATATGTATCTCTAATATACATTTATCATATATATATATATATATATATATAAGTAAGTAAGTAAAGTTGGTGACCTTAGTCGAGAGTGTCCCGAAGGCTCCCTTTTTGATACCTACCTCACCGTGGTGTTGGAGAGGGCGTTACTCCTTTCCCTATATTGCTCCACTTTACCCTTGATCCGTACTTTATCATGCTGAGTGATAAGCAAAGCAGCATAAAGTACCATTTTTTGAGTCTTTGGTATGACTCGACCTGTAATTGGACTCCGGTCTCTCAAGCCATTGGTGAACACTACACACACATACACACAAATAATGACGTTCTTAAAAAAAAAAAGAAGGTTTTTTTGTGGGCTGGTTGTATTTTACAGCATATCCATCCTTTTTGTTGGTAAGTTCTTGCTGGTAGGCTAACATTGACACGACCATGTAAAGGGGTTTGTAGGAGAATGTCACTCTTAAGTTCATCTTTGCTTTTCCAACTGTGTCCCGTATGTCTTGCTCGTCTCACTGTGATGGTTTTAGAAGGGCGGTAAGTCACTGTACAGCTCATTGTATGTTTGTGTAGTTCCCGTCATATAAAATATATGATTTTTAAACAAATAAGTAAGTAAAGTTGGCGACCATAGTCGAGGGTAACCCGAAGGCTCCCTTTTCGATAGCTACTACACCAATGTGTAGGGGAGGGCGCTACTCCTTCCCTGGATTGCTCTACTTTACCCTTGATCCATACCTTATAATGCTGAGTGTTAAGCCAGGAGGCATCAAGTACCATTTTTTGAGTCTTTGGTATGACTCGACCTGGGATTGAACCCAGGTCTCCCGGGCCATTGGCGAACACTCTAGTCCCAGGCCAATGTCCGGTTCAAACAAATAGTTTGTGGAAAATATTTTTGAAACGAAGAAGAGCACATTTGTTTGCACACAATTAAATGGTTTTAAGTATCCCTATCTTATATGAATTGTTTTATCTGTATATATTTAAATGGTTGCAATATTATCATCTCAAACAATGATTTGCTTGCACTCAGTTGGATCATATTGCTATATGATACGAATAATTCAATTCAATAATCATTATTTATTTAGGAGTTGCCCGTGGTGTAATGGCTGTCGTCGTAAAAAATGGACACGGCGACACGAGTTCAAATCCTGGACGACACTTGTTGCATTTCATATAGCATTAATACTCTTGGAATGAAAGGTATGAATCCAATTATTCTCCCTCCAGCTATGGGTAAATAGTAAGGCAGACTGGGTTCTTCAGCCTGGGAGAAGGAAAACTCTAAATTCAAACCTGTTAAACTCCGCTTAAAAATTGACCTTGTGTCATATCCTGTCCGATCGGAGGGTTTAGTAAAAATGGACACACATACACATAGATAGATAGATAGATAGATAGACACGGATATAAGAATAAAATGCTTACATTCATTTTAACGATGGAATTTAACGTGAAACCTGTTAAATTCCGCTTAAAAAATTACCCGAATGGAGGGGTTGGTAAATATGATAATCATTTATTTATACACAGTTATATGGTTTCACGTATAGAACAAGTTTAAACAACTCTATTTGACCAATAGATTGGATTATAATAGGTTCTATCATTCCAAGTAAGACTGGATCTGGGAGTAATGGGAATGAAGAGGTGCTCCACATAACCTTAAACTCCAGAAATAGATCCTCACCAGCAGATGAAGTTTAGTTTCATATCCAGATTCGAAATATATATATATATATATATACTTCGACTCTGCAATGTCATATCCAGGACACATGTTGAGAAGTATTACTCTTCAGCAGAGATGTAGTCTACAACTCCAACAAAATGGACTCATATATATATATATATATATATATATATATATATATATATATATAAATATTTCGACTCTGCAATGTCATATATAATCAAAAACCGATAGGCAGATGGATGAAGAGATGCATCCTCTTTTTCCCTAAAAAAGGCGACATCGGATTAGCCAAGAACTACAGAGGGCTAACACTAACATCCATAGCGGCCAAAATATACAACGCCCTACTACGCAACCGCATAGAATCCAAAATTGACAACATACTTAGGAAGAACCAAAATGACTTCCGGAGAAATAGATCCACGACATCACAAATTTTGTCTATCCGTAGATATCTTGAAGGTGAACATGCAAAACCTACAGGCAACCATATTATTTGTCGACTTTATTAAGGCCTTTGACTCCATTCACAGATGAAAGATGGAGCAAATTCTACTCGCATACGGCCTACCAAAAGAAACCGTCGCAGCCATAATGATTTTCTAAAGAAACGCCGAGGTTAAAGTCCGTTTTCCCGATGGAGACACAGACTACATTGTAGCAGGTGTACTGCAAGGAGACACATTAGCCCCATACCTCTTTATCATCTGTCTAGACTGCGTGCTTAGAACATCTATCGAAAGAATCAAAGAAAACGGTTTCAAGCTAACAAAGGAAAGAAGCAGAAGGTACCCTGCAAAAACAATTACCGACGCCGAATACGCAAATGCACCTGCCCAAGCCAAAATCCTGTCACACAGTCTTGAACGAGCCGCTTCAGGCATTAGTCTCCGTGTCAATGCACACAAAACGGAATATATATATGCTTTAATCAAACTGGTGACATCTTAACACTAAACGGTAGCCCTCTGGAATTAGTTGACAAGTTCATTTACCTTGGAAGCAATGTCTCATCAATCAAAGCTGACATCAATACACGACTAGGAAAGGCATTGGCAGCTATCGCTTCGCTATCGGTTATATAGAAGTCAGACGTGACCGATAAAATAAAAAGCAGTTTCTTCCAAGCAGCGGTCGTGTTGATACTGTTTTATGTATGCACTACATAGACGCTAACTAAACGGATGGAAAAAAAAGCTTGACGGCAACTACACTAGAATGCTGCAATGAATATTGAAAAAGTCCTCGAGTCAACACCCCACAAAGCAGCAGCTGTACGGCCACCTACCACCCATCACGAACACTATCAAAATTAGACGAACAAGACATGCGGGACACTGCTGGAGAAGTAAGGACAAGCTCATAAGTGGTGTGCTCCAGTGAACCCTTCACATGGCCGAGCAATGGCAGGGTGACCAGCTCGAACATATATACAGCAGCTCTGTATAGGTACGGGATGTAGCTCAGAGGACCAGCCAGAAGCGATGAACGATAGGAAGGAGTGGCGAGAGAGGTTCAGGGATATCCATGCTGATGGTATGACATGACGATGAAGATATATATACTCAAGGATGTTTTGTTAAAGACGATTGAACACTGTTTATCATTTCCCTATTTCGTTTTTTCAATACTTCTTATTTTTCTAGTGTCAGGATCTAGATGGTAAAAGCATTGTCCCATATTTTCTGACCAAGCGCTTTAGACCATACTTTTGGTCGTCTTCAGGGGTAGTTTTGAGTTGACTGTTGAGTTTTTACTGTTTTGATAATTAGTAGCCTTTTGTTTTGAAGTTGTCGGTTGGAACGTTTTCATAGTTTTGTTTTAAAACGAACGGCTGGAAAAAAAGGTTTATTAAAAGAGTTAGTGATTTTTAGTTATGAAATAGATTTAATATGTTAGTGTCTGTGTTAAATGATATTTTATTTATGTTTGGTTTTGGGGCTGAAGAAATTGGACAATTCCTTTGAAATCTAGATTCTGACTTGAGAAAAATAACAAGGAGTCTTGAAAAGAATGAAATTGATAATAATAGACGGTGTTCCATCGTCTTTAACAAAACTTGCTTGAATAATAACTTGCTACCTAAATATACACCCTTCAATATATATATATATATATATATATAGTATTCCTTGGTCCAGTTAAACCGGAGTTGGGAGTAATTCCATCAGGACAAGAATTATTCATGAATGAATATTTAAATTTTCCTGGTAAAGAGCTCAATGCAACAATAATACAGAGCAATAAATTCTTTAAGAAAAACAACGAAACCGGTCACATAGGATTATAAATTTATTTCCATCCTGTTACGCATTTTTGAAATTTCCAAAAACACGGAAAAAAATTAACAGGACTTCTTCAGATCTGAAGAAATCCAGTTAATTTTTTTTCGTGTTTTTGGAAATTTCAAAAATGCGTAACAGGATGGAAATAAATTTATAATCCTATGTGACCGGTTTCATTGTTTTTCTTAAAGTATATATATATATATATATATATATATATATATATATATATATATGTGTCTGTGTTTATATATATATATATATATATATATATATGTGTGTATATATGTGGATGCGGATGCGTGAGTTGGACACACGCCTGCACACGTGCACATACACACACACCCACAAACACACAGACACACACACACACAGATATATATATATATATATATATATATATATATATATATATATATATATTGTAGTATGGTAGGTAGGCTCGAAAATGTAAGTCTGAAGAACCTGTTGTTACTTGATCTAATAAGAGATATCATACATTTACAATTAGGTTCCTACATTTAAACATTTGTTCATTATTCAGAGTGGATATCTCTGTGAATCTTCAAAATGGCTTCCACAAATAAGAGGAATATCTTTGCATATTCTGAAATTAATTCCGAAGAAGATTTCGAAACCTCAACTGCCTTCCATAGTTGTTGTCTATCGAACCTCGTTTTCGACCAAGTAAACAACTGGCCGGCTTGGGTAGGATTTGAAACCGCTCTCTTCTGACAATGCTCACAAGGAACCGTAGAGACTCAACACCTCTATCTGCTGCGCCCTGGGAATACGGTTATAAGACTCATCATTCCTATCTGAGGTCGCGGTAAATCACCTGAAGAAGGCCAGAGGTGAAATTTGGCCGAAACGTAGTGAAAGAAGAAACAACACAAAAAAACTACCAAGATGAGGACAAAAAGTCCGCAATAAATAAAAATTAATTCTCAGATTAAGAAGCCACATCTCAAAATGATCCAATTAAAGACAATCACTGTTAAACGGTTCCAAGTATTGCTATGCATCACTATCGATTCAATCAAAAATCAATTATATATTTGTTTACACACAGAAAATGGTCAAACAGTTCTATTTCTTACGGTTCGATTTAACGTAAGTTATTTATTTGCCCACAGTTTAAACGTCAAACAGTTTTATATGACTCATAGATAGAGCCCTATTGACTATGACCACTCCTGGTCAGAGTCGACCTTGGAGCATCGCAATGAAATTATACTCGACGTTCCCAAAAGCTTCAGGGAGGACTCTCGAGGGATGTTTCTTTACCCCTCTGCGATCGATTTATTCTAGATCCCCACCAAATTATATATATATACACACATATATATATATTGTCATCTTCTGGCATCAGCTGTTTCATTGTATCGCAACTTTTCAGTGTGAAAAGACCCGTGATATGCTTCCAGCTGGGATCTTTACCCGGCTGACTTTATGCAAGACGGATACCTTACCCCAAACCTTCATAAATCTCAGAGTATGTGAAGAAATTTTAAACATACCTTTTTTTACATATACGTTATCCACAATCTGGAGTGTTCAATTCTGTTGAAGATCTTGTGCATTTCAGCATATGTCGCAGCCGGCAATTTTCCCCACTATAGAGACCTGGCCATTTTGGGGAGCATACTTATATATTAACCACAGACAGACTGTTTCATTGAATTACAACTCTTTAGTGTGACCAATAACTTGAAAATTATAGAACGTTGTCTGAAATTTACAATCAAACTTGACATCTTAATCTTGTTGGCTGATTTAAAATTAGCATCGTTGAAGAAACGTTTCATTACTGGCTTTTGAACAGTGATTTCGAAAGTGATTTTCGCGTGAATTACACGCCCAATTACACGTTCGTTGTCTTCGTGTGTTTGTATTGTCGGTTAATTAAAACGTCTCATCAATGAATTAACGCTCCGTGGCTGGACATGTTGACATTGGTTAGAATGTTAGGATGACTATAAGGGATATCGTTCCGAGGCCTCATTTCTGGCCAAATGTTACGGGAAAATAACTGGTGTTATTGAAATGGTTTGCTGAAGATCATTGGGTTAGTGGTGATGAGATTTTAACCCTAAAAATATACCTGATCCTAAAGAAAATTTTTCCGGCAGTTGATGTACATCCACACTCGTGCACACGCAGACATGCTCCCACACATACATACACACACTCGTAATAACACACACACACACACACACATGTACACACACACACACCTCCGACACAAACATATCCTAGGATGAGTAAAAAATTAATGCCTTATTCTTTTGGACAGGAATAATTACTGTGTTTTCTAAAACAAAATAAACAAATCATTTGTCTCTTAAAACTAATCACGAAGTCCCAAAAATTTGTCGATCATAATTATAATAGATAAAATCCTAAAGTACCATATTTAAATTCAATTGCAGGCCATTTAATTTAGAAATATTAACTTTTCTCTCCATGAACCAACAAAAAATTGTATATATATATATATATATATATATATATATATGTTAATCTAATATCTACAAGCATTCAAGGTACCAGAAAAAAAAACGAAAAAAAACACGCCAGGAACAAGAGATAAAAGTATCTCGAATCACCGCCCGGGGGAAAAAGAGAAAATTATAGGTCAAAAAGTAAGAAAAGGCCAACCTCGTCCGACCCCTTGAAAAAAAATCAAGGGATACGCCGTCAGTTGGTCAAAAGAAAACTAAAACCTTCCGCGAATCCTGCAATGGAACAATTACAAGAGTGCTCAACACGAGTGGAGCCAATAATAAAATTAACTTAAATCGCGAGTCGAAGATCTACTAAAGTTTTACCTTATCGGATCATCAGGAAGCCTAGTTAGGCTTCCTGATGATTCGATAAGGTGAAACTTTAGTGGAAGATTTCCGACTTGCGATTTAAGTTAATTTTATATATATATATATATATATATATATATATATATATATATATATATATGTGGTGCTTTCAATAAGTTTCCAGATTTTTTTGTACAGGCATTTTAAATTATCGTAGACTCAAAAAATTCAGTATATTATTGCTATACATCTTATGAGATGACTGACCTATTTGTATGATTTCAAGTTCAAATGAACAGCAACAGCAGTAATTGGAATATACCCAACTAAAACCTGATTGTCACAGCTGGTGAATTTCAAAAATGAAATCTGAACGTGAGGACACTTTAGAAGAAAGTTATGCAATAAAGTTCTGTTTTAGACCCGGAAAAAATGCTTTTGGACCACCTTGCATGAATCAAGCATCAGTTTTTGAGTGGCATAAGAGATTCAAGGAAGGCAGGGAGTCTGTGAGGGATGATGAGAGATGTTGGAGGAGTAAGGAAGTTAATAGACCAGAGTTGATTGGTCAAAGGGTTAGGGTTAGGGTTATCATGTTGAGGTTTTAAGGGAGTTCAGGAAGAGATTCCGTCGGAAGAGGCCAGCACTCTTCAAATCGGTCAGTGGTATTTCCACCAGGACAATGCACCAGTCCACAACTCCATTCTTGTCACAGACTATTTGACCATGATTGGCATCAAGACCGTTCCTCAGCTTCCATGTAGTCGAGACCTTACTCCCTGTGACTTATTCCCCAAGCTCAGAGGCTGTCGTTATGAGACAATTGAGGAGATGAAAGAGGCTGTGACGTAGGTCATTGACACGCTGACACAAGAGGACTTCCATGGGGCCTTGAGGAAGTTGTTGGAACGGTACAACAAGTGCATTGCAGCAGGAGGAGATTACTTCGAAGGTGACTAGAGTTTCATGTGTGTACTATCAATAAAAGTGCTCATATGAAAAAAGTCTGGAAACCTATTTAATGATCCGCGTGTGTGTATATATATATATATATATATATATATATATATATATATATATATATATATATATATGTATGTGTGTGTGTGTGTGTGTGTGTGTGTGTGTGTGTGTGTGTGTGTTTATGGAAAACAATATAATCAGAAGATTTATTTATTTATATATGAATAATATGCTAACCTTTAAATTTTCGGGTATTTGTTAAACAATCTTTAGGGAGATGTTTTTCTGTAATATTAATTTCTTCTCTGAAAAAAATATTTTGGATGAAAAAATGAGACGAAGAAATGAAAAAACTTCTATAATTATTGATACATTTTGTTTCGAAAGACATGTGACGAAATAGAATATTATTTATTAAATTTAATTTTATTTTATTTAGTAACATTTTTACTGTCATTTTTTTTTTTCAGGTAAAGGTAACGTATTTGATATGGATTGTATTTTGGGGTTTTTTTTAGTCTAGAACTCTTGCAGGAATTAAGAAAATTTTTAAGTTGTTCAAAAATAATCTTAAAAAGCAAATTACGGAAGAATGGTGAACAAGTATGCCATATATTACTCAGACCTTTCTTGTTTAATCCTTGTTACAGAAAAACTAAGATGAATAATCAAGCCTATTGTTTACTCACGTAGGTAATGTAGTATTTGACAAATCGGCCTATTTTGACAAAGTGCGATCCGCTGAGGAATAGTCACTGGCTCTCAAATACCCAGACAATTCTACATGATATACAAGGGAATTAGTTCCTCAACACCTTTTCTAAAGGAAACGACATGGTACTGAAATATATCAGACGTGTGAAAACATTCCTGTCTGCATTTTTAAAACAAGAGATTTAATACGCATTAGAAATCTATTTTTCACCCCAATAACTAATAAAATAGTATTACTGGCCGATAAGCTAGTCTAGCTTTGTCTAAAAAAATCGATAAAGAAACTGTATTTCCGAAGTGAGAAATTACCAATAAATGAAACGTAAATATTTTCAAATTTTCATGGAGTTTTCGCCGGTTTAAGCTCAAACGAAACTTGTCTTTTCATATGATTTTAAGCTGTGTGATAGAATTTTTTTAATATATAGGTTTGGTTTGGCTTCTTTGTTTAATGGCATATCAACCTTTGTAGGTTTTTTAATGCCAAAGCCATTCTCCTTGAAAAACAGAAGTTGTACTATTTAACCCATAGCTGGGACGATAAGGGGGTTCATACCTTTCCCAAGGGTATTTCTCCGAAAGTGAACGTAATAGCGTGACTGGAGTACGAACTCGCGTACTACGATTCCGCAGTCCATCGCTTTAACCATTACACCACGAGGACACCCCTCTTAATATAGAAAAATCCTTTGAGATTTACATGGTATTTCAGAAATATTGATATCATTTCCTTATTTAACAACTTGACCAATTCTCATTCCAACAATCTTAGTACTGGTTGTTTGGGTTTTACGGCATATCAACCTTCGTAGGTTATTTAACGCCAAATCCATTTTTATACAAATAGTTCTATTTCAAACAATTCAGTTTCACATGAGTTAACAGTTTAATCGTCAAAAACATTTCTATTTCAAGCTCTTCAGTTTATTCAAACAGTTCTAATTCACTTAATTCAGTTTCGTATAAGTAGAGATTTTATTTACACACACTTAAATGTCAAAACACTTCTATATTAAACAATTCAGTTAAGTGTAAGTACACTTTCAAAGTCAAAAACAGTTCCATTTAAAACAATTCAGTTCAGCATAAGTACGCAGTTTAAATGTAAGTACAGTTTAATTGTCAAAAACATTTCTATTTCAAGCTATTCAGTTTAGTCAAACAATTCAAATTCAAGCAATTTACTTTCGCATAAGTATGCTGTAGGTTCTATTTAACCAATAGAAAGGTCCCTATCAGGTGTTACCACTCCGGGCAAAAGTGAACCTGGGAGCAATGACAATGAAGGGGTGCTCCATATTCCCCAAAGTTCCAGCATCAATGGAGCCTCACCATCAGATTGTTTAGAATCATATCCAGGACACTCATTGAGGGGGTCTTACTCCTCTTTTGTAACTTCAAATTAAGTTCAAATCCCTGTGTTGTGTGAGTTTCACCAACAGAGAAGTTAACTGAAAGATCGACAAACTAGCTGAACCGAATCAAATAGTTTACAAAAGTTTCTATAGATATATTTTCGATAGAAGGTTGATAGGTTTATTAATATTTTATAGCATATCAACTCTTGTGGAGTATTAAGTGCCAAATATTATATATATATATATATATATATATATATATATATATATATCAGGGGAGGAGACGGGACTAGTGATACTCGTGCCCGGCACGACCAATAACTCGGTCAATGTTATTCAAAATGAATTAAAAATCATCCATTAATTTCAAGTAAACATACTTAGTCTGATCTCAATTAAATTACGTATCTATTCAAGTTTCGATAACTAAGTAGCCAAAAGTTCATAAATATATCTGGGAATAATACAACGATGCTGTTTTGAACGGATGGTCTTTGTCTGACCACCGTCAGATCCATTGAACATCCCATAAAATCGGCTATAATGTTGAACACGCGCAAAACCCTGCCGAGCACTAGACCCTTATAATAACAGTTATGTTAGAAAAATCCGCTTTTGGCTGTAGCCAATAGCAAGAGCAACCCAAACCCCATGCTCAAAAATCTTAGCACATTCTGACTGCTGACAGCTGTCTTGGGAAGAGGGAGAGGGACCGAGAGAGAGAGAGAGAGAGAGAGAGAGAGGGAGGGGGAATAGCAGGTTATAGCTGTCCCCGACGTCATCATCATCGCTATGGCAAATGTTGGTTAAACGGCGTGTTTTGATTCGTTTTTTCACTAACAGATGTCTATTTCTTTGATGAATGTTGCATATATTACATTCTGTAACTAAAATTTGTTTATTTGAATACATTTTCAACAAATAATCTTTATTTTAAGTGAAATTTAAACTACTAGCTGTGTCTGTGTATATTATCATCAGTTTCTTTATTCTAATAAACATATTTTTCTCGTCATAGTAATGAACATCTTCTCTTTTCTTCTATACTTTTGAAAGGAAAAAAAATTATCTTATCTACTGTATTAACAAGACTACAAATTATATAGTATCTTGATTGTTTACAAAAAAAAACACCATGCAAGGTAGGTTTGTCAATCTTTGCTATACAATGGAGAATCACGCAATAGCAATATGATGACTTACTTTGGGTCCACGGACCACGGGTTGGGAACTGAAGTTGACAGAGGGCGGGGGTGCACGATTAGCAAAAATAGGCTAGAGTCGCCACTGATATATATATATATATATATATATATATATACATATATATTAAGACACTCTAATTCATAAAAATATATATGAAAAGATACACCCCATTGGATCCAGAGACCTATAATCCATCAACCTTAATATTCATATTTACCAAGATCAAATTTTAGCAGGGTTAACTGGTTTGAATTCAGTGTTTTCCTTCTCCTAGACTAGTTGCCCCACGAAGGCTGAAGAACTCAGTCTGCCCTACTATTATAATTGGATTCATACCTTATCCAAGGGTATTTGTGCCGTGTGAAATGCAATCACCCTCGTCCAGGATTTGAAATCGTATCTACTTGTCCATTTCCTACGACGATAACCGTTACACCACATGCACCTCCTAAATAAATTAATGATAGAAGAGATAACTAAGCCATAGGGTTTTGAACACAAACTATATAATGTGCTATCAAAATTCAGACACCATCGAATGGATTTTATGGGGTGTCCTCGTGGTGTAATGGTTAAAGCGATGAACTGCGGAATCGTAGTACGCGAGTTCGTACTCCAGTCGCGCTATTACGTTCACTTTCGGGCAAATACCCTTGGGAAAGGTATGAACCCCCTTATTCTCCCTCCAGCTATGGGTAAATAGTAGGACGGACTAGGTTCTTCAGCCTTGGTGAGGCAACTAGTCTAGGAGAAGGAAAACTCTGAATTCAAACCTGTTAAACTCCGCTTAAAAATTGACCTTGTGTCATATCCTGCCCGAGCGGAGGGGTTGGTAAATAGTACCATCGAATGGATTTATTTCTAACTATTTATCTTTCTACATGGCAACACGGAAAGATAAATTGTCAGATGTAGATACTTTTAAAATATCGATATTTATGTTGTAATTTTAATAGTATGTTATATTGCTGCTGCTAAAAACTATAACTGTATTATCGATGGAGGAGATAATTTTGTTTCTAGAGATAGGGGTAAACTGTGAGATGAGATTCGGATTCTTGGTTTTTCAGTTAATTGGTCTGTCTGTAAAATTTACACAGAACTGTGATGTGAATGTAATTTGTCTCGACGTTTTTTGGAACACGAGACAAATTCTTGTCCTTGACAATCATTATTTCATATTATTAAATAGAATTGATTATAAGACAAATTGCCCAGTTGGCTGGGACTGTAGAATACACCTAACGAGTGTCCTGGATATGACACTAAACAATCTGATGGTGAGGTTCCAGCAGTGCTGGAGCTTTGGGGAATGCGGAGTACCCCTTTATTGCCATCGCTCCCAGGTCCACTCTTGCCCGGAGTGGTAGCACCTGATAGGGCCCTATCTATGGGTTAAATAGAACTAACAGCATATGCTAAAATAAATTGTTTGAGTCAACTGAATAGCTTGAAATATAACTGTTTTTGACATTAAACACTACTTACATTTAAACTGCGTGCTTATGCTTAACTGAATGATTTGAAATAGAACTGTCTTTCGACATTAAAACTGTATTTAGACTTAACTGAATGGTTACATATAACTGCTTGAATTGTTTGAAATGGAAATGTTTTTGACAATTAAACTGTCCACTTATGCTAAACTGAATTGTTTTAAATAGAACAGATTATTTACATAAAAATGGATTTGGCGTTAGATAACCTACAAAGGTTGATATGCCATAAGACCCACCAAACCATAAACCAAACTATATAAGACAAAAACGTTTCCAAATAAAACTGTAAGCATTTTTTTCCTTGTTAAAAATTGGGATTTTAACATTTTTGTGATATTTTCTCACGACTGTTAAATAGGGATTCAATTTCTAATTAAAAGAATATACTTCAATTTTACAAACTGAAGCAATTTTGAGTAAGTAATGGTTTTGAGACGGTGAGGACTAATTGTCAAAAACTGGACAGAAAAATTACACTTTTTTGAAATTATAATTTCTTTGATAGATTAATTTTAATGGTTTTTCATCCCATCTAGGGTTGTTTTACGACTAGGGGTTTTATATTTTTGGCACACATTTATATGATATTGTATATCTATATCTCATATCCATACTTTTTAGACGGAACTATTTATCGGCCAAGTCGGCTGGGGCTATAATATACGCCGACTAAATCTGCAGAGGGGCAAGACACACGCAAAAGACTATTCTTCATATGACACTAAATATTCTGATTGTAAGACTCCTATCTTGGAGCCCAGAGTAAAGTGGAGTTGCCTTCATGGGTATTACTCATTGAACCACTAAATAGTGTGTCAAATAGTAATGTTTAAAACATTTCTATTCTTTAAACGTTGAACTGTGTGAAGATGTGAGCTCTGGCTTGTTTAAAAATTAAATTATCAACAATCTATTATAAATCCTATATATATATATATATATATATGGATAGATAGATAGATAGACACACACATATATATATATATATATATATATACACGCACACATATAGATAGATAGATAGATAGATATTTATACATATACATTTATACACACACACAAACAAACACACACACATACACACACACACACACACACACACACATATATATATATATATATATATTAAACAATATTGACATTCTTTGTCTTCACATTTTTGTATTTTTCCTTTCGAGTCGCTGCATCGATGTTATGGTATCCGGCGAGAACTGGTTAATAAACCTCCCATACTCAATTGGTTCCCTTGTACTTTCTTCCAGATCTTGGCCCATCATCAGGTGGGTGTATATTCCAAAAGCAATGTGACATTTCCATGTTCATTACTTCTTTGTAAGTATTGAGCGTTTATTATTTATACTGGCGTGTCGTAGCGTTTATTTGTCTATTTATTTCTATAAATAGTAGCAGTAGTTAAAGACTTTTGAAATATATAAAAATGAATAAAGGCTTACATTCGTGTTTTAGGATTTTCCCAGGCACATACATTTGAAAATACTAGACTTTTTAAATTTGAACTTCGTCGAAAACAAGGAATGTGTAATAAAATGGCCGAGGGATTTTGTTTTATATATCTTGCCCTTGGGTTTAGTTAGGCTGAGAACCTTTCGGCTCAGCACATGGGTTAGTTTGGTGCAAACTTGAGCGCAGGTGTTAACGCGCGCGCGGGGAGGATGTGTCGTTCACTGATGTCAAAATAAAAATTACAGATAGAATATGGTGACTTATGGATGTGAATGACGTCATACACCATAAGCACGCGCGGAGGATTTGGGGGATTTTGAAGAAAGTCAGTTAGATGTGTCTTGCGGTCCGAAGAAGAAGGGTGACTCTCGCTAGCTCTCAGTGGCCTTGTGGCGGGTTCTACACGTGCTGGGGGGCAGATGGAAAAGTCAGCATAGAAAGATTGTGCTTCTCTCCTTATATCGAAAAACCTTTAAACTCAATGTAATAAAAAATTTCGTACCTGAACTAAAAAATCGTAAGTGTTTTTGTATTTCGGGATTCCAATGTTCTATGTATATATGTTATGAACATTCTATGTACGTATCATGGGTATGGTAGAAATTATTCGAAATCTTTTTTGATGAACGAACAGAACTTGGATTCTGGACAATGGTGACGCCGTTTAAAGCAACAAACGCTGATATATTGATCAAACGGCCAACTTTTTCTTGTCATAAACAACAAACTTTCTTGTTATACAAATTTTTCAAAGTTTTTATAAATCTCTTACTCTTTTTACACATCCATTGTAAACTCAACATCACTCAACATCACCTCGTAGATCTGATGATGGTTCAATAGAACCGAAACGCTATAGTGTCGACTTTGTTTCTAAATAAATCTCTCCTTCTACTTAGATTACCTTGTTATCAATGTAATATAATAGCCAAGGGATTTCGTTTTATATATTTTGCCTTCCGGTTTAGTTAGGCTGAGAACGTTTTGCTTAGCACATGGGTTAGTTAGGTGCAACATGACCGCAAGTGTTCACGCACACGCGGAGAGGATGTGTTATTCAGAGATGTCAAAAGGAAGCAGATAAGATAATCATGTGCGTTATAATTATATTTTTGTCTAACAGTTTCTCTTTCAGTCTCAACACACACACACTCTCTTTCTCTCTCTCCCTCTCTCTCTTTCTCTTTCTCTCTCCCTCTATCTCTCTCTCTCTCTATCTATCTAATTTCAAGACTAATTTACATACATATACGCACACAGACATTAACGCGCGCACACACAAACACATACTCACACACCCACACACATATGTATGAATATATATTTATATATACATATATCTTTGATGTAAATCAAAAACACGAAAAAAATAAACAGGTCTTCTTCAGATCTTATGGATAAAATAATTCAGAATAGACTTTCTATATATATATATAGAAAGAGAGAGATGTATAGAAAGAGAGAAATATATATGTATACATAGACAGAGAGAGAGAGAGAGAGAGAGAGAGAGAGAGAGATTGGGTGATAGGTAGAGATACACTCAAAAAATTGTAAGCCTAACCAAGAAAAAAGAGCCATCCATACCTGGGCATTTTTGTTTTAGAAATACCCTTCTACTTCTTATAAAACTAGAAAAATTGATTTAGGTTTCTGGCGTAATTTTTGAGCAAATGAGGACCTTACAAATGTGAGTCGTGTACGACAAATATAAAAATCTGTGTGAAAATCAGAACTCTTTCTAGGAAACTCATCTTTCACATTATCTATCACCACCCCACCCCCACCATCCGCAATATCAATACCACCTCCACCACTGAAAACCTCCACACTCCATGAAAAATCCCACAATACACCTGCTGCCCCGTAAGTACAATTTTTCTCTCTGAACCTTTATATCCATCTCCACACACTCTTATCACCTGTTGATATAATCATCATCATCATCATGTCATGCCGACAGCACGGATATCCCTGACCCTCTCTCGTCACTTGTCCCTATCGTTCATCGCCTCTGGCAGGTCTTTATTTTCCTGCCTGATGATTGTCGTATACAGAGCTACTGTATGTATGTTCGAGCTGGTCGTCCTGCTTTTGCTTGGTCATATGTTTGTCTAACTTTGATAGTTTTCGCGATGGGAGGCAGGTGGCCGTATAGTTGGTGTCTTGTGGGTTGTTGTCGCCAGGACCTGTTCAAGATTCCTCGCAGCATTCTTGTGTAATTGCCGTCTAACTTTTTCTCGTGCAATTTTGTTAGCGTCCAAGTAGTGCATCCATATAGCAGTATCGATACGACCGTTGTTTGGAAGACCTAGGCAACAAATACAAATTATTATAACGTACATATCACAATTTAACAGGGAGCATATTCCAGCTTATAAATACTCGCTTTGCATAATACACCATAGTATATAGCAATATACCATGTCTATCAACACCACGATATTCATACTTCAGCTGTTAGTCTTACTTTTAAAACCCAGCATCCATTGCATCTATTATAAAATTCGTTTTCTTCATGATACAATGATGCTGACAACTCTGTTCCTTAGATAAAATTATGTGATAATCTTAGCTAAGGGACAGATACACCATAAAAATGATTTAATCGGCCAAATCCCTAAAGCGTCTTACGACTTCCACTGTAAGATAATGGCCTAGGAATTTCGTTTTATTTATCTTGCCTTTGGGTTTAGTTAGGCTGAGAACCTTTCGGCTCAGCACATGGGTAAATTAGCTGCAAACTGGAGCACAGGTGTTGACGGGCACACGGAGAGGATATGTCGTTCACAGATCTCAAAATAAAAATCCCAGATAGAAAGGTTGACCAGTGGATGTGAATGACGTCA
>OY757941.1:11373135-11500635 GCA_963585895.1 Sepioteuthis lessoniana
GTATCATAGGCATGTTATCTATCTATCTATCTATCTATCTATCTATCTAAGTCTGCTCAAATCTATCAACCTATCTATCTGGGAAGAACATGGAGCGTAATTTCTCAAGTTTTAGACGGTGTTATCGTACTAAGTGATTTTGAACTTTTGTCAGATTACTGTGTTCACTTTGTGACTAAACATCATCATCATGTCGTGCCGCAGTACGGATATCCCTTACTCTCTCTCTCGCCACTTCTCCTTATTTTTCATCGCCTCTAGCAGGTCTTCAGGGTTACATCCCGTACCCTCACATAGCTGCTGTATGTATGTTCGAGCTGGTCTTCCTGCTTTTGCTTGACCATATTCGGGGGTCCATAGAAGTACATCACTTATGAGCTCGTCCTTGCTTCGCCAGCAGTGTCCCGCGTGTCTGGTTCGTCTAACTTGTGTAGTTTTCGTGATCGGAGCTAAGTGGCCGTATAGTTAGTGTTTTGTGGGGTGTTTTCGCCAGGACTTATCTCTACCAATCTTCTTGGAGGAAGATGTTGGCATTAAATAACCTGAGAATGAATAATAAACTCTAGTTTCCTTTAGATATGATATATCAATTGTCATAGTACAATTTTGTTAATCGTTCTGATGTTTTTGATCATTTATTTTTTTCGAATGTTATACGATTATTCTTATAACTTTATCAAAATAACTTTATTGAGTTATATATATATATATATATATATATATATATATATATATATATATATATATATATATATATATATAATTTACCTTTATATCTTTTTTTTCTTGATAAAATGTTCTATGAAGCTTTAAAATAAAGTTATTTCACTTTTAGACTTTTTCTTGACATCATTCTGATCTTTAAGCTCGCTACTATATATATATATATATATATATTTATATATATATCGGTCTTTCTTATCATTTCCTCTGCAGGTCTTTTCTTCCGTAAGATAGAAGTGAGAACATCAAAGAAATTTACACGCTAAATAGATGTTCTTTTCTGCAATTTATTCCGGCTGGACGATTTATCTGATACTTTATGGCAAATCAATACACCAAGAAATTCACTATTGTCACGCGACAAAATTATCTATCTATCTATCTATCTATCTATTGATAGATAATCAAGAATTTGATAAAAAGAATGAATAAATAAATAGATTACCAGATAAACAGAAAAGTAACATCCCTTATTTACATTAAAAATTACATTTTTAGGAGCGACGAAAAAGATGTTGGTTCAAATCGACGAGGGGATTAACGACCGCCTATCGCGCAATACAAAGCTCTTCGTAAGAAATGTGCACTCTGCTATCCAGTAAGGCAAAATGAAAACAAGCGGAAGCTACTACTTAATGCCTTATTATTCCAGAGCGGACGGGGTTCGCTTGCTGGTTGAGCAGTATTATACAAAGTCTAATGTGAAGGATGTCGACAGAGAGTTGAGCGGTGCGATACTTTGTCTAATATAAATTTGGGTGGGATTCAATCTCAGCTTGAAGCCTCCTATGTATCAAGCCACATTGATGAGTTGTGATACAATGAAAAACTTTATGTTTGGATGACAATATATATACATATTCCTTTAAAAAGTCAGTGCATGGTATTTAGAACAATTTAAAATCATAAAAACGAATTAAGGAGACTTTTTCTTTCTGTCACATCTCTTTGCGTAAATAGTGCAGCCTATTTAGCAAATTACATATATGCATGTAAACCGGTTTACGAGAGGAATTTTTATAGAGAGTGGTCACACGATGTTTGAGATAAGAGGGTAACTTGCCTAGTCGGCTGGGGCTATAGAATAAACTGACTGCACCTCTGCGGGGGGGGGGGGGGTTAGACCCCTCCAATCAGTGTCAGGGATATGACACTAAACGATCTGAGCTTTGAAGAATGCGGGGCACCCTTCATTGACATTGCAACAGGAATGGTTGCACCTTATAGGGCCCTATCTATGGGTTAAATAGAAATAACTGTACACTTCTGGACTAAACTGAATTGCTTGAAATAGAAATGATTTGACAAATAAACTGTGTACTTACATTTAAATACGTGATTCTGCTACATTGAATTGTTTGAAATGGATCAGTTTTTGACAGTGAAACTCTAGTTACACTAAACGGAATTGTTTAATATTGAACTGTTTCGGCATTTAACTGAGTGTAAACAAAATCTATACTTATACAAAACGGAATTAGCTAAATTACAACTGTTTGACTAAACTGAACAGCTTGAAATGAAAACGTTTTTGACAATTAAATTCTGTACTCATGCTAAACTGAATTGTTTGAAATAGAACTGATTATTTGCATAAAAATGAATTTGGCGTTAAATATCCTACAAAGATTGATATACCATAAAACTCACCCAACCAACTAACCTGGATATTTTGAAAAAGAAACGTTTTTGACAATTGAACTATTCTTACATTTAAACTGCGTGCTAATGCTAAACTGAATTGTTTGAAATGGAACTGTTTTTGACAGTGAAATTGTACTTATACTAAACCGAATTGTTATATGTAGAACTGTTTTTACATTTAACTGTGTGTAAACAAAATTAGCTGAATTATATTTGTTTGAATAAATCTAACAGTTTGAAATAAAAATGTTTTTGACAATTAAACTGTGTACTCATGCTTAACAGAATGGTTTGAAATAGAATTGATTATTTGCATAAAAATGGATTTGGCGTTAAATAACCTACAAAGGTTAATATGGCGTCATATAACCTATAAAGGTTGATATGTCATAACTCAAACCAACCAACCAACCAACAAATTAGGGGATAGCACAAGTTGATTTTAGAACGACTTAATTTAACCGAACTGAAACAACTATTGTCTGATCTTTTAATTTGTTCTAATAGATGCATGGCAGCGTTGCCGATCTATAGTAAGTTTCGATATACCAGGCACCTATCTGATCCAAATTTTGGTTTCGTGAAGTATCGCAACCGTTTATATTAATTGGTGCTGGTGGTTACATCTCAAGGAATCCATTTTTCAACCATGTTTTCTTTATAAAATGGAGTTGATCGGCAAGTTTTGGTTTGGAGCAGATCATTAAGGCACGGTGGACTAAGGTTTTTATTAGATTAATTTTGTCCCTTGCAGAGCAAAATGAACCCCACCGGGGGTACGATCCAGTAAACGTTGGTTTACCACAGATCACGTCGGCTGTCTTACAGTAATTTTTTTTTCAATTTTGTTTACACATTGTTCAATGTCAAATCAGCTCTATTTCCAACAATTCAGTTTAGCATAAATACACAATTTCAATGTCAAAAACAGTTCAATTTCAAACAATTCAGTTTAGCATACGTGCAGAATTTTAATGTCAAAAGCAGTTCCATTCAAACCATTCAGTTTATGATAAGTACAAAAATTCAATGTAAAAAATAATTTCAAAGAATTCAGTTTAGCATTAGTACGCCGTTTAAATGCCAAAAACAGTTCTATTCAAAACAATTCAGTCTAGCATAACTACACAGTTTAGTTCTATTTGACCCATAGAAAGGATCCTCTCAGGTACTACCACTCCGGGTCATAGTGGACCTGGGAACAATGGCAATGAAGGGGTACTTAACATTCCCCAAAGCTTCAGCATTACTGGAGCCTCACCATCAGATTGTTTTGTGTCAAATCGAGAACACTCGTAGGTAGGGTCTTACTCCTCAGCTGAGAAACAGTCGGTGTATTCTACACCCCAACCTGACTGGGCAATAAGATTCTGAGTTTCCTGAAAATGACAATAATATTCTTCTGATAGTGAGGCTCCAATACTTCTATTTGTTGAATTAAGACTACCCCTTTATTACCATTACGCTCATGCAAAATTTTAGCAGGTGGTTGTTATTTGTTGGCATCCCATCTATGTGCCAAACAGAAAGGCTTAATATCTTTTTCATGATTATTATTGTTAGGTATTCAAAGCCATTAAGCCTTTTTTAAACTGTTAGTATTAGATTAGAATACTTGATAAATAAAAGTTTAAATTTAAAAAAAATAAATTTACCTACAAATTATTTGCATTTTTTGGGTGGCCAATGGTCCGAGAACCTGGGCTTTAATCCCGGGTCGAGTCATACCAAAAACTCAAAAAATGGTACTCAAAGCCTCCTTGCTTAACACTCAGCATTATAAGTTATGGATCAAGGGTTAAGTAGATCAATCCAGGGAAAGGAGTACGGCTCTCCCTACACCTGTGTGTAGTAGATTTCGAAAAAGGGAGCCTTCGGGTCACCCTCAACTACGAATGCCAACAAGTAACAATAGGTATCAAATGGAAAATTGTAATGTGACTGCACTAAATAGGATGTTGTACCGTTACACAGCAAACGGGTGATTGTACTTCCACGAGTTCGAAAGGTTTAATGCGTGTATCGCTACGTCTTAAGTAGTAGTCAGGCCTGAAGCATGGTCCGGACAATAGGGAGGCTGAGGATTTGTCTTGATGCCCATCTTGGTCAAATAGTCAGTGACAAGGATGAATTTCCAAGAGTCTACGGTAATTTTAAATGCCTGTACAAAAAAAGTTTAGAACCTTATTTAATGCACCACGTATATATATATATATATATATATATATATATATATATAGCCACACTGAAGAGTTCTGATAGAACGAAACAGTCTGTCTGTGGATGACAATATATATATATATATATATATATATATATATATATATATATATTTGGCATAAAATAACCCACAGACACACTGAGGTAATTCCTCATAAAACACCAACAACAAGCAAAGAAGCACTCATGTTTTGAATTTACGCATGCGCGCGCATACGTACGTGTGCACACACACACACACAATTGCGTCTGAAAATAAATCTAATTGTGTGACCCTCGTTTGATCACACTATAATATCGTTGTCAATCACATTAGCCACTACGCTTTTGGGACTTCCTCTTCGTAGAAGTTGTTTTTTCTTTGTTTCGGTTTTATGGCATATTAACCATTGTAGACAATTTAATGCCTAATCCAGTTTTAAACAGTACTGTTTCAAACAGTTCAGTTTAGGATAAGTAAGCAAAGTTAGCGACCTTTGTCGAGTGAGATCCGAAATCTCCCTTTTCAATAGCTACTACACCAAGGTGTAGGGGATGGCGCTACTCCAATCCTTAGATTGCTCACCTTTACCTTCGATCCTTACCTTATAATGCTGAGTGGTTAGCAAGTCGGCATCAAGTACCATTTTTTTAATGTTTTTCTTTGTTTAATGGCATATCAACCTTTGTAGGTTATTTAATGCCAAAGCCATTCTCATAGAAGAACAATAGAGGTACTATTTAACCCATAGCTGGGAGGATAAGGGGGTTCATACCTTTCCCAGGGGTATTTGCCCGAAAGTGAACATAATAGCGCGACTGGAGTACGAACTCGCTTTCTACGATTCTGTAGCCCATCGCTTTAACCATTACACCACGAGGACACCCGCACCATTTTTTGAGTCTTTTGTATGACTGGACCTGGGATTCAAACCCGGTCTCCCAGACCAAACGCTCTACTCATTAGGTCATGGCCTAGTTAAAGTAAAGTTGGTGACCTAAGTCGAGCGTGACCCAAAAGCTCCCCTTTCAATAGCTACCACACCGAGGTATAGGGGAGGGCACAACTCCATTCCCTTGAGGATAAGTACACAGTTTAACTATCAAAAACTGTTCTATTTCAAACAATTCATTTTATCCTAAGTACACAGTTTATGTGTGAAAAAAAAAAGTTTTATTTTTTTTAAATACATTTTTTTGGTTTCCGGCCTGTTAAATGTCAAAACAGTTCTTTTTCAAATAATTCATTTTAGCGTAATAACACTGTTTAGTTCTATTTAACCTATAGGACCCTATCAAGTGCTACTACTCCGGACCAGAGGGACCTGACAGCAATGGCAATAAAGGAGTTTTCGGCATTCCCCAAATTTCCAGCGTTACATTAGCCTCACCATTAGATTTTTAGTGTAATACCAGCACATTTGTTGGGTGAGACTTACCCCTCTGCAGGGATACAGTCGATGTATTCTTCAGCCCAAGCCGACTAGTCCACCTTGACGTAAGGGAATTGCGTTTATTATACATCTATAATAATCAAGAAATGATTTGGTTGGTTAGTTGTTTGAGTTTTGGGGCATATCAACCTTTGTAGGTTATTCAATGCCAAATCCATTTTTATGCAAATAGTTCTATTTCGAACAAATTAGGTGAATTACAACTGGGTGAATAAACTGAATTTCAATTTAGTAATTTACGAAGCTCTTTGCTTCGATTTGGCACAAGGCCGAATGAATGGGGGTACCCAATGAGACTCGAACTCACTCGTGTAGGTTAGCTAATCTAGCTTGCTAACCATTACACCACCAGAGGTACCCTGAATTTCAATTTAGTTTAGCATGAGTACACATTTTGATTGTCAAAAATATTTCTATTTCAAGCTATTCAGTTTATTCACACAGTTGTAATTCACCTAATTCAGTTTAGTATAAGTACAGATTTTGTTTCCACACAGTTAAATGTCAAAACAGTTCTATATTAAACAATTCTATTTAGTGTAAGTAGAGATTCAATGTCAAAAACAATTCCATTTCAAACAATTTAGTTTAGCATAAGCTTGTATTTAAATGTAAGTACAGTTTATTCGTCAAAAACATTCTATTTCAAGCTATTCAGTTTAGTCAAATAGTTCTAATTCAAACATTTTTTTAGCATTAGTGTGCAGTTAAGTCTATTTAACCCATAGATAGGACCCTATCAGGTGCTGTCATTCCGCGCCAGAGTTGACCGAGGAACAAGGAAGGGGGGCTCCGCATTCCCAAAAGCTCCAGCATCACTGGAACCTCACCATCAGATTGTTTAGTGTCATATCCAGGACACTCATTGGATGTGTTTCACCCCTCTGCAGAGATGCAGTCGGTGTATTCTACAACCGACTGGGCAAGATCAAGAAATGAGGAGATTGTTAATATTCTAGTCTTATATAAGAAGGTAATTCCATAAATATAGATAATTTTTGGAAAAAAGTATGTTTTTTTTTTATTTTAGAATTTTTTCCGTTCAGGTAAAAACCTTGCATTTATTTATTAATTTATGTTAGTCGGTTCATAGCAAAAAAATATTTCAATCCCACTGTAATATCTTTTTTGCTGCAATTTTAAATGGAGGTTGTTTTAAACACCATGCTTAAACTGAGGTCTGACATAAAATTTTTATATAAAATTATATGTTATATGTACGTTATATGTACACGGAGGCCATTTCCTCGATTACAGCGTAGTGCGTCGTACTTTATGGACATGGAAAGAGATTTGGATGCTAGCGATAAAAGCTTAATTGTTCTGACCTAAAGGTGAGGCCAGAGCATTTCCGAAGCGACAGTTTGTTGGTTGCACAATTTCAGCTGCCCTAAAGACCTCTCGGCTCTCGTCCGAAAGTGAGAAAAACTAGCGTCACAAGGTGGTGTATGGTAAAGATATATCGATACGAGGATTGCGTAATTGCCTCGGCTTGTTTACAGCTCAAGAACATGCATCGTTTATAACGTTGCAATGATATATAACTGGGATACGAATTGATAATAGGTTGGTTATATGTATGTATGGGCCCAACCAAACAGAATGGAAGGGTTTGGTAAAAACATATAACTAACCTGAGGACTTCGTCATTGATAATAATGTAAAAAATAATTACTGATCAATCTATCTACTTGTTTCGACAATTCACATCAATATATCTATCAAGAGAGAGAGAGAGAGAGAGAGAGAGAGAGAGAGAGAGAGAGAAATATCCCGTCAGCGTCCTAAGACAGTGGATGTGGATTATTCTTGTATGGAATATATGAGGAATATCATGTAAATCTATGTAAGAGCTCGATGTACGGGCATTGTTACATCACTTATTCCCCTGCAGGTATATAACAAAATTCACATTCAGAGCGTATATATTGTCAATAGAAGGAAACTCAAACTTGGGTTAAGTTGTCATTTGACACATTTGCTGTTCCACAAAATCAAGTCTAACATGTAAAAAGTCATCTGACGAGACGGAGAGAATAATAATATTCTCCGGCAAAATAAATTTATAATGACAACTTAACCAGGTTTGCTCTTCCTTCTAATTGTACTATATATATATATATATATATGAATCCAATTATTCTCCCTCCAGCTATGGGTAAATAGGAGGACAGACTAGGTTCTTCAGCCTTGGGTAGGCAACTAGTCTAGGAGAAGGAAAACTCTGAATTCAAACCTGTTGAACTCCACTTAAAAATTGACCATGTGTCATATCCTGCCCGAGCGGAGGGGTTGAGTAAATAGGATATATATATATATATATATATATATATATAGTACAATTATATATATATATATATATAATGAAAATAATTCCAATATGGTGAAGAGCGAGTCTTCATAGGGTTCATCAAAGGGTTCTTCAGGATTACACTGGCCAGTGCGATCCTGGTTTAGTTTAGTTTGGTTTATTGGGTTTTATGGCATATCAACCTTTGTTGATTATTTAACGCCAAATCCATTTTTATATAAATAATCTATTCTATTTAAAACAATTCAGTTTAGCATAAGTTTGTCAAAAACATTTCAATTTCAAACTATTGAAGCAGTTAAATGTAACAATTGAATTAAGTGTAAACACAGTTTTAATGTCGAAAAACAGTTCTATTTGAAATAACTCAGTTAAGCATAAGCAAGCAGTTTAAATGTAAGTACGGTTTAATTGTCAAAAACATTTCTATTTTAAGCTATTCAGTTTACTCAAACAATTCAGTTTAGCATAAGTATGCTGTTAGTTCTGTTTAACCCATAGATAGGACCCTATCAGGTGTTACCACTCCGGGCCAGAGTAATCCAACGCCACTCCCCACCTATTACTCATACATCCCAGACCTATCATGCGGACACGTCAAATTATACATTCGTTTTCTTAATTATGCAATGATGTCCTTGTGGTGTAATGGTTAAAGCGATGGACTGCCGAATCTTAGTACGCGAGTTCGTACTCCAGTCGCGCTATTACGTTCACTTTCGGGCAAATACCCTTGGGAAAGGTATGAACCCCCTTATCCTCCGAGCTATGGGTTAAATAGTACCACTACTGTTCTTCTAGGAGAATGGCTTTGGCATTAAATAACCTAAAAAGAGTTGATATGCCATTAAACAAAGTAACCAAACCAAACCACACTCACACATAAAAAAAAAGAAAAAAACTGTAAACAATTATTTGTAACGTCTACAAATTATTATTGCAATTTAATACTAATCATATTCCAGAATAAAATACTAATATTGTATAATATTCCACAGTATATTACAATATTACAATCACGATATTTATGGCTATTCTGAGCCACCATACTCCTTCGTCTATTATGCTTTCAAATCAAAACATTATTTTCCTCGTAATGCAATAATGATGATATTTTGTTCCTTAGTTTAAATCATCAACACACACACACACTCACACACACACACACACACACACGAATATATAAAAACAAATAACAAACAATTATTTTACTCGGTCAATCTGTCGCGACTTTGGCTATATACCGCGCCTCATATATCAAAGAGACAACCTCAAATTTGCCGCGCATGCATCTTCATCCACGCACATACTAAATAACACTTATACGTCCACACATAACAATAGGCAAGTATAACACGCACACACACACACACACATACGTGAACATGAAAAGCTGCACACAATTCTCACGTTTTTTTTTTACTGTATTTGTCAATTTTTTCGATTTCTTCAATATTTTTACTTCCCTACCTGATAATTGTCGTTTATAAAGTCATGAAACCGGAGGTCACAGACAAGCTTCCATGCTATCAAATATATAAAAATATAGTATATATATATATATATATATATATATATATATATATATATATATATATATATAAGTAATTATATGTTTACTGAATGAAAAAAAAAGCAAACAATTGGGTGGGCTGACTTTTGTAGGTTTTTCTTTATCTTTAATAGAAATTATCATTATTTTTTTGTCTGAAGATAAATATTGTTTAAAATATTAGGCGTGCTAAAATAAACATTATTACAAAAAATATGATTAATTTTTAAAGGTTTTTTTCTTTTATATATATATATAGATATATATATATATATATTAGCAGCATTTCTTCGTTAATACAAATTTCATTAAACATAATAGTCATTTTCTCTCTACATATTTTCTCCTGGATCCGTTCGTATTCCCGTCATATGTTGACAGAAAATGTCTATTATGTTTATATATATATATATATATATATATATATATATATATATATATATATATATATATTTATATCAGACTCTTTATATGTATGTATATATCTATCAACCTACATAGCTATCTAGTTATCTATTCCACACAGTTCATATCTATCTATCTATCTATCTATCTATCTATCTCAGGGAAAGTCTACATGTTTATATATATATATCTATTTGTATCCCAATCAATCTAGTTGTCTATTCCATACAGTTTATTACCTATATATCTAACAATAAAACTTTGATCATATCTATTTATATACATAAGTGCATAAAAAATTATGGACCTCCAGCCATCTGGGCTACAGAATACTTGTTGTGTGTGGGGTATCACCCCTCTGCAGAGAAACAGTCGGTGTATACTGCAGTCCCAGCCGACTTGGCAATGCCTCATGGGAGATTCGATTTTACCAATATTATTCATAATAGCAATGAAGACACCTGCATATCCAGGAAGATCACTGGGGACTAGTAGTTGACGCAACCATCAGAAAATATAATCCCTCTTATGTACATTAACGATATAAACTTGAAAAAGAACTAGAGCCTCTCATAGAAACAATATGAATAAACAGCCTGTATACAGGAATGGTGACTGTAGAGGGTTGTCTTTTAAGTCATCAAAATATATTCGTACTGAGTAAGACTAAGAGGTCGACTGACTCTAAAATAAAAAGAATGTCATGATATTTTAAATTGAAAGTTTTCTGACTTGTGTAAAGGGAGTATCGAATTCGCTATTTTCACAATTCTTTAAGCCCAAATATTCTACATGAAAAATAAATATCAACTTTTCCAACCAAGTGGATTATCTTATTCAAGGCAGTATGAGCAAATATTTGTCCCTAGCAAAATATTCTGTCCCCAGTTATAGCGGACGTGATTGACAGGGACATGTCAAAAGTTTGATCATTGCTGAAGGAATACACGTTCGTATTTGACTGTAGCAGCTACGAGACATTTGAAAGATTTTGGTAAATTGGAAAATAATAACTGTGACCCGGTCAGTGGATGAGTTAAGTCATGTACTTTGTGGCTTAAACAAAACATCCCTTTTTTCATTGTGGCCGCACAGGGATTTATAAATGAAATAGTCAATATTTTTTTCCATAGATTCAGTGAATCAGACCGTATCATCCTTATTTTAACCATTGAAAAAAAGAAACACCGGAAAAAACGTGAATAAGGATCAATGGACAACATTCTCTTTTCCTACGCCATATTTCTTCAGAGTTCTACCATTCTACCTGTTCGATGGCTCTCTTCGCAATAGCCACTAACCACTGGAATTACTAAATCAACATTACTCTTTGTTTCACTTTCCTTGAATATCAACAAAATCATCCATAAAATTACTTATGCTTGCTTAACAAACAAACAAAAATTAATAATGAAGCAATTCTATTTTGGAGAGAAAATATGGACATCAACAAAGTCATCCTTTAAAATTACCTATGCTTGCTTAACAAACAAACAAAAATTAATAATGAAGCAATTCTATTTTGGAGAGAAAATATGGATATCAACAAAGTCATCCTTTAAAATTACTTATGCTTGCTTAACAACCAAACAAAAATTAATAATGAAGCAATTCTATTTTGGAGAGAAAATATGTATATCTTTCATATTGTCATATTTACAGTAGAACAAATAGCCAACAAAAACATCTGTGATTATCAGCCCATTTATTACCACTCTACATCAGAAAGGTTAATCTTTTTTTTATCCTGCCCATGAGAGTTAATTGATTGCTGTGAAAGGTAGTTTAAGATTACCAGCCATGAGTTTTTGTGCCACGGTAAAAGTCATGAGTTTTTGTGCAACGGTAAAAGCCAAGAGTTTTTGTACAACGGTAAAAGCCAAAAGTTTTTGTTCAAATGTAAAAGCCAATATTTTTTGTTCAATGGTAAAACCAGGAGATGTTTTTCAATGGTAAAAGTGAAGAGGTTTTGTTCAACGGTAAAAGCCAAGAGATTTTGTTCAATGGTTAAAGCCGGGAGTTTTTGTTCAACGATAAAAGCCAAGATTTTTTGTTCAACGGTAAAAACGAAGATAATTTTGTTCAACGGTAAAAACCAAGTGTTTTTGTTTAACGCTAAACGCCGGGAGATTTTGTTGCCATTCACTTTTTAAGTTTTTTTTTTTTTCGTTTCGGATTGCAAAATCTACGTTTCATTCTTTATATCTATTTTAAAGCCCTTAAAAAACTTTTATACACAAAATCCTTTGATTACACAGAGGATTAATGATCAAAACTTGGAGAATACGGAAACTATTAAATATACATAAATAAGTGGGCACCAGCACAATAACTGTGTTGTATATTTTATCGCTGTTCAAACAACGAAGACCATACATACAAAAATAAAATCTATTTTTATTCTTCGACCGCGACGTTTGTGTGAAGTAAGAATACAGTCAGAGAGATTTCAAGCATATCTTTCTTCTGTGGCAGGGATCCTTTTATGTGTATTAGAGCGACGGCCGTAGAGCACACACGGGAGAGCTGACCGGTTTGCTTGGGTGACCAGCGGATCTCCCGTTTCAGTTCAAAATTACAGACCTTATATTGTCTTTCAACTCCCACGCGGAAATATGAAAACGCCTCTTTTTCTGTTTATGGCTGGTTATGGGAACTTATATACTTGAATTTTTTTCAGATTATTTTCTGAGTTTATCTGCGGACGGAAATATCTGTCACTCTATCCACAGGCTATACGATCTCCAAAACCAAACCTCAGTGTGTGCATTTTTGTCAACTAAGAAAAATGCATAACCTTAAACCTTGATGGATCAAAAATATCAGTTGTTAACCAATATAAGTTCCTCGGCGTTTTTTTGATAAAAAAGCTATCCTTCATTTCGCATATTCAGTATTTAAAAGACAAATGTAACAAAACATTGAAACTCCTTCGTATAATAATCTACAAAGCCTGGGTTGTAGATTAGCACACTTTGTTGAAGCTGTACAGAACATTAATCCGCTTCAAGAGTGATTAAGGCTGCTTCATATATGGAGCAGCCAGAAAAACTTATTTCAAACCATTAAATACAGTACACCATGAAGGACTGAGGCTCATCTTGGGGGGCTTTTAGAACGTCCCCAGTTGAGCGCCTTTATTCTGAAGCATATGAACCTCCCCTAAAACTCAGAATTATAAAATTAGAACTACAATACTATTGTAAACTAAAATCACTCCCGACCAATCCAGCTCATGACTGCATTTTTTAACCCTAAACAACAGAGCCTATTTGATCAAAAAGAAAAGACTATAAAACCTTTCGGCCTCCGTATGAAACATATATAGGAAGATACTGACATTTCACTCACAAGCATTCCTTATACCATACTAAGGTCTCCCCCTTGGTTACTCAAGCAGCCTGTCGTTATCCTTGACTTAAATAAACTACCAAAAATAAAACTCTAATCCCCTAATTGTCAAGATCTTCAACAAACTAAACTCACAGATCGATAACAAAAAGATGATATTTTGTTGGATTTCAAGCCGTATCGGAATTCAGGGCAATGATAAAGCCGATTCATTAGCTAAAGCTGCAATCAACATGACTCCCGATTAAAAAAAAACCCATTAAAACTCCATATTCTGACCTCAAACCAAAAATTAAACAAATAGTAACCAAAAAATGGCAACGATTATGGGATGATAATCCTCACAATAAGCTCTTTCAAATAAAACCGATTTTTAGAGAACGGAAGCTGGATCCTAATAACACTAGAAGAGAAGAAACTACCCTTACTTGACTACGCATTGGACACACCCAACTGACTCACTACTTCATTCTTAAGAAGTACCACCCTTAAAATGTCCATGTGGAAACCAATACTCAATCAAGCACATTTTGATAGAATGCACAAAACTAAATCACACCAGAAAAACATTTTATAAGGGGAACAGCATGAAGGAACTATTTTAAAAAATTGCTCTCAAAAACATATTACACTTCTTAAAGACAAGTGGCCTCTTATTAAAGACAAGTGGCCTCTTATTAAAGACAAGTGGCCTCTTATTAAAGATATAGACTATGTTACCAACACCTTCGACCATCAAGTTTATACAAAAAAAACAAAAGATTTGACATTTATATATACACACACACACATACATATCAGATTTTAACACTCAATGGCCCTTAAGAGGTCAGTGTGCCATAATATCCAACTCTCACCAACCTAAAAATTTACATTTACAAATAATATATACAATATATGCGTAAAAGTCCTGGCTCTAAATAACCTATAGAGGTTGATATGCCATTAAATCCAACCAACCAACAGGCTATAAATTGCATCCTCCTTTATTTTTTTCTTTCCTGTGAAACCACTTTGTTGATATTATCTTGCGACCGCATTGAATCTACTAAGTTCATCCATGGCACTCTGTCGGCTGCTAAGTCAGTATATTACATCTGCACATCGCGTAATTACTAGTACTCCTAGTGTCGAGAAGAAGCTGATAGATGTTTGATGCATGACTAAATAAGAGACTTTTATATATATATATATAAGCAAGTAAAGTTAGCGAACTAAGTCGAGGGTTACCTGCTGTATATTTACCTACGACCAGGCCTGGCTGTCAAAATAGGAAATACACCTGGGTAAATAACAGGTTTTGCTGTGGTTCAAGTAATTTCTTTTTGTGTTTTTTCAGCTATCATTGTCCTGGAGAATAATTTTGTAAAATGTGGGTGAGGGTGATGGAGACGAACGTGAAGAAAAATTTCACATGTGAAATTTTGAAAAATAAGTAAGGGATGGTTGTTGTATATTGACCTACGACCCGGCCGGGCGGTCAAAATACGAAATGCACCTGTGTAAATGACAGGTGCATCCGGTCGAGGAATAATCAGGATATTATAGCCTTGACCAAGGACAGGTTGAATGAGTGCAAAATAGTGATGTCCATAAGAAGAATGGGGTCGTGGAACTATTATATAACTCAGTGAAGACAGGAAGTCAGGCAGTTTGGAGACCAGACCCGTTGGTGACAAGATACGGTAGAGAAAGCCAGCACCCAGCAGAAAGGGGCCTCGGGACCCCCGATTGAGAATTTGAAGATCAGACCAGTTGGTGAGAAAATGCTGGATTAAGGAACATGTCCCAGAGAGGCTGGACCCCCAGGTCGCCGGTTGAGCAGCCCAGGAGAACGGGAAAGAAACGATGATGGCCACAAGAGTGGGGGTCAATATGTTGCAGTTCTGTTTGGTCTCAAACTCCCTCTCACACACAACCCTTTCAATAAAGTCAGAGGTATATTTTTCTAAGAATTGTGTCGCTCGTCTATTATTGTGTCGTCGTTATGATTCTTTATGCATGCCTGAATCTGCACATGAGTATGCAACATACCTAAAGGCTACCTTTTTAAAAGCTACTGCACCAAGGTATTGGAGATGGCGCTACTCCTTCTCTGGATTGCTCCACTTTACCCTTGATACTTAGCTTATAATACTGAGTGTTTAGCAAGTCTGGATCAAGTACTATTTTTGAGTCTTTGGTATGATTCGACCTAGGATTGAATCCCAGTCTACTGGACCATTGGCGAACACTCTACTCATTAGACCGATGGCCCATTGATAAACCAACACTGATAATGGATTCAGAAGGGATATTTCGTTCTTTATTTAAAAAATAATTTCTTCTGAGATAATTTGTAAAAACTCAAATCAGAAGATAAACAAACAAACAAGATCAATTTCTCTGATCAAAAGACATATTTAGTAGCAATTTTAACAATAATTTTCATGAATTTAAAGTCCAGAAGAAGCTTATTATAATCAAAATGTAATTTGGATGATTTTGTTTTTTCTATTTTTCTTCATACTTTCGGATTTCACTTCCTTGTTTACTTTCACACACACACACACACACATATACAGAGAGAGAGAGAGAGAGAGAGAGAGAGAGAGAGAGAGAGAGAGAGAGAGAGAGACATGTATAATTGAAAGGCACGTGATGAAATGGCTACAGTTCTAGATAATGAACCCATTGACCCGAGTACAAAACCAGGACAAGGCTGTTTACATTTCACATAAAAGTAAAAACCTTCAGAAAGGCATGACTCCAACTATTCTCCTTCCCGCTATAATTAAATAGCAGGGCAGACAAGACATTAACCTTGTTATGGCAACCAAGGTAGGAGAAAGAAAAATCTGAATTCAAGCCTGTTATATTACTCTTAAAAATTGATTTTGTGAAGCGGTTGATTATATATATATATATATATCCTGATAATCCATTTGGCGAAACCTAGATAGATTAGTCTGACTCTGTAGATTTTACTAAGTTATATATTGTCATCTACAGACAGACTGTTTCGTTGTATCCCAACTCTTCCGTGTGGTTAGACACGCTGAACTATTCAAGCTGGCATCGAAACCCGCTTAAAGTTACGCTAGAATTAGTATAGGCATTTTATTTAGGTCTAATCAATTTCAACATCAGGCTAGCCCAAATGTTTACACACACATACACACACACACACACACTCTTTCTCTCTCTGTCTCTCTCTCATTCTCCCCGACACACACACACACTCATTGAATGATATTTATGTATATATATAAAAAGTAAAGTTGGCGACAGTTGCCGAGGGCGACCAGAAACCTCCCTTTTCAATAGCTACTACACCGAGGTGTAGGGGAGAGAGCTAGTCCTTTCCCTGGATTGCTCCACTTTATCCTTGATACGTACCTTATATTCAGAGTGTTAAGCAAGGAGGTATCAAGTACCCTTTTTAAAGTCTTTGGTATAACGCGACCTGGTATTGAACCTCGTTCTCCGGAACCATGGGTGAACACTCTACCTACCAGACCAATGAGCCGGTCAGTGTATATATATATAAACATAACCCTATTCAGGGCTGAAGTTATTGGGCAGTGGTTCCGACTAGGTAGTAGTATATTGTAAAAAACCAAGTTCGACAGTTTTGTGTTTTAATATACTTTATTTTCATAGACACTGTTATTCGATGCATGTTAGATTTTTCAAAAGAAAAATACCTTTGCTATTTCGTGTGTTCTGTCTTTATTTAAAAAGTAGGTCATAGAATAAAAAAGATTGTATATGCATACGTAGAAACATATATACATTCAGTATATAGTGAGAAAAAATAAAGTTATATAATCGATTTTTCTCAAATATTTTCTCAACTTACTAAAGAAATACTTGTCAATTGATTGCTGTATTTAGAGGAAAGGCGGTTCTTCTAATAGGATTGAGATTTCACACCATCTGACGCACATATAAGCAGTACTTACTAAATTGATTTTGGCACCAACGATACTAACTCAATATTTTTATCTTCCTGTGTCTAAAAATAGTAGCTTCCCTTATACGCACTCTAATATTTCTACAAAAAAAATACGCCAATTTCTAAATTAACATACACCAAGCAACCCTCCCTATATGTATATATATATAATTCTCACCGACAACACAACAATATTAGAACATCAAAATAATAAACAAAAACTACAGATTCTCGAAGCACTACATATTAGAAACATGCAACCGACACTTAATAGAATTAATTTTCAAACCAGTGCTAATGTACTTAAATGTCTTTAGCAACTGACACTAATTATAGAAACCCATTTAAAAGCAAACACCATAATCTTCAACGGTAAAGACGCTCTTACATAGTAGTAATATGCAAAAACAAAAGTTACATCACTTTTGTAATAGATACTCCCCTGATGATGGCCCAAGGCCGGGCAGAAGGTACTAGGGATACATACAACTATGGACAATACCTAAATCAATTCCCCCCGGAATACGATAAAAGTAATACGGGAATTCGAACAGATCCAGAAGAAAAAATGTAGACATAAAATGTCTATTATGTTGAATGAAATTTGTATTAACGAAAAAATGCTGCCAATATATATATATATATATATATATATATATATATATATATATATATATGTGTGTGTGTGTGTGTGTGTGTGTGTGTGTGTGTTATTTGACAAAGACAGGCAGCGGAAATCAGGAACCATCTTTTTATTATAGCCGTGTATTTTAACAAAACTTCAATGGCTTAGACACACGAACGCTCAATAACATTGAAGGGCTCAATAAGTATTTTTTTCATTTTTACCTTTCACTTTTTATCTTCCTGTGTCTAAAAATAGTAGCTTCCCTGATACACACTCTAATATTTCTACAAAAAAAACGCCAATTTCTAGATTAACATACACAAAGCAACCCTCCCTATATACATATATTGTCATCCACAGACAGACTGATTCATTCAATCATAACTCTTCAGTGTGGCTAGACACGTAGGACGCTCGAAGCTGGGATCGAAAATCATCCAACTTTACGTTAGACTAAGTCTCAGACCGCTCGGCCAACAAGCGTACCAAGGGAATTTTTAAGGTATTATGTAGTAACAGCAGCAGTCATTTGTTTAGATTTTTATACCCTATCGGCTACCAGAGTGCTCAGTTCTTTCGAAGAGCTTTGCATTATCAAGCGGCGACGGAAAATTCCTTCACCAGAGTGCTCGCAGTGGAAATCAGGAACCATTTTTTTTTATTATTGCCTTGTATTTTAACAACATTTCAATGGCTTAGACACACAAACGCTCGATGACGTTGAAGGGCTCAAAAAGTTATTTTTTCATTTTTAGCTTTCAGTTTTTATTTGCAGAAAAAAATTAGGGATTAAAATTGACTTCGTGATGTTGTGAAAAAGAACTAGAGTGTGAATTCATTATGGTAAGGTACTCTCCGAAAACAAAGTCTTATATTTACCTACAGGCAGGCTAAAATAGATATATATATATAACAAATTAACATCATCATATACAGGTAGCTTTCAGTTCATTGCTTGGTGTCTGAGGCAAGCTGATCTCAGTGGGGGAGGGGGACATTTCACCAGGCTTTATCTGCTTTGCAGAGTTGAAGTAATTGCTCGACATCTGAGGTGTCTTCACGTGTCTTCATCTGTGTTGCGGTCCCCGCTTTAAAATGGCCTTGTGCTGATAAATAAAGGCAATGAACATCACTTGCTGCACTGAGTGTCAATATTATCATTATTACGTAAACAACCTGATGATCGAGACATATTCATTACCTTCCACAAATCGAGACGTCGTTATAACACTGTTTCAAATCAGTTAACTAACATTGATCTACGGTGCAATCCGTTATAAAGAAATTTAAACAATTCAGCACGACAAAGTTATTGTCTGTGTGTGGAAGGAAAATCATAATATCACCGGGAACTGCACGAAAACTGTGTCGTGTATCAGTTTGGGTATCAGGGTAAGTATTTTAAACATAATACAAGGCTGTTTAAATAGAAATACGTTGTATGGAAACCGACCATTATAAAATCCTCTTTACAAGCTTTGCCAAGTCGGCTAAGACTGTAGAATACACCGAGGGGTAAGACACCACCACCCCGACTGAGCGTCCTGGATATGACACTAAACGATCTGATGGTGTGGTTCCAGGGAGGCTGGAGCTTTGGGGAATGCCGTGCACCCCTTCAATGCCACTCTGGCCCGGGATCGTCGCACCTGATAGGGCATTATCTACGGGTTAAATAGAATGGAATAAAAACCTAGAAATGACTAATTCAAATTTCTTTTTTATTTCCCATATCGCTAATACCCTTCTTGTCCCAAAAGGAGCTGTTACCTAGTTTTTTTTCTTTCTTACAGCCAGGTTTAGTAGAAGCGTAGTCAATAAGATTAAATATTTAAAGGATAAAAAATCCATCTATTTACAATAGCCGGTTGGTATGTAATAATATAAATCGCTTCTGCATGAACAATTAAAGATCACTGCTAGCAGCGTCATGTATTGGACACATACAGGTGTTATAAGCGTTGACGCAGTGGGAATTTGCCAATAAGTGTTGAGTTATGGTAAAAGTGGGCGCTGTGGTAGAACAAACAATTTGAAAGGGATAAATTATGCGCTTGGACGGAGGTATATAGAGTTCTATTCTGTTCCTGAATATTTGTGTTGTGCATCCAACACAGTGTAAATATTGCGCAAATGTAACGTTTCTTATATCGGACCCAGTACAAAAATATTCATTGGTTGGTTGGTTGGATTTAATGTCATATCAACTTCTATAAGTTATTTAAAGTCAGAGCCATTTTTACACATATATGATATATATGATTTCTAAACGCATATTTTAGGATGGCGATAAGTGGGTTTTATGGCAAATCAACCTCTTCAGGGTCTTTGAGTGTCAAATATATATATATATATATACATATATAAATGAATATTAATTGTAAATAAATAGTCCGGAATTAGTGTTTTAAAATAGGTTTAAGATCTTTGTTTGTATAAACTTGAAGGTCGAATGTGTTGATAACATAGTCTATATCTTTAATACGCGGCAAATTTTGTTTTTGCGAGCAATTTTTTCAAATAGTTCCTTCATGCTGTTCGCCTTATAAAACTTTTTTCCTGGTGTGGTTAAGTTTTGTCCATTCTATCAAAATGTGCTTGATTGAGTATTGGTTTCCACATGGACATTTTGGGGGATGTCCTTCTTTAAGAAGGAAGGAGTGAGTCAGTCGAGTGTGTCCAATGCTTAGTCGAGTAAGGGTAGCTTCTTCTCTTCAGATTTTTTAAACTATTAATTAATTGTGCATATTTCTTCTTGTTAATTGCTTTTATCATGGTATTCTCAGACGAGATTTGATCTAAAAGAGATTCTTTTCAGAATTTATAATCTGTGATGTAGAGAAAATGTACGCTCTATTTAAAGCCAACGTAATATATATATATATATATATATATATATATATATATATATATATATATGTTTTTTGTGATTCCGTCATTTTTTATCATTTGGTTGCTTGGTGCTGATATACTAACAGAGAATGTAGAAAGAGGGCCAAATTAAACTTACAAGAAGAGACTGTTTCTAGAAGTACGAAGAAGTCAGCTTTTAAGTAGTGTCTCTGAAGTACTTCCTTTTTTTTTCACGACCACGATTCTTTAAAAACCCAGAGACTGTACGGTGAAGGTCCTTTCGCGAAGAAGATTTTTACTGTTCTTACCTCCTAAACCGACAATCAGAGAACTAGCTAAACAGTTCTTCGTGCAGAAAGGAATTATATCATCAAGAATAGATCTCTGACAATAAACAATGAACATGAAGAAAATATGTAAAAACAAAATGATAATTTTCAAAAGTTAAAAAAGAAAACAACGAAATATTTTTCTTACCAAAATAGTTATTCACATTAATAAAATGTTTCCAATTAGATTTTTAGTAAATTCTTCTGGGTGAAGCTGTGAACTAATTACGATGCATAATTGCTTCCTTGAGACGAACAATTAAAAGTTTTAATCAATTAATGTCACTCGTATGAATAAATAAAAAGTCTTTACAGATCATTGTGAAAGTTTTCAAAACTAATTGAACTGATATTGATCATGTGAATTACTGTGGTTTGGATGCACCTCACTTGGTGTGAAGTTTAACAAATGAGATTTGCAGACTACTTTTAGTGGGTTCGATTCTTACTGGATATCTCATTATTTTGGCCTTGTGCAACAACAAAACTAAGCTTCGTAAATAACATGCCACCACAGCCATGTTAAAGTTATCAAGCTAGATTAACAGACCGCAGATTATAAGTTTGTTTCTTACTGTGTGCCACATAATTTTAGTCTTGTGTCACAGCTTAAATAAGCCTGGTAAATAACTGGGAACCTTCTGTGGAGTAATGGTTAGCAATCTAAATTAGCAAAGCACTTTTAGTGAGGTCGAATCTCTCTGGGTGACACATATTTTTGGCGTGGTGCAACAATAAAGCTAAGCTTTGTGAATGACTGTTGATTTTGTCCACAACGAAACACGATCATTTTCAGATTGTAAAAAAATAAGGTCAAGAATTCTTCCAAGCGGTTTCAGGTCGGTTGTCTGAAAAAGAGGAAATCTTTATAAAATGATAATTTCGACCCAAGTTAGATCATTTTCGTGCTTTTTTTGTTTTCTTGCCCATGGCTTCCGTCTATTTTCCAATTCTGTTGGTTTATAACTGCTCATACGGGCCCTATAACACACCCGATCCATAAAAAAAATTAGGCTTCAAATTCTTTCAACTGCCACGTCGATGGGACTTAGAATAGGCTAAATGTCCCTCCTACGGAGATGTAAGTAAAATAAAGATGGCGACTGTTGTCGAGGGCGACTTGGCTGATCCCTTTTCTCATAGCAAGTACATCGACATGTAGGGTAGGGCGCTATCTCTTTCTTTGGATTCCTCCACTTTACCCTTGATACGTAAATTATAATGCTGAGTGTTAAACAAGGGCGTATCAAGTACCATTTCTCGAGTCATTGGTATGACACGACCCAGGATTGTATCCCAGTCTCTCAGACCGCTGGCGACTCCTGGATATAACACAACTCTGGTAAGGCTCTAGTTCCTTAGACCTGGGTAGAGTGACATATTGGGATTAATTGTGTGCTACTTAAAAACTTTGTGTTTGAAGTTGCAAATTTTTGATTTCTTAAGGTCAAGACTTACGTGTCAGTTGATGTCAAAATAAAGAATTAATTGACAGATTTGTTTTGAAATCAGCAGTAAGTGAAATATTAAAGATAAACATTTTTTGGATGTCAGCTGATATTCGCTATGACGTGTCACTTGAAAGTTTTAGTGAAAACGTGTCATTACCAGATTAGTTAAGAAAATGACCAGAAGAAAATATATAAGAAGATTTCAAAAAACGCAGATGCAGTTGGTCAGTTGGAGTCAGTTCGAGTGGGAGATAGTTCTAGAGTCAGCTGGAGAGTTACAGTTCAGATAGGCAGCCCTGTTTGGTAGGGGGTTTTGTCGGTGAAGAGGAAATGTCTAAGTTTTTCTTTGTCTGTTTCGCCTGACACGGGTTATAGTTTCTGTCTATCTAATGGATGCTAGTATTTCCTTTACCTATCAATCCCATTCCAAGCCACTTTTGTAAAAACTCCCTTTACATGACTATAACGCCTAAGTTGAGGTGCCCGTTGTGCAATGGTTATCGTTGAACAAAATGAACATAGCGACACAAGTTCAAATCCTGGATAAGGCTGATTTCATTTAACATAGCATTAATATCCTTGCGAAAGGTATGGATCAAGTTATTCTTCCTCCAGTTATGGGTAAATAGTAAGTCAGACTGGGTTCTTTAACCTTGATTAAGCAACCAGTCCAGGAGAAGGAAAACTTTGAATTAAAACCTGCAAAACCCCACTTTAAAAAATGAACTCGTGTCACATCCAGCCTGAGGAGAGGTGTTATATTGTCATCTGCAGCATCATAACGACACAATAATAAAGACTCAGGAAGACTTCATTATAAATATCTGTATCTCTCACTTAATCGTAAGGGTTCGAAAAGGTTACTCAAGTTTTGCGTGTGAGAGGGGGCTGGAGACCGAACAGAACTGCAATATTTTGGCCCCCACTCTTATGGCCGTCAACGTTGTGTCTTTTTCGTTCTCCAGATGCTCAACCGAAGGCCCTGGGCCCACTCTGCTGGGTGATCTTATCAGCAAATTCTCTGGTCCCCAAACTCCATCGGGGTTCCCGAGGGCCCCCTCGGCCGGGTGAAGCTTTCCCTACCGCATCTCATCTATAACTTCGTTCGTACTCTAACTGGAACTCGAACTGTCTTGACTTCTGTCATGACTGAGTTATATAATAGTTCAACGCCCACTCGATCTTTGAAATCGCATGTTTAATCGTCATCAAGCGGAAATAACTGTCATGCAGTTCACAGGTCACTCTCTTCCGGTGCATCAGTCTATGAGAGTATCATGGGATTTTTTAGCTTGTCCTATTTTGTTAGCCAATTTCCGCCCACGTGATTTCCTCTCCAAACTGCCATTGGAATGTGTCACTTCCTTCCGGTGCATCACCTTGAATGGCATTTTGGGCCGGGTCGAAGGTCAAAATACAACAGAGGGGCAGGTATATACGAATTATACTTCAGTGTAGGGGAGGGCGCTACACCTTTCCCTAGATTATTCCACTTACCTTTGGTTCATACCTTATGATGCTGAGTGTTAAGCAATAGTCATCAAGTATTATTTCTAGAGTCTTTGTTATGACTCGACCTTGGTTTGAACCCCGGTCTCTGGGACCAATGGTGAACACAATCACTATTATGTCAATTGGCTGCCCTCGACTACGGTGGGCCAATTGTGAAACAATAGAAGCAATAAATTTTCGTACCCTGAAATAACTGAGCCGTTTTTATATTGTGAGCATGGCAACTTACATAGTTGGTGTCGTGGGGTTACAGTAACGTCCCATCTACGGATCAAAGAGATATTTCTAAATCTTGTTTGTATTTTGTATTCCTGTCAGCCATATGCAAAAAAAAAAAAAAAAAAAAAAAGACAGAAATTATAGATAAGACCGTACAGCGTGTGCGATTCCCTAACAGCAAGATATAGAATAATCCTAATCGGATTTACATGATTTTATCAACCTCTCTTCTGTCACTGAATCTGACTGAGAGTGAAATGAGTACGTCGATATGGAACACAGACAACCTCAGAGAGTACAAGAACGTAACCTTGTGACTATATACTACTCTATCTGTATCTAGGAGTAAATACGATTCTGTAGCGCTGTACTATAGATAAATACAGCTATTTGCGAAATGTACATGGGACGTTCATTACATATATACATAACGTAGAACACATGAAGAACATAGGAATCTCGAAATTCGAAAACACGTAACGACTTCTTGTTCTGGTACGAAACCTTTTTATTAACTTTGAGTTAAAGACCCCAAAATGGTACTCGATGCCGCCTTACATAACACTCAACGTTATAAGGTAATGTTCCATATAGCCACAATTAACGCCATGTTCGAAATAGACATATAATGTTCATAACGATAGAACATATAAAGAACATAGGAATCTCGAAATTCGAAAACACGTAACGACTTCTTGTTCAGGTACAAAACCTTTTTATTACTTTTGAGTTAAAGGTTTCGACATAAGAAGCAGAGACACAATCTCGCTATGCCGACTTATTCATTTGGCCCCTATCTCATGCGGCACCCATAGGGCGCAAATTCGCCTGTTTCGACGAGTTCGCAAAAGTCGAACCTCTTCGTTCGACGTCTATTTTCCAACTCCCTAACTTTCATCAAATCTCCCACAAACGTCCGCGCACTTCCGGTGCGTGACGTCACCCGCACCCTGTCACCCCGTTCCGTCATATCGGGCTATTGTGACATCTCTGAGTGGCATGTCTGCCCCGCGTGCGCGTTACTACCTACATCAAGGTTTGCACCTCACTAACCCATGTGCAGAGCGGAAAGGTCCTCTGCCTAACTAAACTCAAAGGCATGAACCGAAACCCCTTGGCCATTACGTTACAGAGCCAGGTAAAGAATCTGAACTTATGTGTAAAGCCAAAGATAGAGGGAAAAGAACGAAAGATGATGAAGAGGAAGAGGAAATAACATGAAATTAAATTAAATCAAAACTTGGTCCTCGCAAATATCTTTTTCACCCCCAAAATAAAATATCGTCGACTTCTAACTGAAACGTTTTCCGTGTGACCGATTTTTTTTTCAATTCTTCCGAAAGCAGCAGACAATTGAATGTTTTGCGCAAGGATTTCACCCGGAAAGTTTCGTTCCGATGCAAAAATTTCATTACTGCTTATTTATAAAACCCTTGGCAATGGTAGAAAATACATATACACACATACACGCCAACAATCAAACACAAACACACGTACACACACGATTTATACATATATATATATATATATGTGTGTGTGTGTGTGTGTGTTATCGTATGTAAGCTGAATATATATATATATATATATATATATATATATATATTATCAAATGAAGGCTTATATATATATATATATATATATATATATATATATATATATATACAGGGAACTTGCGATTGGGTAGGGCTGTGCAGTGTGCGTATGGTAAATTTCCATTAGAAATAATAATAATAATAATATATATATATATATATATATATATATATATATATATATATATACGTGCGCGTGTGTGATCTTGTTCATGTGTGATAATGTGTGTGTGTCTGTGTCTGTGTGTGTACGAGTAATTCAAGAAATGAAGTAAAATTTATTTTAAATAAAAATACATTTCTTTTTCCAACTTTTTTCTTCCATAATTTTAAGATCAGGATTTTTTAGAAATGTTTCAGAACAAAAAAAACTATATTACTCTCGTAAAATTATTTGTTTTAAGACTATTCAAAATGGCAGAAAATCAATTAGAGTGCTTCAGGCTTGAATAGAGTTATGTCATCAAATTTTCAATTGCTAAGAAATGCTAACCAACTGATATTTATAGAAGAATGAGTGCTGTGTACGGAGATGAATGTTTTAGTAAAAAAGCTAATATTAATTACAAATGGGTTAAACGTGGGGTTCCCCTTTGGAACCTGAGTTGAAAAGAGCGCCCATGGAGTGGGAAAACGTGAATCGGGTAAAGGAAAAGTTCAAGAGAGAACAGTCAGTAAAGGAGGTCAAGCTGACAAGGTTAAACCGTGTTGCCTATTGCTAACTACTAAGGCAAAATTTACTTAACTTATGAAATGAAACTTCTTAGACGGACACAGACACTTGTACATGTATTCATAGACATATATATATATATATATATATATATATATATAGATATATATTTATATGTATATTTTGAAGACCATGTATGCGTATAAATATTAAGAGAAAGAGAGAGATTCCTGACAATACTCAAATACTTATTCACACACACACACACACACATATATATATATATATATATATATATATATAAGAATCATTAAATAGGTTTCCAGACTTTTTTCGTATGGGCACTTTTATTGATAGTACATACATGAAACTCTAGTCCCCTTCGAAGTAATCTCCTCCGGCTTCAATGCACTTGTACCGTTCCGACAACTTCTTCAAGGCCCCATGGAAGTCCTCTTGTGAGACCGTGTCCTCTTGTGAGACCTTCGTCACACCCTCTTTCATCTCCTCAATTGTCTCATAACGACAGCCTCTGAGCTTAGAGAAAAAACAAAAGTCACAGGGAGCAAGGTCTGGACTATAGGGAGGGTGACGAATTGTCTTGATGCCCATCTTGGTCAAATAATCTGGGACAGGGATGGAGTTGTGGACGGGTGCATTCTCCTAGTGGAAATGCCACTGACCCAATTTTATGAGTGCTGGCCTCTTCCGACCAAATCTCTTCCTGAACCCCCTTAAAAACTTTACATAGTAACTCTAACCCTAACCTTTGGCCAATCACCTCTAGTGTATTGATTTTCTTACTCTTCCCACACCACTCATCCTCCCTCACAGACTTCCTGCCTTCCTTGAATCTCTTATGCCACTCAAAAACTGATGCTCGATTCATGCAAGATGCTCCAAAAGCAGTCTGAAGCATCCCATACGTTTCTGTGGTATTTTTTCCAAGTTTAAAACAGAATTTTATTGCATATCGTTCTTCTAAAATGTCAGATTGCATTTTTGAAATTCACCAGCTGTGAAAATAAGTATTTATTAGGGTGTATTCCAATTGCTGCTGTAGCTGTTAATTTTGACCTGTAATCCTAAGAATTGGTCAGTCATCTCATAAGATGTATAGCAATAACATAGTGAATTTCCAAGAATCTACGACAATTTTAAATGCCTCTACAAAAAAAGTCTGGAAACTTATTGAATGACTCTCACCCATGGGAGTTGAGCACTCTGGCGAAGGAATTTTCGGTCGCCGCTCGCATAATGCAAAGCTCTTCGAAAGAATTACGCACCCTGGTACCCGATAGGGTATAAAAATGAAAACAATCATCCTTCTCGTACTCCTCAAACCACTTAATACAGTCATTATTGCTCCTCCACTGGCTGGTGTTTAATGCCAGCCTAAGTGATTCACATATTTCTTGTACGATAATTTTTCAAATCCTACCTATTTGTTAGTAAAAATAAACGATTATCTTGATGTTACTTTAAACTTATATAGTGGAACCGTATCTCCATTTAGAAAAAGGAACCAGGATCTACGTTATATATATAGGGTATCTAATCAGCCAATACAGGTGTTTAAACATGTACCTAAGGGAATAGAGCATAGATTATCAAATAACTCCTCCAACAGGGAATTTTTTGAACGAACTAAGCAGGAATATGAGGAAGCTTTAAAGAATGAAGGATATAGGGTCAATTTAGAATATAGGAATAGGGATAGAATTGGAACACAAGGAAGGAGAAATGGATCTAGGAAAATTTTATGGTTTAATCCCCCTTACAATATGGAAGTAATTAATAACTTGGGAAAGGAGTTCTTCAAGATATTAAAAAGAAACTTCCCTAGTGGGAGCCAATTACATAAAATATTTAATAAGAATTGTATTAAATTAAGTTACAATTGCATGCCAAACATTAATGGAATAATAAATAGGAGTAATATAGCTAAATTAGGTACAAAAAAAAAAATAAGGTGAGTGATAAATGCAACTGTAGGGATAAGGTTAGGTGTCCCCTCGAAGGTAAATGTAAGCAGGAATGCGTAGTGTATAAAGTAGAAGTATATAGTGATTCGAATAATAAGGGAAATAAAAAGATATACTTTGGGTCGACACAAGGGGATTTTAAAACTAGGTACTATAACCATAGAACAAGTTTCTCGCACGAGAGGTATAGGTATAGCACTGCTTCATCTAGTTATGTGTGGGAACTTAAGGTAAAAAAAGGGAGTAGATCCTATAATGAAATAGGAAGTAATAAAGAAATGGCGCAAATATAGGGTAGGTAATAGAGCTTGTAATCTTTGTATGAAGGAAAAATTGGTAATAGCAAATTGTAAAAGTAAAAATATGTTAAATAAAAGATCGGAGGGATTAAATAGTTGTAGACACAAAAGGGCGTGGTTACTATATAATTAGGAATTGGTTATAGAGAATTTTTTTTCAAATAAAAATATGGTATCTTTCATTTAGTTATTTAGTTTGTTTTTTTTTTTGTTTTTTTTTAATGCAAATTCTAGGCTAGGTGGGGTTTTTGGTGAATAAAAGAAAGCGATTTCTCCTTAGAATTTAGTCGAAAGTAAACTTCCTGATGATCCGTTGAGGTGAAACTTTAGTAGAAGATTTTCGACTCGCGATTTAAGTTAATTCTATATATATATATATATATATATATATATATATATATATATATATATATATATATCAGGGGCGGAGACGGGACAGGTGCTACTCGTGCCCGGCACGACCAATAACTCGGTCAATGTTTCCAGACTTTTTTTGTAGAGGCATTTAAAATTGTCGTAGATTCTTGAAAATTCACTATGTTATTGCTATACATCTTATGAGATGACTGACCAATAACTCGGTCAATTAAAAATCATCCATTAATTTCAAGCAAACATACTTAGTCTGATCTCAATTAAATTACGTATCTATTCAAGTTTCGATAACTAAGTAGCTAAAAGTTCATAAATATATCTGGGAATAATACAACGATGCTGTTTTGAACGGATGGTCTTTGTCCGACCACCGTCAGATTCATTGAACATCCCATAAAATCGGCTATAATGTTGAACACGCGCAATCCGTGCCCAGCACTAGACCCTTATAATAACAGTAATTTTAGAGAAATACGCTTTTGGCTGTAGCCAATAGCAAGATCAACTCTAAACACTGTGCTCAAAAATATTAGCACGTTGTCACTGCTGACAGCTGTCTTGGGAAGAGGGAGCGGGACAAATAATCTTTATTTTAAGCGAAATTGAAACTACTAGCTGTGTCTGTGTATATCGTAGACATATACTAACCTGGTTAGTTGTCATTGTCATCAATTTCTTTATTCTAATAAACATATTTTTCTCGTCATAGTAATGAACATCTTCTCTTTTCTTCTATACTTTTGAAAGGAAAAAATTATCTTATCTACTGTATTAACAAGACTACAAATTATATAGTATCTTGATTGTTTAAAAAAAAAACACCATGCAAGGTACGTTTGTCAATCTGTGCTATACAATGGAGAATCACGCAATAGCAACTATGATGACTTACTTTTGGTCCACGGACCACGGGTTGGGAACTGAAGTTGACAGAGGGCGGGGCGGGGTACAAGTAGCAAAAATAGGCTAGAGTCGCCAGTGATATATATATATATATATATATATATATAGATATAAGAAAAACCTTTAAAATTACTCTTATTTGTGATAATATTTATTTCAGTAAACCCTTTATTCTAAAAAGTATTATATCTGCATCTTCTGACAAAGAAATATTCAGGACTTTAAAAAAAGAAAAAATATTGTTTTAACCGCAATGGATGTGTACTGAAACAATTTCAATAAACATTTATCGATGTTTAAATAACATTTTTCCTGAAGAAGGTTATTAAAACCGAAACGTTTAACTTTCACGTTTATAATAGATTCTTTAAATTTGTATTTTTCTGGGTTTGTCCCACTCGTTTTTGTTTGTCCGATTTAATATCTATATATATATATATATAACGGTAGATGCAATTTGTGCTGAGAAGAGAAAATCTTTATTTTAACACATAAGTGGCCTGATAAGTTATTAAATAAGAGGATTGAATTAATAGCTAGATGTAGACATAAGACTAAATTTAAACTATAAAAATTTAAAATCATAGAAATAAATAGGGAAAAAAGGAAAAAAAAAAAAGTATCCAACATACACACTAGGAAAAAATAGGTAGCTAATTAAATGGTATCGAAATTAATATAAGCATTAATATTTCTCTTAAAAGTTAATTATCGAACTTAACATGAAAAGAAAATTAATTAAACAAATAAATAAAAACGTTAAATTACCGTAATTATAACTGACAGAGGAAATTTGAAAATTAAAATAAAACGGAAATTCAATAAAATGAGGAGGAACTCCTTAAACTTATCTCCGTCCCACTCCACCCCACGTGTCTATTCTGTTTTAATTAATTATCCATTGGATCTGAAAAAGTCCTGTATAAAAAATTATTTTCTTCGTGTTTTTGGTTTTCACCAGAAACTGAAAAACAGGATGGAAATAAATTTATATTCTTGAATTAACCGGTCTTTAGTTTTTTCTTAAAGAAATATTGCTCTGTAATAAATTACATCGAGCTCTCTACCAGGAAAATTTAAATGTTCGGCTCTTGAATGATTTTCATGTCCTGATAGAATTACTCGAAACTCTGGTTTAACTTGACCGAATAATACCTATATATATATATATATATATATCAGTGTGTCAATGTGTATGTGAGAGTGTGTTTGTGTGTTTGTTTGCGCAACAAGTTTAAACATGGATTGATGTGATTCGGAAACAGTGAAAATCTTTTTTTTTTTTTTAGAAAATCATCGTAATTACTTTTTCCTCTTGTAAATTAACACAGTTCTCCGAAGTAGATTGAACTATCTTCAGGTTAATTTTAGAAAACATTTTTTTCTGCTTATCTAGACAGAAAGTGTAGTCCTGGGATCTTTATTTCGTTTTTGAATGGATTAGATACAGGTGCCAGATTGGTTCTAGTTGACTGATATCCTGTTTTCATTCAGAGCTGTCCAAATTTCTTGCCACAGAGACACGACTCAAATAGCTAAGTCAATTCGGAACAATTACTGGCAATATACCATGACCAAGCTGCCACTTATCAGCTCAGCAACTGACTGGTCCCATTCTTAGCAACTTTAATAGCCATGATACTGAATAGTAGAGGTGAAGTAAAGGCCAGTTAGTTAGTCTAATAATCTACCCCTGATCTTGACATGATTTGGCCTTTTGCTTTTCAGTGAACATCGGAAGTGACCGGTGGGTATATGGTCAGATTTTCCATGCCCCATCATCTACTTGACCCCCTACTAACATCTAATCCATTATTACTGATTTCAAATCGATTATATCGATGAAGCTGTCATCTATGAATACTTTAGATGTGTGATATGTATTCAGCTGTGACAGAAAGACACACACAAACACACAAAAACAAACACATATACTTGTACACACATACGCCCACACACAAACACACACACACACACACACACACACACACACACATATATATATATATATATATATATATATATAATTTAACATAAATAATGTAAATGAATAAAAAAAATAAAACAAAAGATAAGAAATGTGAAAAACCCATATCATATAAACGTACTAATCATTGTAAGTGTAACTTATTTAATAGGCTCAAAAATAAATTTGATTTTTAAAAAAAAGTTAAATTTAATTAAATCTTGAAATTAATTTAATATAATTTTTATTGTATAATTACGTAAAGTTATTGAATTAAGTTAATTTTCTAATTTAGTATTAAATCCGTAGTTTTACGTCGAAAAATAATTAGATTTTTTAAAAACTTAATTTTTTTCTAAAATATTCAATTTACTATAATTCTAACCGACAATAAAGTAAAAAACGGAAGTGGGCTAAATGAAGAGATTACTCTTCACCCCTCTTCTATCCCCTCCCACCCTTCTATCCTGTGTCTATTCTGATTTATTTTATCCATAAGATCTGAAGAAGTCCTGTTAATCTTTTTCGTGTTTTTTGACTTTATCAAAAACACATAACAGGATGGAAATAAATTTATAATCCTAATGTGACCGGTTTGTGCTTTTTCTTAATGATATATGTATATATACATTTCGATACTGCTATAAGGATGCACTACATGGACGCTAACTAAACGGCTGGAGAAGAAGCTTGACGGCAACTACACAAGAATGTTGAGAGCAATATAGAACAAGTCCTGGCGACAACAGCCCACGAGACACCAACTATACGGCCACTTGCCTCCCATCACGAAAACTACACAGGTTAGACGAGCCAGACACGCAGGACACTGCTGGAGAAGCAAGGACGAGCTCGTAAGTGATGTACTCCTATGGACCCCCACATATGGCCAAGCAAAAGCAGGACGACCAGCCCGAACTTACATACAGCAGCTATGTGAGGACACAGGATGTAACCCAGAAGACCAGCCGGAGGCGATGAATGAGAGGGAGAAGTGGCGAGAGAGGGTCAGGGATATCCGTGCTGGCGGCACGACATGATGATGATGATGATATTATGAGCAAATCATCCCTGTATATATATATATATATATATATATATATATGTATATATATATATACATATATATATATATATATTGTCAACCATAAACATATTGTTTCGTTGTATTACAACTTTTCAGTGTTGTTAGACACGCGAGATGCTTTAAGCTGGAATCGAAACCAGGCTGATTTTTCGTCAGTCGCACGTCTTACCCCGTTACACTGACAGCATCGATTCCCTGACTCTCTCTTGCCATCCAATTCAATCGTCTATAGCTCCTAGTAGGTCTTCAAGACTGCATCCAGTGCCCGCCAGGGGCTGATGTAAAGAGGTTCTTGCTAGTGCCCTAATACTTCCAAATCTATGTACAACAGTCTATTAGAGAACGTCACATATAAGTTAATCCTTGCTTCTCCAGCAATGTCCTGCATGTCTGGTTTGTTTTACTCTTGGGCTAGAGAATATACCAACTGCATCTCTAAAGAGGGGTTAGATTCACCCAACAAATGTCCTGATTATGACACTAAATACCCTGATGAAGCTCCGGTAACGCTGGAGCTTTTGGGTATGAGGAACACCCCTTCATTGTCTTGCTCGCAGGTACACTCTGACAGGGAGTGGTAGCACCTGATAGGGTCATATCTATTGGTCAAATTGAATAAAACTGTGTACTCATGCTAAATAAAATTGTTTTTGAAATTTAAACAGTGTACTTACGTTAAACTGAATCGTTTGAAATTGAACTGTTTATATGTATAAAATGGTTTTTGCATTAAATAAACTATTATGATTTATATGCCATAATACCAAACCAAACCGATCTATCTATCTATCTGTTCATTATCTATTTATTTGTTTCAGTTCATTATCTATCTATCTATCTATCTATCTCAGTCTGTTCGTATCTATCAATCGATCAATCAATCTGTCATAGTATGTCCTTAATGCGTCAACAAGCTTCCGCACTGAACTGATAAATCTAAGTTTCTCCAGCAGTTTCCAAAATATCTTACTCATTTCAATTGTACGTTTTTGAGATGGGAATTAAGTGTCCGTACAGTTACAGTTTTGGAGGTTATTTCCGTTCTTAGAGAAATTATAGAGTAAATACATCATGAATATGGATTTCCCAGGTAAACAGTAACCCACTATTATGATTCTCAGCAAAAAACAGCAAGAAAAGGGTTTGTTTATCTTGTAACATATACAGATGCATGCAGCAACGAAATCAACAATAATGACAAACGAATACACTTCTTTAGAAAAATATACCTCTCCCACTTTATTCGAAATGGTTGCGAAAGTGTTGTATTTGAGAGGTGAGTTGGAGATTGAACAAACTGCAACATATTGACCCCCAGTTCCTTTGTCTTTTGTAACACTTTTTTCTCGTTCTGCTGGGCTGCTCAATCGGGGGTCCTGAGGGCCCATGGCCCTCTGCTGGGTGCTGGTTCTCTCTACAGCATCTTATCTCCAACTACTGACTCCAACTAACTGAACCTGTCTGTGGCCCGGTGATATTGTTCGTCGTCCATCTGCTTCCTGTGAGAGTCGCATCTGCACCAAATTCAACCCGTCCACAGTCAAGGTTATACCCTGATATATTCGACCGGCTGCACATGTTTTATAATTGTCGACTGGGTCGAAGGTCAATATGTTACAATCTGACGTTGACTCCGAGTTCTTTGACGTTATTGCTGAAGTTTTTCAAGGAGATATAATGACAATATTTTGATTCATGATCTGTATAGAATATTATGATGAACACCAGTAGATCTAATGAAAGGAAACGTTTTCAAACTAAAAAAAAAGAAAGAAAGAAAAAAATTACAAGTTGACGATAGGCTATAGAAAATAGGACGGCGTTAGATTATTTTGAAAGAAATTTTGCTTAATCGAACTTTTTTCGTCTTAGGAAATGGAATTATTATCTTGAGTTTAATTTTTGGATAACATTGTTTACTTTTCACTTTGTGTTAATGCCGTTTAGAAACTCACGAATCAATTTGTTTCCCCCCCCCACTCGGGTGTGGATGAATAGCAGAATATTCCAAATTTTTTAAATTTTTGGCTAGGCAACCGATAAAGGAAAATTCATTTGTTTCCCCTCACCTTCGGGTATGGATGAATATTAGAATATACTGACTTTTTTTTATCTTTGGTTAGACAACCGATAAGGGAAATCCATCTATCCCCCCACCTCTGCATATGGATAAATATTAGAATATTCTAATTTCTTTAAATTTGGCTTGGCAACTGATAAAGGAAAATTGTCCAGCAGGACACATGGCGTAACGGTTATTGGCGTTGGTTCCCAAAACTTCTAAGGAGTCAATAATCATTTAAAATAGTGAAATCACTGAATATATTCCGATACTATAGCAGTCATTAATTAAAGGATTATCATCATCATCATCATCATCATCATCATCTCGTGCCGTTAGCAGGGATATCACTGACCCTCTATCGCCACTTTTTCCTATCGTTCATCACTTCTGGCAGGTCTTCTGGGCTACATCCCGTATCCCCACATAGCTGCTGAATGTATGTTTGTGCTGGTCGTCCTGCTTTTGCCCGGCCATATGTGGGGTCCATAAGAGTACATCACTTATGAGCTCGTCCCTGCTTCTCCAGCAGTGTCCTGCATGTCTGCTTTGTCTAACTTGAATAGTTTTCGTGATAGGAGGCAGGTGGCTGTATAGTTGGTGTCTTGTGGGGTGTTGCCGCCAGGACTTGTTCAAGATTGCTCGCAGCATTCTTGTGTAATTGCCGTCTAGCGTTTTGTAAGCATCCATGTAGTGCATCCATATAGCAGTATCGATACGACAGCTGCCTGGAAGAAACTGCGTTTCATTTTATCGGTTAGGTCTGATTTCCATATACTCGATAGCCTATTGATAGCTGTCCATGCTTTCGTTAACCTGGTTTCGATGTCCTTTTCGGTTGATTCGACGCTGCTTCCTAGGTAAGTGAATTTGTCTACTAGTTTAAGAGGTGTTCCTTTTAGAGTGGAGATGTCCCTCGTACCGTACGGCATACCTAAAGAAACCGTAGCGGCATTAACGATTCTCTATAGAAACACCAAAGTAAAAGTACGATCACCAGATGGAGACACAGAATACTTCGACATTGTAGCAGGAGTACTACAAGGGGACACGCTGGCTCCGTACCTCTTTATCATTTGTCTAGACTACGTACTTAGAACATCGATTGACAAGATCAGAGAGAATGGCTGACGAAGAAAAGAAGCAGAAGGTACCCCGCAAAAACAACTACCGACACCGACTACTCCGATGATATAGCGATACTGGCAAATACACCCGACCAAGCCAAAACACTACTGCATAGTTTGGAACGAGCAGCAGCAGGCATAGGCCTCTATGTTAATGCACACAAAACAGAATATATGTGCTATAAGACCATATACCATCCAAAAATGAAAGTATTTTTTAAATATAAATTAAATCAACATGATTATTGTTAGGATATTAAAGTTTTTACAGATTATCCAGTCTCAGCTTCTACCATTGTCTCATAATGAATACGGAACCTGGCGCCACAGGGAAGATAACACCATCGACACTAAGGCCGAACACGTGGTCAAGATTCAAGCAGATGTTCAACGAACTTGAACATCTGCTTGATATTAGCAACCAGCTCGGCCTAAGTGTCGTTTGTGTCATTCTTAGCCGGGCCTGAAAAAATAGTCACCCATAGGGTTACAATAGGAGAATTAGGAAGCGAGAAATTGGGGCTGTTGAAAATCTCCGACAACCCCTTCTGAATATTTCCAGAGGTATGACTAGGAACCGAATCATGCTGTTACTTATATAGCCTTCAGACAGTAAAAATCTCTAATGAGGGTTTGAAAACAGCCCGAAGAAGCTTCACATATCTGTCCGATTGAGTCTAAGACCTGGTTCAAACATACATGGCAGCATAATACTCACTGGAGACATATATAAAGACAATCACAGTTTTTTTTGTGCGGGGGGGGGTAGTTTTCCCGCCACATAGGATATACCACATTGATTGAAGGCAATCTTGTTTTGAATGTTGTGGAGATTTTTTTCATCTGAGAGCAACCATATCATCTCTGGCTGAACAGGATACCACAGTTTATTTAGGTTTTTTTTTTTTTACCATTTTCAAGCAATTCAGCTTGGTCTTGGCTGCAAGATTATACTCTTTGCGCATCTTGTAGGATTAATAGGGAAGATCCTTAAATAGGGAGACATACGTCTATCTCTCTCGTTGAAGCCTTGCTCATGTTTTTTATAACTTTTTCCTGCAGTCATTGAATGAATTCCAATGTGTGGTGAAATCAGAACGCGTGCTGTGTTTCTTACATCTATGGCTTCGAAGTCTCCATTGAAACTGTTTTTGGAGCCTTTAAGGTGTTCGCAGACCATTGAATATAATAATGTCGACATTCTGATACCTAGTACGAATTCTGACGATATAGCTAAATCTATTAAAATATTTACTTAACTTCAAGTCTTCTGAATCAGAGAACTTTTTAAAAAACTACAACATTAACGTCCATGCTGTCTAACGCCGTTGATTGCTCACTTACTTATCAAGTTTCTCTTGAAAAAAACCCATAAAAATCGTCAAATTTAGGTTGAACATCCACTTGATTTTAGTAGAAAGCAGTATTTAGTTATCTCTTCTAGATAGCTTGTTGCGTCATGTGGGTAAGTGTTAGGGCCCGCATACTATTAGTTTTTGTTGATGGTTGCTCTGCGAAAACGTAAGACCACTAGACACTGATTGTCAGACTACACGAGCATTCGTCTGCCCACTTCACCGAAGAACTAACGAGGCCGAATAACGCTGCGTATCAAGTAAAGCAATGCTAAAAACGCACAACCATTACGAGAAAATTGGATCGCGTACAGTCTTCGAAATACAAGCAATTATTTGTATTGTCATTTTTTTTCCCCTCTTTTCTGAGGCTTCTAAAATTGTCGATTAGATGCTGCGGTTGTGATGGAAAGGGTTAAATCTGGAAATTGACCAAGAAAGATATGCTTTCAGCAAAACGGATGTTGGATATCTTTAAAACTACTTCGTGCAAAATGTAAATAGAATTGGATGAAAAAATACATATGTATCGAGAAAAGTGTTGATGCCGGCTTACTTCTTGGGAGTGGAGTGTTTTCTTCTGCGGTAACAAATTGTGACATGGACGCTAATACAAATAGAAAACTCTCCCTCTCTCTCTCTGTTACTTTCTTTTTCTCAGTACCCACTCACTTTATTTTCCTACCTCTCAGGGGAAAAATACAAAAAGACCTGTTCAAACTTACGTTTAGAAATACAACTGATATGTGTTTACAACTGGAAATGAAAATCTAAACCATCAATTATTTTAAGCTGTGAGTTCAAATATGACGGAGGTTCCATTATTGTCATCAGGTACAGGACAGAATAAAATACACTGAATAAAATAATTCATGAATCAAACATTATCATGCACTTTGGTGACACCAAATTTAATATATTTTAATGCATTTTTACATGAAAAAATTACGGGCAAAAGTTGTTTTACTGAAAATAATTCTTTTTCTAATACATCTTAATAGAAAAATTGTTTCTGGTGAATTTTAATTGAAAAATATTTTCTAACACATTTTACTTGAAAAATATTTTCTTGAGTATTTTCATGAAAAAATCTTTTCCTATACATTTTACTAGAAAAAAATTTCTTCTGAATTTTTATAGAAAATATATTTTCTAACACACGTGTGTGTATGTGTGCGTGTGTGTGTTTTGGTTGAGTTTTATGGCATATCAACCATTGTAATTTATTTAATGCCAGATCCTTTTTTACACACACACACGCACACACACACACACATATATATATATATATATATATATATATATATGTGTGTGTGTGTGTGTGTGTGTATACCATAGCCAGATACGGATTCGTGAAACGTATATAGAATGTTCATTACATATATACATAGAACACAGGAATTCCGAAACAGGAAAAACACTTATAACTTCTTAGTTCAGGTACGAAACTTTTTATTACCTTTGAGTTTAAAGGTTCTTTGACATAAGGAGAGAGATACACATTCTTTCTATTCTAGCTTTTACATATGCCCCCACCATCTCGTGCGACGCCCGTAGCGCACAAATTCGTCTGGCCTCTGCGAGCCCCGAAAGTCGACCCTTCTCGTTCGGTGTCAAGTTCTCCACTCAACTGACTTTTTCAAATCCCCCCAAATCCTCCGCCCACGCTTCCGGTGCATGACGTCATTCACATCCCCAAGGAATTTTATTTTGACATCTGAGAATGACACATCCTTCACGCGCGCGTGTTAACACCTATGCTCTAGTTTGCACCTAACTAACCCATGGGCTGAGCCGAAAGGTTCTCAGCCTAACTAAACCCAAAGGCAAGATATATAAAACGAAATCCCTTGTCCATTATGTTACATATATATATATATATATATATATATACCGTTCAGGGGTATCCTTAATTGCCATTGTATTATCTCTTCAATCTCATAAAATGCCGATTACTAAGTATGAAAGTTAACCCAATACTCAGAATACTGACTCGCAATGCTACATTCGTTATTCTACACTTCACACCAATTCAATCCTCTCTTTGACTGATTTATATATTTACTATATCTTGTCTTGTGACCCCAGTAGTACTGTCGTGTTTGTTCACTGGAGATCCGTGTTACACCACACGAGTTAGTATCGACACATCCTCATTACATATCAATTTATATATATATACATCAATTATATTTCTTTAGGTAGTTTTTTTTTGTACATATCAACCATTGTAGATATTTAATATGGAGTACTCCATCATTTCCATAACTCTAGACTCTACTTTTTAATGCCAAACCCTTTCTTATTGAAGAACATTAGAGATACTGTTGTCTAGCCTCATAATAAATATGCATATATACACATATACATGCAGAATACATATTGACGCAATGAATAAAGACGAGCGAAGACTTCTTTAAAAAATATACCTCTCACTTTATTTGAAAGGGTTGTGTGTGTAAGAGGGAATTGGAGACAGAACAAAACTGCAACATATTAACCCACACTCTTATGGCCATCAGCGTTGTGTCTTTCTCGTTCTCCAGGGCTGCTCAACCGGAGGCCCACTCTGCTGGGTGCGGGCTTTCTCTACCGCATCTTGTCACCAACGGGTCTGGTCTTCAAATTGGTCTCCAAACTAACTGACTTCCTGTCTTCACCGAGTTATATAATAGTTCAATCGCCCACTCTATATCTACCTATGACTAGCCATCAGGATGTGTCACTTTCGCCGTCCTTGGAATGGCATGTTTGATCATCATCAAGCGGAAATAACTGTCATGCAGTTCACCGGCCACTCTCTTCCGCTGCATCAGTCTATGACTGTACCACGGGATTTTGCCTTGTCCCATATTGTCAGCCAAGCCCGCCTACGCGATATCTTCCCATAACTGCCATCGGAATGTGTCACTTCCGCTGTCTTTGGAATGGCATGTTTGGCCGGGTCGAAGGTCAATATACAATAGTACTATCTGATATATAGTTGAAAGGATAAAAGGGTTCAAACATATCTCAAGGGCATTAGTCCGAAAGTGAACATGATAACGTAACCAGAGATCGAATACGGTAAAAACGATATCGCAAACAAGCATGTTATCCATTAGAATCCCGAGGATTCCTGCATGACGGTAATGGCGAGAAATTTAATTAATTTTTCTCATATAATAATGCGGCTCTCTTCCCACCCCAAGCAGTAGATATGATGACCATTTGTGGGACTTAACAACAAAGATTCAGCCACCCGCACTTTGAATGCGAGAATCAGTCTTATTTTCTTTTAAAGAACGAGTCAGTTTGCACCTACTAGAGGAAAATAAGGAGCTTGAATTTTGTATCAAGTGAAGCGTCCCATTTACCGTTAACCCCAATCCATCGACCAATCTGGAAGGTTTAACGAAATATTTGAAAACGTTTACAAAGTGTGTTGGATAATAGGGTGGAAATGAGAAGCAGAATTTCCCTTGAACGATAAAATCCGTTTTTTTTAGCATTTATTTTTTCTAATTTTTTTTTTTTATTGTAGACTCTTTCCATAAAACTTTATTAATTCTATCCAAGTAGGATTTGGCTTTAGATGTAATATTGTAGGACTATCGTATTGGAAGATTGACAATTAGGAGCCATTATTTCAAAATTGACCCGGGAGCACTTGGGAAATAGAATGAAATGAAATAATATCTGATCGTACTATCTAAAAGTCCTTTAAGCCTATAATAGTAATAATTTGTCCTTTGTAATTATAATCTATCATTGGTTGTTGATATATATATATATATATATATATATATATCGAATACTAAAAAGTTACTCGATACCTATATGCTTAACACTCAGCATTATTAGGTACGGATCATGGGAAAGTGGAATAATTCAGGGAACGGAGTTGTGCCATCTCCAACACCTGGATATCCTAGCTAGGAAAGGGTGCTTGCGTATCGCCCTTGACTACAATCGGCCAATTTACTTATATATATATATATATATGTGTGTGTGTGTGTGTGTGTGTGTGTGTGTGTGTGTGTGTGAAGAAATGGTAGATGACAAGATGATAAAAAAGTGGGAAAATAAATTAACCAAATAGTTACAACAGGTTTAGTAGTGATATTTCGTGCTTTATTCAAGGAATAACTTCTTCAGACGAAATTTATTTTTAGTTTTCCAACATTTTGGCATTTGAGGAAATAGATAAAATAATGATGACAATATAAAAAAAAAGTAGAGAAAGTGTCTAAGACAAGAGAAAAACAAAAAAAGAAAAGGGAGGGAAACAGATATAAGTTTGAGTGATGGTGGTAGACGTTATTGGTTTTGACTGTCACCATCTGGGTAGATGTTCAAGTGTACCATAGCCAGATACGGCCATGTGTATAATGGACATATAATGTTCATATATATATATATATATATATATACACACAGAACATAGGAATCTCGAAACACGAAAAACACTCACGACTTCTTTGTTCAGGTACGAAACTTTTTATTAGTTTATGAGTTTAAAGGTTTTTCGACATAAGGAGAGAGAGGCACAATCTTTCTATTCTGGCTTTTTCATCTGCCCCCACCCCCCAACACGTGTGGCACCCGCCACAAAGGTCTCCGTGAGCAAGCGAAAGTCAACCGTCTTCTCCTGAGGCAGGTCTCATCTCTACTCAGTGATTTTTTCAAAATCTCTCAAAATCCTCCGCACGCTTCCGGAGCGTGACGTCATTCGCACTCGCTAGCCTCCGTTTCCCATATGGGCTATTGTGACATCTCTGAGTGACTCGCCCACTCTGCGTGCGCGTGCGTGAACACCTGTGTTATTGTTACACATAAGTGTTACATAGCAATATACACGAATATGGCCATGTGCGAAATAGACATATACTGTTCCCTACGATAGAACATATAAAGAACATAGGAATCCCGAAATTTGAAAACACGTAACGATTTCTTGTTCTGATACGAAACCTTTTTATTAACTTTGAGTTAAAGGTTTCGACGTAAGGAGGAGAGACACAATCTTCTATGCTGTCTTATTCATTTGGCCTGCAAATCGAGCATCCCCCGTCTCGAGCGCCTTGCGTCTGCGAGCTCCAAAAGTCGACTGTCTTCGTCCGGTGTCTAATCTCAACTCCAGGGGGGAATTCACAAAATAACTGTCTGCCCAGTCAGACACAATAAACATCCGTCTCTTCGTTGCTCTGCCTCTCTGGCGAGATATCCGAGACAATTTTCCAGTCGATACGGACAACGAAACGTCCGAAGCATTCCAACCGTGCCTCCAACTTTTTCGGACTCGACAACTTAAACAAAAACCTGGCCTGATTTCTTCAGCGCCCAAAATATCGATTCCCCACCATTGAAACCTGTCCCAAAGGTCCTAACTACAGATATGTGAAATTTTTCCGGCAATCCCATCGATGAGCGAAATCTCCAAAGTCTCGAATCAAAATTCTAATCTCCGAATATTATTAGCCCGGACCACCAACAAGTTACTACAAATTTTCATCAATAAAAATCGTTATTTACTACAAACTTCACTTACAATGACCCCGTCTATCGTAAAATTAATTCATAAAAATACGTTATTACTATAAAATTTCTTTAAAAATATTGTTTATTATTGCTGTCAATCATGTGCGCGACACACTCCTCTGTCCACACAGCGACCATCTTTCTTTCTTCTTCTTTGCTTAATTCTCTGTTACTCTTTCTTTCTCTCCTCCCACCACGGTACAAAGTCACATACAGTAGTTATCATAATTTTGTATGCTACCAACAATTTTAGTTTTTTTTTTTTTAAATTTTAGAATTATTTCCAAATCTATCCTCCACAACCATTCAAACTCTATTCGTAAATTAAAATATGACAGACGTAAATGAACAAATAGCTTCTTATTCTTTTTCTTTTTTTCATGCCTTTTTTTTCTTGGAGTTGAATTGTGTTACTTCTTTTTTTTTTTTTTCTTTTCACGCTTTTTTTTTTTCTTTTGGAATTGCGCTGTTTTTCAATTTTCTTCTCTTTTCAGTGTTGGACTTTTCTCTTTTTTCTTTCTTGTTTTCGGTGTGGGACTTTTCTCTTTTTTCTTTCTGGAATTGGTTCTTTTGTTTTTGGTCTCTTTTCCTTGTTTCTTATTTTCCGGGGGGCTTGTGTTTTCTCTCTCTCTCTCTCTCCTTCGATCGCCTGAACAAGCCGCTCCGAAATAGATTCCTCCTTGTTCTCGGCCGCTTCTCTGATCGTCTCCATGGAACCATGGTAACCCAGTCGGATATGCCTAGATCTGGCGCCAAATATGTCTATTACATATTCACATACACGAATATGGCCATGTGCGAAATGGGTGAAATGGACGTATAATGTTCATAACGACAGAACATAGAATCTCAATATTCGAAAACACGTAACGACTTCTTTTTCAGGTACGAAACCGTTTTATTAATTTTGAGTTGAAGGTTTCGACATAAGGAGGAGAAACACAATCTTCTATGCTGTCTTATTCATTTGGCCTCCATCTCGATCCCCCCCCCCCATAGGGCGCAAAATCGTCTCGCGTCTGCGAGGTCCAAAAGTCGATCCTTCTCGTTTGGCGTCTAGTACCCGACGCTTTCTTTCTTCAAATTCTCACACCATCCACCGCGCGCTTTCGGTGCGTTACGTCACCCGCACCCTGTCACCCGTTTTGTTTCGGAGTATTGTGACATCTGAGTGATATAATCGCTCTGTGCGCGCTCACGCGTTACCACCTGCATCAAGGCTGCACCCAACCAACACATGCGCCGAGCCGAAAGGTTCACAGCCCAACCAAACCCAAAGAAGACATGAACCGAAATCCCTCGGCCATTACATAACACTAAGTAACCCATGCACTAAGCCAAAAGGTTCTCAGCCACACTAAACCCCAAGGCATAAACCGAAATGCCTCGGCCATTATATTACACAAGGCTAGGAACTGTCATGTGTATCAGGAGGTAGATTTATTTTAGTGAGCGAGATAAATATAAGGGCAAGAGTGTTTTTCATAAAGTGAACATAAAAAGGAAGTGGATCCCTTCACATGGACGAGCAAATCTAGGCCGACCGGCTAAAACCTCCATTCAACAGCTCTGTGCCGTTACAGGATAGAGACGGGTGGCGGGATAGGGTCAGGGCGATCTGCGCGGGCGGCGTGACATGATGATGAGAAAAGAGGAGGGATGGAGAAAAGGGAGGGTCAGGTGTATCGAGTTTTATCATAGACATTTACTAAACAGTAATAAGGGCGGTATCCTCGTGGTGTAATGGTTAAAGCGATGGACTGCGGAATCGTAGTAAGCGAGTTCGTACTCCAGTCGCGCTATTACGTTTACTTTCGGGTAAAAACCCCTGGGAAAGGAATGAACCCCCTTATCCTCCCACCTATGGGTTAAATTTTACCACTACTGTTCTTCTATGAAAATAGATTTGACATTAAATAACCTACAAGGGTTGATATACCATTAAACAAAGAAACCAAACCAAACTAAACCAAACCTAAAATTCACTCAGAGAACATGTTTCTTCAGTTTCTCCTATCTCAAAAATTTCGAACTAGTGAGTTATCAGATGCAACGGTTTTCAGATTATATATATATATATATATATGGTGTTCCAAAAAATGTATACACATTAAAAATAATTGTAAGCGTTCTGTTGAATAAGAATTTTATTATTTTAAATATGTAGAAATATTTTACTTGTATCGTTCTATTGATTTTTCTCTGCTTGTTCTTAGACTGACTCCCATTTTGATCAAGACACTGCTGGCAACGCTAAGCAATGGAATCGCAAACAATTCCCTTGGTATTTGGGCGCATTCATGCTCAATGGCCTCTCTTAATTTAGTGACTGTTGCAGGTTTTGTAGCAAGACTTTGAAGATGAAGAGTTTTATTTTCAGCAAGACGAGGCAGTCCACCCCACATTACCATAGCGATGTTAGGCCCTTCCTTGATGAGGTCTTGCTAAACAAGTGGATTGGATGAAGAAGTTTTGATGAATATCCTTCCCGTTCACCAAACCTCACACCACTGGATTTTTTTTAGCATACTTGAAAGCCATAGTCTGCTCTACAAAACCTGCAACAGTCGCTGTTTTTACACTTTTGAAATTATAAAATTCTAATTAAACACTACTTTTACAATTATTTTTAATGTGTATACATTTTCGGGACACCCTATATATATATATATATATATATATACCTTCCCTGTAGTCGCTATCGGTACTTGTTGAAAAGAAAGATTATATATATATATATATATATATATATATATATATATATATAAGATTAACCTAAATCGCGAGTCGAAAATCTTCTACTAAAGTTTCGCCTTATCGGATCATCAGGAAGTCGAAGTTCGACTAATTCTAAAGGAGAAATCGCTTTCTTTTATTCACCAAAAACCGACCTAACTTAGAATTTGCATAAAAAAAAACAAACAAAAAAAAAACCTTATTTTTATTAATAAAAAAAAAATCTCTAAAACCTATCCCTAATTATAGAGCAACTACGCCCTTTTGTGTCTACAACTATTTAACACCTCCGATCTTTGGTTTAACATATTCCTACTTTTACAAGATGCTATTAGAATATATATATATATATATATATATATATATATATATATATATATATTCTTGGTGTTAAAAAACGTGATAAATATAAATTTTTTGATTAGATTTATTATTCAAACATTTTTACATTAAAATTTCTCACTTGGAGCCGGAAGCGTTCCTGAAATCGTTGACAGATGAGACTGAACATAACTATAAAAGGATTTAATACCGATTTCCATTCGGTGGGATGGAAAATCCTTACTTTCTTGGTTTCTGGTGTCCACTTATTGTTAGTGCCAAGTTGGTATTATCAGTTGGATAGCCTTGTCTCAGCGGCATTTACAACGGGCAGTTTATGCCAGGCAAATGTGAGTTTATTGCACTGACCAAGTGGAGACCCTCAGAAGAAATGCTTATCTCGATTCATGTTTGGTTTTGTTGGGTTTTATGGCATATCAACCATTGTCGGTTATTTAATGCCAAATCTTCTTTATACATATATATTAAATATTTATGATTTGGTTTGGTTAAATTTTATGGTATATCAACCATTGTAGGTTATTTATTGCCAAATCCTCTTCATACATATATATTAAATATATAGGATTTGGTTTGGATAGGTTTTTTTGGCATATAATCCACTATAGGTTATTTAATGCCAAATCCTCTTTATACTTATATATTAGCTGTATACGATTTGGTTTAGTTGTGTTTTATAGCATATCAACTATTGTTGGTTATTTAATGCCAAATCTTCTTTATGCATATACATTAAATATTCATGATTTGATTTGGATGGGTTTTATGGCAGATCATCCACTTTTTAAATGCGAGATCCACTTTATATATATATATATATATATATATATAATTTGTTTTCATTGACATTTAGTGCGTATCAACCATTGTAGGTTATTTAATGCCAAATCCTCTTTATACATATATATTAAATATATATGATTTGGTTTGGTTTGGTTTGGTTTTACGCCATATCAACCATTTTAGGTAATTTCTTGCCAAATCTTCTTTAGACAAATATATTAAATATATATGATTTGGTTTGGCTGGGTTTTATGGCATATCAACCATTCCTGTTTTTTAACTGCCAGATCCACTTTATATATATATATATATATTCAGTTCTGTATCATGTGCCTGGGGGAGGTACGTCAATACCGGATCACGAAAGGAACTGTTAGAAGTTGCTAAGTTGGAAAAAATAACTCTGCATCATTCCACATGAACCAGAAAGCACAGTCTTGGCTGTTGGAGAATTTCCGCAACGATATCCCGGTAATATCTTGCCGCCTTTCTCACCAGATTGTCATAGCCTAGATTATATTATGTGTGGGAGACAAAGAAAACCCCCGTGTAACACGAACAATGAATTACAGGCAAGGATATCATCGTATTTACCAATTTAAACGAGGAGAATGTCTGAAAGGCTTTCAAGAGATTCTGAAACCATCCGAAGGCTGTGTTTGAAGCCAACGTCGATAACTTTGAATATTTTCGATCTTCAATATTTCAAGATATTTTCTTGTACTTTTGATAAATACATCGGATAAAGTGAGATGTCAGTGTTTTCTTTATTTTTGCGCAAATTAGACTGTTATTTACTCATCCCTCTCTCTCTCTCTCTCTATATATATATATATATATATATATATATATATATATATATATTTAAATATACATACATGTACATATATATATATATATACGTCAAGGAAAATAATTTGCGATAGAATTTCCCCCTAGCAAGGGAAGCTGTTCGGAGTTTGAAATATCAAATTTGTCTTTGGAGTGTAAGGACCAATGAATCGAATTAAAAAAAAGAATAATAAGCAAAAACGAAAATTGGCGGAAAATCTCTGGTTTGATTTGAAAATCTAAAATTATATTTTGAATCGCTGAGACATTCAGGAACGAAATAAAGTCTGAGGAAATTTTTTCCATTGAATATCGAAATGTATTGTGTTTTAGCACGTGTTTAAATGTTCATTTCTAACTTTAATATTTCTTCCTTTCTGTCGAATTATTGTTCATAGTGTGGGTGTGCCTGATTGTCTATGTATGTTTGTCAGTAGGTGTGTAGAATGAAATAGTTGAAATAAGTACACATGTTCCTTTTTTATCCTGAAATTCACTTATCTATCTATCTATCTATACATACAACTATGGAAAATAGATAAATCAATTCCCCCCGAATACGATAAAAGTAATACGGGAATTCGAACGGATCCAGAAGAAAATATGTAGACATAAAATATCTATAATATTTAATGAAATTTGCATTAACGAAGAAATGCTGCCTAAATATACATTATATATATATATATATATATATATATATATATACAATATATATATATATATATGTGTATATATACAACAGTGTAATATATATATATATATATATATATATATATATATATATATATTACAACAGTGTATGATTTTCACAATCTCACTTGGAGGTTTTGTGGCAGACCAAACGCGGTATAATTTCAGTTTGGAACAAACCGCCGCAGGCATCAGCATCTATGTCAATGCACAAAAAACTGATTACATGTGCTTTAATCAAACGGGCGACATTTCCACACTAGACGGAACCTCTCTGAAACTGGTAGATAAGTTCACCTACCTTGGAAGCAGTGTCTCATCAACCGAAAAAGACATCGATACGCGGCTAACGAAGACATGTACACCTATCGATAAGCTATCGATCATATGGAAGTCAGACCTGACCGATAAAATAAAACGCAGTTTCTTCCAAGCAGCGGTCGGGTTGATACTGCTATATGGATGCACTACTTGGACGCTAAATAAACCACAGGAGAAAAAGCTACACGGCAATTACACGAGAATGCTGCGAGCAATATTGAACAAGTCCTGGCGGCAACACCCCACAGAGCACCAACTATACGGCCACCTACCTCCCATCACGAAAACTATCCAAGTTAGACGAACAAGACACGCAGGACACTGCTTGACAAGTAGGGACGAGCTCATAAGGGATGTACTCCTATGGACCCCCACATATGGTCGGGCAAAAGAAGGACGACCAGCTCGAGCATACATACTGCATCTCTGTGAGGATACGGGATGTAGCCCTGAAGACCTGCCAGAAGCGATGAACGATAAGGAGAAGTGGCGAGAGAGAGTCAGGGATATCCGTGCTGGCGGCACGACATGATATATATATATATATTATCATATATATGATGATGATATATATATATATATCAACCTCAGCAATTGTATTTCAGATTAGACTCTTAAAACCTTTATACATCATCTACTAACTGAAGTATTAGAGAAGGTTTTCGTAAATCACTAAAACTTGGATAACAGGTTGTGACACTATATATATACATATATGGGGGGGGCATGTGTGTTTGAGTATGCCTGAGTATGTGTGTGTGTGTGTGGAGTTGAAATAAGTTCAATTTTTTTATTCTTCTTTCTTTCTTTCTCTCACAATATCTGTCAGACTTTCTCAATCTCACACTGTCCATTAACCTATGTTCCTCAGGGCACCTCGGGTAGTGTAATAGTTAGCAAGCTTGACTAGCAAACCTACAAGAGTGAGTTCGAGTCTCATTGGGTGCCCCATTCATTCGGCCTTGTGCCGCATCGAAGCAAAGAGCTTCGTAAATTACATTTGTGGAGGTGCCCGTGGTGTAATTGTTATCGTCGTAGGAAATGAGCACGGCGACACGAGTTCAAATCCTGGACGAGACTGATTGCATTTAACATAGCACTAATACCCTTGGGAAAGGTATGAATCCAATTATTCTCCCTCCAACTATGGCTAAATAGTAGGACAGACTAGGTTCTCCAGCCTTGGTGAGGCAACTAGTCTAGGAAAAGGAAAACTCTGAATTCAAATCTGTTAAACTCCGCTTAGAAATTGACCTTGTGTCATATCCTGCCCGAGCGGAGGGGTTGGTAAATAGGATTAACCTATGTTCCTGTCTCTCGTTTTTAACAGGCCCATATTAAATGCGTTAGATATTATCAAAATATCATTGTTAACAGTTTTGCCGGCAGATTAACATTTCTGTTGCCAACGGTACTCTATCAGAACAACATTGTTATCCTTTATCTTACAACGAAAGGGTTAAATACCGTTTTTTTATTTTGTGGATTTATAATCTATAGTATGATCTGTCGTTTCCAAATGTTTGGGGCGAAGTTTTTATTTACAAAAAGGGTCGTAAAATAATTACCTTGTGATAATACCCGCTTCTACAATTCGTTGCCTAAGTTACTAAGTTCCCGCCGAGAATTTATGTGGGCCGGATCAAAGCGAGAAGCAGGTTGACAGAGAACAGAACAAAAACGCAACAACTTGTGGTTAAAACGTCAAGGGAGGATGGGGAGCGTGTAACATTTTGTGGATAATTAATTCTCGTTTGAGTTTCGGCTGGCCAAAGATTATCTTAACTAACTGGGTCCGGCTGGTAATATCGCTGTTCGTTGTTTCTTTGTCCCGGCCTAATAAACTTTCCTCGAACCCAAACTAAGTCTGACTGCTTGGACCCAAAATGTACCTGTATATATACAGAATGTTTCATTATTATTTCCGGGTAATGGGACACCCATTAATAAACCCATAACCTTTTTGAGAGTCATTTCTCTCTTAAAAAGACTGAACATAAAAATATTTCCCAGACTGGCCGTCTCCGATACAGGGACATTAAATTCACTCCCTTTTAAGTTTTTGACCAGTACCTGACAAGTACTTAACACTTACCCACTTCCGTGGCCATATGTATAAACATTTTCTTATCTAGATTTCCTTAATCTAGTAAATGGGTTTTCCTAACATTTGAAATTTGGCCGAATGTAACTCATCTTGCCACATATATATGTGTGTATATGTGTGTGTATATGAAGGTGTGTATGTGTGTGCACACACATGTGCGTGGCCGTATATATATATATATATATATACACACGTACACATGTATGGGTGCACACACACGCGTGTGTATACATGAATGAGCATATATCCAACTCATAGGGTCACAACCTGTTATCCAAGCTTTAGCGATTTACGAAACCTTCTCTGATACTTCAGCTAGTTGATGATATATAAAGGTTTTAAGAGTCTAATCTGAAATACAATTGCTGAGGTTTGAATTACCTATAAACTAACCCTCGCCTTAATTTGAAGTAAATCCTTTACATTTACCATTTATCTAAATGCTATTTTACGTTAACGTACGATAATGGGAAAGAAAGGTTACCTGAAATTGCCAGGAACCTCTTAAAGACATTAAAATTAGATTTATAAAACCCCCAAAAATATGTAGATTTTCCCTAGCGTTGCCAGGGATATAAGACTTGGAATATAACGTTAACTGTGTTAGAATGCTTACATGTATTGGGCGGGACTAGATTTTCAGTCGGGGCCCATGAATATTTAACAGAAGCAATAGTAACCAGCGTAGCCCGGGATATAAATTATTACTAAAACACATTTTTGATAAGCAAAAATGTATCAAGCAAAAGCATTAAAAGATTTTCTTGCCAAACATATACGTTTTATGTATTGGTTGATTTTAAACGTATGCTAAACTAAAACTTTAAAGGCGACATCACAAATGAAATTCGAACCATTAAACTTAGCATATGTAGGCCATGAATTATTCTGTAGTGAGTCAGTTTGGTTTGGTTGGGTTTTATGGCATATCAACCATTGTAGGTTATTTTATGCCAAATCCTCTTTATAAGTAAATATTAAATATACGATTTGGTTTTGTTGGGTTTTATAGCATATCAACCATCGTAGGTTATCTAATAGCAAATCTTCTTAATGCATATATATTAAATATATATGATTTAGGCTGGTTTGGTTTTATTGCATATCAACCATTATAGGTTATTTAATGCCGAATACTTTTTATACATATATAAAAAATATATAAAATATGGTTTGGTTGGATTTTATGCCATATCAACCGTTGTGCTTTTCGTAAATACCAAATACCCTTTATACATATATATTAAATATATATGATTTGGTTTGGTTCGGTTTGAAATCATATCTACAATTGTAGGTTATCTAACAGCAAATCCTCTTTATGCATATATAATAAATATATAACATTTGGTTTTGTCGGGTTTTATGGCATATCAACAATGTGGGTCACTTAAAATCAAATCCTATTTTTACATTATAGTTAAATATATTGAATACGTCGTGGCCGCAACAACCAACAAGTTACCAACTATACGGCCGCCTACCTCCCATCACGAAAACTATCCAAGTTAGACGAACCAGACACGCAGGACACTGCTGGAGAAGCAGGAACGAGCTCATAAGTGATGTACTCCTATGGACCCCCACATATGGCCGAACAAAAGCAGGACGACCAGCTCGAACATACATACAGCAGCTATGTGAGGATATGGGATGTAGCCCTGAAGACCTACCGGAGGCGATGAACGATAGGGAAGAGTGGCGAGAGAGGATCAGGGATATCCGTGCTAGCGGCTTGACATGAAAATGATGATATATATATATATATAGGTGTGTGTGTGTGTGTGTGTATGTGTGGATTGGTTCGGTTTTATGGCATATCAACCATTGTAGGTTATTCAACGCCAAATCCTTTTTATAATGTATATTAAATATACAAATTTAGTTTATTCATATCTCTTCAATTTAGATGATTTTTAAGCACATTTAGAGGAAAAAAACTTTAAACGCGCTCAATTGAATGGTTTCAAGCATTTCTATCAAACACGAATATATCAATGTGTACCATATGACCAACGTTTATGCTGTAAAGAAAGAATTCCGCAGAAAAGGAAATACTTAAACTCGAAGGTAAGGGGAAAAAATATAGCAGTCGTTTTCATTCAGCTATGTTCACTGCAACTCGAAAAGTTCATTTTTGTTGCGTCCTTCTCTTCCCTTCCTCTCGGTGGTGATGTGGTGTGGGTGAGAGCGGGCTATTTAACACACGCCTGTCACAACAGATCAGTCGCAGCAGACTGGGGTATGACGGGTCGGGGCCTCCGGAACCTTTAACAACAGCTTTCAACTCTGCCAAAATCTCATTACTTGTTTTATTATATAGAGATTTTGAGGAACAAATCGAAGCTTCGCAAATGTTCGATGTCACTAGTGAAACACATGATATTACATCTGTATTTATTTTAAAATCTCGTCTAACTTTGCAGGTTATTCTGCCCGCACGCGTTAGTCTCGTGACACCTTCACTGGTTGACGACAGCGCCCGTCCGTTATATTACATATTAACCATTTGTTTCACACAATAATCTACTTCTAAATATTGCTGTAACATAGCCAGATATCCGGATATGCGAAACGTACATAGAATGTTCATAACAAATATACATCGAACATAGGAATCCCGAAACACGAAAAACACTTCCGACTTCTTAGTTCAGATACGAAACTTTTTATTACCTTTGAGTTAAAAGGTTTTTCGACATAAGGTTTGGTTTGGTTTCGTTTCGTGGTTTAATGGCATATCAACCTTTGAAGGTTATTTAATGCCAAAGCCATTCTTCTAGAAGAACAGTGGTGGTACTATTTAACCCATAGCTGGGAGGATAAGGGGGCTCATACTTTTCCCAATTCTGATTCTATTCAACACTATACATCCATCTGCACAGTCAACTGGTTCCAAATGTCCAGTTGGTTGGGGCTGTAGAATACACCGACTGCAAGACCCCCCCAACAAGTGTCCTGGATATGACACTAAGCAATCGGATGGTGAGGTTACAGTAATGATAGGGTTTGGGGGAACACGGAGTACCCCTTTATTGCCATCGCTCCAAGGTCTACTCTGTCCAGGAGTGGTAGCACTTGATAAGGATCTTATACTTGGGTTAAATAGAACTAAACTGTGCTTCCATCACAATACTGATTTTTGCATTTAAACTGCGTATTTATGCTGAATTGAATTGTTTAGAAAAGAACTGTTTTGACATTGAAATTGCGTACTTATGCTAAACTGAATTGCTCGAAATAGAACTATTTTGATGTCTAAACTGTGTACATATGCTTAACTGAATTATCTGAAATAAAACTGTTTGACATTTACATCTATGTATTGCTCAGTCGGCTGGGGCTGTAGAATACACTGACTGCACCTCTGCAGAGGGATAAGACATTCCCCAATGAGTGTCCTGGATATGACACTAAACAATCTGAAGGTGAGATTCCATTAATGGTGGGATTTGGGGGAATACGGAGTATCCCTTTATTACCATTGCTCCAAGGTCCACTCTGGACCAAAGTGGTAACACCTGTTGGAGCCTTATCTATGGGTTAAATAGAACTAACAGCATACTTATGCTAAACTGAATTGTTTGACTAAACTGAATAGCTTGAAATATAACTGTTTTTGACAATTAAACAGTACTTACATTTAAACTGCGCACTTATGCGAAACTGAATAATTTGAAATAGAACTGGTTTTAATATTGACACTGTATTTTCACTAAACTGAATTCTTTAACATAGAACTGTTTTGACATTTACTGTGTGTAAACAAAATCTGTACTTATACTAAACTGAATTAGAACTGCTTGACTAAACTGAATAGCTAAAAATAGAAATGTTTTTCACAATAAAACTGTACTTACGTTTAAATTGCGTACTCATGCTAAACTGAATTGTTTGAAAATGAAACTGTTTTTGACATTGAAACTGTACTTATACTAAACTGAATTGTTATATATAGAACTGTTTTGACATTTTACTTTGTAAACAAAATCTGTTTTAAGCGAAACTGAATTAGTTGAATTAGAACTGTTTCAATTATCTGAATAGCTTGAAATAGAAATGTTTTTGACAATTAAACTGTGTACTCATGCTCAACTGAATTGTTTGAAATAGAACTGATTTTTACATAAAAATCGATTTGGCGTTAAATCACCTACAAAGGTTGATATGCCATAAAACCCAACCAACCAAACAACTGGTTCCAAGTATTGTTATGTAATACCAATTATTCAAATTAGGCACACAATTATAGTATTTGAATATTGCTATATAACACAAATAACACTATTCAACATTACTCATTCATTTGCAAACAATCCAGTTTGACAGTCATTTGTTTACACACAGTAAAATAATAAAAAATTTCTATTTCTAACAATTCAATTTAACATTAATATTTTGTTTTCACACAATTTAAAAGTTAAAAATACGTGTTTGACAGATCTAAAGTACTCTATCAGGTCCTGTCTCTCTTGTTTAGTGGACCTGTAAGCAATAGCAATGAAGGGATACTCCACATTCCCCAAAACTCCAGGACTGTAACCTCACCATCAGATGCCGTAGTGTCGGTCATCTCAAGGACAGTAGTATTGACATGAAATATACTATTAGACTCTAAGGAAAATCTTAGACAAAGAGCAAACTAGGAACTGCGCAATGGTACAGTGTGCTTTTTTGAGTTAATCCTGGGAGCATCACCCTACAAAACAGCAGTTTTATGACGACTTAAACATATACCCAGCAACTAGCAAATACCTAGAATAAATAGTTCTGCGCGAATAATGGATGCCGTCTTGATGACCTACCAAGAGCGATGGTAGAAAGAAACGGAGAGAGAGAGAGAGAGAGAGAGAGAGAGAAAGAGAGAGAGCAGTGGGGGTCTAGGAAAATGTCTTTGTTAGTTTTGGTTCTATGGCGTATAAACCATTGTTGGTTATTTAATGACAAATATATTTTTATACATGTAGACTGTTCTATTTCAAAAAATTCACTGATTTATATGCATAAATAGGATTTGGCATTAAATAACCCCTAAGTGATTGATATGCCATAAGACCCAACAAACCAAACCAAACAATTTAGTTTAGCATAAGTGCGCAGTTTAAATATCAAAACAGTTCTATTTCAAACAATTCAGTTAAGCTTAAGTACACAACTTTAAATGTCATAAACGTTTTATTTCAAGCAATTCAGTTTAGCAAAAGCACTCAGTTATGTTCAATTTGACCAATTGATTGGACCGTATCAGATGCTACCAATCTTGGCCAGCGTGGGCTAGGGAGAGATGGCAATGAAGAGTTACTTTGCATTCCCCAAAATTACCTCATTACCTGAGCTTCACCATTAAATTGACTTGAGTCATATATCAGGACATTCGTTGGGGGTCTTACCCATTTGCAAAGATGCTGACTGGGCCAAAATGAATACGTGTTGTCGGCATGGCTTGAAGATGATGATGATGATGATGATGATTAATCCCATTTTTAAAACATATTTCGACTCACTAGACATAATTCACAAGAACGACCATGTTTGTCAAGAGATATGAGCAATATTATAATATTTTAAGAAACAATGCCTTTAGCGACAAGTGACTGACGTCAAAGTTTCTTATTTTGACGAAGCAAGATTATAAATTCACCCACGGACAGATAATTGACTGTACATATAGAAAGATTTGAGTCCACAACGATGCCACTTGATTTTCCCGAAACCTAATGCAAGATTGGACAAAATACTTTGGAGGATCATGATTCAAATTCTACTCGTGTTTGCTTGATTATTTTTCTAGTTTATTTGCAAGGAAAATTTTGCAACCGAATGATGTATATAGTTATTTTAAATTGTTTTCTGAATTCTATGCAACCTCTAATCATTGGCTTTTGACCTATACGTATGCAATCAACCACGCTTCAATTACATTGCTCGAAATGCAATATTTACCCTATTTTGAATATTCAAAGTTTAAGAGGAAAAATATCTCCGGACAGGATTTCGTTCTTTTCGAAAGATAGTTTTTGATAGATGGTTGGTTGGTTGGTTGTTTATTGGGCTTCATGGCATATCAACCTTTATAGGTTATTTAACGCCAAATCCATTTTTATGTAAATAATCTGTTCTTTTTAAAACAATTCAGTCTTGCATAAGTACAAAGTTTAATTGTCAAAAATATTTCTATTTCAAACTATTCAAGCAGTTATATGTAACAAATCAGTTAAGTTTAAATACAGTTTTAATGTCGAAAAAAAACAGTTCTATTTGAAATAATTCAGTTAAGCATAAGCACGCAGTTTAAATGTAAGTACGGTTTAATAGTCAAAAACATTTCTATTTCAAACAATTCAGTTCAGCATTAGTATGCTGTTCTATTTAACCCATAAATAGGACCCTATCAGGTGTTACCACACCGGGCCAGAGTGGACCTGGGAGCGATGGCAATGAAGGGGTACTCCGCATTCCCTAAAAGCTCCAGCACTGCTGGAACCTCACCATCAGATTGTTTAGTGTCATATCCAGGACACTCGTTGGGGGGAGGTGTTACCCCTCTGCAGCGAAGCAGTCGGTGTATTCTACAGCCCCAGCCGACTGGGCAACTTTATGATAGAGTTAGATCTATTTTTATGTTATATCAAATGTCAGTCGGGCTTAGAATATATTGACTGTCACCTGTGCTAAAGAGTAAACACACCCGACCAAAAATGGTGTGTACGGAATCTAACATTAAACTGCATCCTGCGTTGGGGCTATAGTTCTAAAGATGGTGAGAATAGGGAGTGGTCATTTATGGCTTTTACGCCCAGTTTCTCTCTAACCCGGGGTGGTAGTACCTGTGAAGCCCTCTTCCTCCATATATGGGTAAAAAGATGTGTTTAACAGATATTTTAATTCGATCGGACTCTGTAAAAATAAATCTTGAGGAACAATTTTTAAAAAAAAATGTGAACGTACAAATCAATGCTGTCCTCAAACGGAGAAAAAAACCTAAACAGATGTTAATATGACGTTAAAATAACTGAATAATTTCAAAGTCTTGAATGTCTTATATTATTTCTTTCTTTATATGCATTGCGGGTGATAATATGTACCAAATTACAGTAGCGTCCATAAGTTAAGGAACGGAACAACAAATATTTAAATGATTTTTATTTAGAAAAAAATGCTTGTCCGTTTCTGAAGTTTTCACAAAATATACTTGGAACATAGGTGCATTTATTACATACAATATTTCCTTTTTTTTTTTTTTTTTGGAGTAAATTAATAATCAACTGAGGAAAACATGGTCAAAATTTAAGGAACGCATCATAAATCCTTGTTAGATCAATATACAAACTGAAGAAAATTCAATATTTAGTGAATTTTCCTTTGCATTGGCTTACATCATTGCATCTTCGACCACATGAGCCAATTAACTTCTTACAAAAGGTGATAGTCATACTTTCCCATTCTTCTTTCAAAAAACCCTACGTAAGCAAAAAAACTAACGTTTTCGAGCGTGATCGAGGGTAACCAGAAGGTTCTCTTTTCAATAGTTACTACACAGAGGTGTAGGAGAAGACGCTACTTTTTTCAGGGATTTCTCCACTTTACTCTTGATACGTACCTTATATTGCTGAGTTTTAAGCAAGGAGATATCAAGTACCATTGTTAAAGTCTCTTGTATGACGTGACCAGGGATTGAACACAGGTCTCCCGGACCATTGGCGAACACTCTGCCCACTAGACCACTGAGCCGGACTAAACCCTATAAATCGTCAATTTTTTGAGGATTTCTGCTCTAAGCTTTTTGGGGGATTTCTGCTCTAAGCTTTTTCTCCAATGATTTTCCATATATTCTTAATAGGATTCATATCTGGGATTTGTGGTGGCCACTTCATAACAGCTATTCGTTTCTCTTCAAGAAAACGTAACTCGGTTTTAGCTTTGTGGCAAAGCGCGTTGTCTTGCATAAATATTGGAGCCACTAATTTTTTTCTTATTTAATCTACGAGAAACAATTTTCTAGAGATTGGCTTTCCTTTTTCCTCACAAAATGCACGAGAAATTGTCGTTGCTTAATCGAAACGGTCTTTTAAAGACATTTTTAACAATCACCCGATCTTCCTGTTTGCTTGTCATAGGAGGCCTGCTAGCTTTCGGTTTTGGTTCAAGTGTCTTGTCAGCCTTAAATCTACTGATTACATGATTAATGATTACATTGCATCGTACGATGCCAAAAATTCCAGAACACGTTTTTCTACAATGAGCTTTTTTCTTAACGAGTTAAACAATTACTTGCTTTCACTTCCAAGTTGCTTTAAAATAGTTCCAACGATGTATGATAGTTGACTATAAATCAAAATTAGCAATCAGGTTGTTTAAAAATTATCTAAATTCCTATAATTCAACAGTGTTCCTTAACTTTTGTTTTATGTTAGTTCACAATTATTTTACTGCAAAAAAAAAAAAAAAAAAAATTAGAAACCTTTATAAGTAATAAATACACATGTGTTCCAAGAATATTTTGTGAAAATTTCAGAAACGTACATGCACTTTTTTCTAGAAAAACTCATTTAAATATTTATTGTTGTTCTGTTTCTTAACTTATAGCTGCTACTGTATATCGTGCAAGGCTCGGTGGAGTAATTGCTAACGTTAGAGACAATGTATATTTGTCGCTGCCACCCACCAGACAGGACCTGACACAAGGTCAATGATTATAGCAGGGATTTAGGGGAGGGGAACGTTGGGCACGAACCGAGACTTGAACCCTGCTTGTCTGTGCTGCTCATCGACCCACTAAGTGCAACGTGTGTCTAATGAGGCAAGCAGTTTCACGAATCCAAATTTGGATCCGGGCACGTATGCCGGGTTATAGCTTGAACTAGATAGCAAGGTCTAGTTCTATACATAGGGGACAGAAGTTGCAGCTCGTTCTCCCGAAGGTGGCCCAGCCGAAGTTTGGGGCCTATCGGCCTCGAATTTGCCATTGATTTCTATAGCTCACCCGGCACGAATGCCAGACGGCCCAGTAAAAGCCAGGGAAGTATCTAACGTTAGAGACTATGATATAGTATTATACGAGTTCAAAATCCAGTCACGTTATCAATTTCACTTTAGGAAAGGCTTGAACCTCCTTATCCCTACGAGCTATGCATCAAATAGTGTGAGTATTTTTTTTTTAACAAGAATGGCTTTGCTATTGAAGAAACAAAGAAAGGTAGATATTCTTTTAAACGAGGCAATTAAACTAAAACAAACCAAATAATTTCCAATTTGGTTGTTTAGCATCTTATAAGAAATAATAAAACACTTTGATTTAGAAGAAAACAAGCGTTTTTTGAAAAAAAATTTCCCATCGTAAGTATTTATCATTGTGAATTAGATTGTGAACAATATCCATTTTGCTTATATATTTTTCCATGAGGAAAAATAGAAGTTTTTTAACGTAGTTTTAGAACTGAAATTATTTTTTACTAATAAACAATATTAGACAAGTACTTATTCATGTGCGATATTTTAGAATTTGCCTGAAGACCTAAAACTTAACTAAAAGCTCTTCATAAAAACATCAGCCTTTTCTGTGGTCACAGATATCATAAAACTCATTGAGTAACTTCCTTTTATCAGCCTTAAGTAAATATCATTTTGAGTGCTTCTTTTATTATTTATAATTATTTTTTTATTTCATGCATACGTGTGTGTGTGTGTGTGTGTGTGTGTGTCTCTCTCTCTCTCTCTCTCTCTCTCTCTCTCTCTCTCTCTCTCTCTCGTTTTTAACCGGTCCATATGAAGTGCGTTAAATGTTATGAAAACATTGTTAACATTTGCTGGCAGATCAAGATTTCTTTGAAAGATGGTACGATTCTAAAACGACATTGTTGTCCCTTGTCTTGCTACAAAAGAGTTAAATACCTTTTTTTTTTATTTTGTGGATTTATATATATAGTAAGTTCTGTCTTTCTAAAAGTTTTAGGCAAAGTTTTAATTTATAAAAATAATCGTAAAATAATTACCTGTTATCCAAATTTTAGTGATTTACGAAACGTAATCAGATACGTCAGCATATAGATGATATTAAAGGTTTTAAAAGTCAAATCAGAAATCCAATGGCTGAGGTTTGAATTAACTCTAAGCTACCCCTTGTGTTAGTTTGAAATAAAGTCTCTAATATCTTTTCGTATTGTAGGTTTTTATAGGAAATATTTTTGTGAATAATATCAATAATATTCCATTAAAAATGTAGAATTTCGTTAACTTCACTTTATACAGGGTCAGGCAAAATGATCTGATACATTTGTAGGTTTAATAAAAGACAAATAAAGTAAAAAAACAAAAAAGTGTTTTTATTTTCGAAAAGTTCATATAATGCCATTCTGTTTCATTAGGTTTTGAAAATTAAATCAGTTAAATGGGATCCGTTATTGTCTTCACACAGTCGAAGGCGTTCACGGAAGTTGTCTATAACTCGGCGGGTCATTTCATGTGGAATGGCAGTAATTTCTTGACGAATTGCATCTTTAAGTTTTTCAATAGATTGAGGGCGATTACTGTATACCTTTCACTTAAGGTATGCCCAGACAAAACATCGCACGGATTTTAATCAGTTGAACGGGTGGACCAACTGATGTCACCACGAAATGAGATCAAATGACCAGGGAACATCTTCCTCAAAATCCCCATAGCACGTCGAGAAGTGTATTATATGAAAAAAAAAATGGCATTATATGTACTTTTCGAAAATAAAAACACTTTTTTGTTTCTTTACTTTATTTGTCTTTTTTAAAACCTACAAATGTGTCAGATCATTTTGCCTGACCCTATATTTAAAAAAAAATGCGATGTGAGACGTGGACTTATTCTTGGGCAATATTTTACAATTTGTTTGAAGATATACGATGACAGTGTAGCATAGGCCCAAAAAACGTTGTGTCTAAAAAATAAAAACGAATTCGCAAAAAAAAGAAACACTCAAAACTTGAATTTCAAGGAAGAAAATAGCAGTCGTTTTTATTCTTGGGGAACACAGCGGACTGTAGTTAAAAAAGTTTGTTCTTCCTCGCCTTCTCTTTTTTTTTTTAGTCGCTATCAAACGTCTCCTTTCCCTCCGCGTACTTCAGTTAGCGTACGTAGAAAATGTTCACCCTCCTCTTCTTGGCGATGACGGCGGCGTTGTTATCATTGGCCTGTTGATACTTTCATATCAGTCGAATTGCTGACAGGCTGGGTATGATATGGGTCGGGGCGTCGTAGACCTCTGTTGAACCTGTTTAGAAACCTATCTCGAACTGCTCAATCTCGCTACTTGGTCTCCATATATAGCGATTTGATGGATCAATTCGAAGGTTCGAAGATCACTAGTGAAAACAGTTGTGTTGCACGTGAAAGTTCAAGCGCGATTATATTAAGATCACGCTTGAAATCTACAGGTCACTCTGCCTGCACGAGCGAGGTTCGAGACATTTTTTTTATTTTTATTTTCAGACCCATGTACCCAATGACTGACGACAGCTGATGTGTTCGCGCGTTCTCGAACCTTGACAACACCGCAATTCAATGACGTCGCCGGTCCGTAATATTACACCAGTAAGAATTGTATTAAAAACATGGGACCATTTGAAATGATGCACGAATATGGAATATTCAGAAAACGAATTCTCGTATATATTCCCATGAAATATTCAACAGATACTGGGATCATATTTACTCGCCAGGATATAGAAAGTGTTTCGCTAAAAGTTGATATATTTTCCTCTAATTCATTCCCTGTTAGTTATGTTATTTTAAACAGAATTTTCTTTTGTCCGAAAAAGTTGTTTTCGACGTCCATATTTCAGCGGCTCGATTAATTAATGTTTTAGATATTTTTTTCCAAATTATTATCGTAAAAGTTTTTTGATTTATTATTACTCATTGTAATTATAAATATTCTTCGCTGTCTAAAATAATAAGGGACGCCCAAATTAAGAATAGAAACGTATCAGCAGCAAATCTACGACAAGTTATGATTGGCTGAAAGGAACTTATAAGAAAATACAAGAAGGTAGTGTATGCAGGGTAGGAGACAAAAAAAAGTCAGTAAGCTAGGAAAGGCGATGAGGTAAAGACGTGAGTTGAACACCAGTTAGAGACGATGTAAAGTGAGACGAAAATTACGAGCTTCGTTTTGGGGTGATCTCTGAAAAGGAGTCTCACACCAGATGCGCTGCTGTGACAACGAAACAACCGAACAAGTGCATTGGAACAGCAACACGAACCTGGAAAGATAGTACAAAGTCTGTGTCTGCCTTCTCTTTCTGTCATCTTTACTTGTGTTTCTCTTTGTCAAGTAGACGCGGTCCACTCCGTTTTTCTATCCTCGACGACTACCTTTAAAAATATTAGCGAATAAAATTTTGTGTTAGTAAACTAACACAGAGTTTTGTGTGTTGTCACTTATCCTCACAGCAATGTTACAACTGTATATTTGGTGTTGCAACATTAAAACCGTCTATTTAAAACTCGTACTAATACAAGAGTTCCCATAAAGAAGTCCTGAAGCGATTGGCTGATATGGAAGACTGCAGCATCGTTGTAAGCGAGTTGAAACTCTAGTTGTTCCGTTAAATTCACTTTGGCTCTAATACTCTTGATTAAGTTTTTTTTGTTTGTTTTGTTTTTTTTGGAACATCAACCATTGTAGGTTATTAATACCAAATCAACTTTTATACATATAAACATTTTTATTTTAAACAATCCAGTTTAGTATAAGTATAAAATTCTTGTTTACACACAGTTTAAATGTCAAAAACAGTTCTATTTCAAACATTTCAGTTTAGCAAAACTACACAGTTTAGTTCTATTTGACCCTATGAAGTGCTACAATTCTGGGTTAGAGTGAACCTGGGAGCGATGGTAATGAAGGGTTACTCCCTATTCCCCAAAGCTCCAAGTATACTTGAGCCTCACCAACAGATATTTTTGTATTATATCCAGAACACGTGTTGGAAGAGTCTTACGCCCTTACAGAAAAGCAGTCGGTGTATTCTACAGTTCCAGCCTACAGAGCAATACACAAAGTCATTTCAGATAATTCAATTTAGCATAGGTGCACAATTTAGTTCTTTTCGGCCCGTTGATAGGGCCCTATCAGATGCTACCACCCTGGGGCAGAGTGAAGCAGGGAACAATGACATTGAAGGGTTGCTTCCCATTACCCCAAACTCCAGCATTTCTGAAGCCTCACCATCTGATAGTTTGTGTCATATCAGGACACTCGTTAGAGGGTCTTACACCTCTGCATGGAAGTAGTTGGTATATACTCCCACCCTAGCCGACTTGGAAACCTTGGGAAAGATATAAATTATTTTATCATCCCAGCTACACGTTAAAAAAGTAACTCAACACTTCATCTTCAAGTTTGGTTTGTGTATTAAAGAGCTCCAAAAGACTGACATGCCATTGATTTATTAGTTGATGTGCTACGCACATAGCGTGTCTTGAGCAGGAATAGTCTGAAATAACCCATCCTACTCCAAGTCTTCAATTTGTTTCAATTCAGAGTTTTCTTTCTCCTAAACAGGTTGCTATACCAAGCTTAAGAGCATAGCCTACCTTTCTTTAAAACTATATCTGGAGGGAGAATTGATATAGACATCGGTGATTATCATAAAACCACGATGTACTACGGTTAAGTACTGCTAGTATGTACATATATATTTCAAATAATTTTTGAATAACAATCATATCAATATTAGCCCAGTCAGCGGGGACTGTAGAATATACCGACTACATCTCTCCAGAGTGGTAAGACTTCCCTAACGAGTGCCCTGTATATGACACTAAGCAATCCGATGGCAGGCTCAAGTAATGCTGGAGCTTTGGGGAATGCGGAGTACCCTTTCATTATTATTGCCCCCAGTTCCACTCAGGCTCACAGTGCTAGCAAATTATAGGGTCTTATATATCAGTAAAGCTGAGTGAGAAAACATGACTTATGCTAAATTGAACTGTTAGAAATAGAACTGTTTGATCATTTATTTGCGTGTAAACAAATGTCGGATGTTTAATTGAATTGTTAGTGATACGTAACAATACTTGGAACCATTTAACTTTATTGACTTATGCTAAATTGAATTGTTTGAAATAGAACTGTTTGATGATTTTGTTGCGTGTAAACAAATGTTGGATGTTAAATTGAATTGTTAGTGATACGTAACTATACTTGGAACCATTTAAATTTGTTGACTTATGCTAAATTGAATCGTTAGAAATAGAACAGTTTGGAATAATTGGAAACATGTAACTTCATCTTTCTCCAAGCATATGTTTTTTTGTAATTTCCACGGAGTTATACCTCCATTCAAACTCTAGCCCAGTTGCCTGGGGCTGTAGAATACACCGACTGCTTCTCTGCAGGGTTTTAAGAACCCACTAACAAGTGTCCTGGATATGATACTAAACAACCTGATGGCGAGACTCCACTATTTTCTGGAGCATTGGGGAATAACCATCACCCCAGGTCCAATCTGGCTCGGAGTGGCAGCACCTGATAGGATCCTATCAATTGGTCAAGTAGAAATGTTTGACACTTAAACTGAGAGTTGCTAAATTGAATTGTTTGAAAAAGAACTGTTTGAACTGTTAACTGTGTTTATCGACAAAATATGTTTATAAATCGTATATTTGATACAGATGTAAAAACAGGATTTGGCATTACATAACCAGTAATGGTTGATATGCCAGAAAACTAAACCAGACTCATATCAGTATCAATTATTTTTGCATTTGTAAAATTAAATGTTAGATGCACAACTTTTTCTGGAGGTCATTTGTATTATGTAAAATGTATATTTGAACTAGGATAGTAGGCTGCACATCCTAAGATGACCGTTTCACTATGAGCGCCTCATTCTTACTCGTATATAGGACATGTTTTAGAATGGTCACTAACGTTCATAAAATATTTTGTCTACTTGATTATTGCTTTAAATCGGGAAATCGATTTGCAATAACCTGGATATGCTGTTTCTCATTTTCAGAGAGATAACTTGACTTTCAATCCCACATTATCACCTAGGATGTAACATAAAATTGAAATAAAAAGAATTGGATAATCTAAAGTTATATTAATTTTAAAATTAGAGGATAGCTGGACAGTGAAAGTGAGCTACAAATTGCAGAGAAATATGTAATATAATGGCCGAGGGATTTTATATATCTTGCCTTTGGGTTTAGTTAGGCTGAGAACCTTTCGGCTCAGCACATGGGTTAGTTAGGTGCAAACTTGAGCACAGGTGTTAACGCGCGTGCAGGGAGGATGTGTCATTCACAGATGTCAAAATAAAAATCTCAGATAGAAAATTGTGACTTTGGGATGTGAATGACGTCATGCACCGGAAGAGCGCGCGGAGGATTTTTGGGATTTTGAAGAAAGTGTGTGCGGTCCGAAAAAGAAGGGGTGACTTTCACTAGCTCGCAGAGGACAGACGAATTTACGCGCTACGGGCGCCGTACGAGATGGGGGGGGGGCAGATGGAAAAGCCAGAATAGAAAGAACGTGTATCTCTCTCCTTATGTCGAAGAACCTTTAAACTCAAAAGTAATAAAAAGTTTCGTACCTGAACTAAGAAGTTGTAAGTGTTTTTCGTGTTTCGGGATTCCTATGTTCTATGTTATATATGAACAATATATGTATGTTTCGCATATCTGTATTCGGCTATGGTACAGATATAAAAGACAATTTTTTTTTCTTTTTTTTTTCTTTTTTTTTTTTTTTTGGAACTTCCGGGTTTTAACAATACATACGCTTTACGTATATATTTGCATTACAACGTACACAATGTTGTGCCGATCATTTACATTGTAAAACTGAACATCCGGTCCAGTGTAAAGTTCAGAATTAAACATATATTGTAATTCGAGTCTTCAATTTACAGACACTTCATTCACATCAGTTTTTAAACTTAATTTACCTCGAAAAGGAAACATTTCCCAAAGAAATTATAGACACCCCATATAAAGCAGATAAAAGTAAATTGCAAAGAGGTCTTAGTAGATTAACTAATATAGACATTTGAAATTGTTTAACAAAATTATCATTTCAGGAGAAAAATTCATCACAAGAAAGGTTTGTCCAGCGGTTCTTTTCGAACGAAAATATTTCGATTTTGAAATTGATAGTTTAGGCGTAAATATATAATATATTATTACATAGATATCCTAATAAACATCAGTAATCGTCCAAAAAACCCCGATGTACAAAGGGTAAATACTGTTATTTTATGGAAAATATTTTAAAAAGTCAAATACTCCCAAATGCTTTGATAGGAGATTGTAGCGTGAGAAGAAAATCATCTTCTGGATCAAAGCGCGTAAGAAGATGCCTTGCTCGTCAAGCAATAACAAATATGTTCACTTCTGGAGGCAGCAATTAAAGTGAGCCAACTCGTCCCTCACGAGAAGAAATCTACCTTGCATGTAAATTTCTATATGCCGGAAATTGCATAAAAGAGCATGCCAGCTGCAAGAGCATCGTTGGTGTTGTTCTTTGTGGATTGCTGTTTTTTAACTGACTGACAGACCGAACGAGTTGACCAGAGGTATACTGAGGAAGGACTGATAGTCGCGTGTGTTGTTATTTTTAGTCAACGGAGGCTACCCAATTGTACTACTGCTTTTGCTTCGACTAGTTCTACAACATAGATATAACCTGTGCCTAGAAGAAAAGATACAAATTATGCTATACCCAGGCACAGAAAAATTATGAAATCAGAGATGTGATTTGATAGCTAGATGTAGACATTGGAATGAATTTAAACTATTGACAAATATCCTAGATAAAGTTTAAATAACTATAAAAATAGGATTAAATTGACGTTTGAGGTGAAATTAATATAATAAAATAGGATCCCACCATGTGAGGTGGATGTATGTACGTTTCAGTGAAAAGGTAACTGAATAAATGAGCACGAAGATAAATTTTGAATTTAAAATTTTAAAATTTAAAATTCAAAATTTTGAATTTAAGATAAGTAACTGTAATCTTTGCTTATAGTTAATAGGAATTGTTGTAATTCCTTAGATTATTGTTTAATCTGAAGAATTACGTTAAAATGTAAATTAAAATGTAAGTTATTTTACTGTAGAAATTGAATTAGAACCTACATCTAGTTACTTTATTGTGATTCCGACCAGTAACAAAAGAAACACCGGAAACTTTTCACCCCTCTTCAACCCTCTCCCACACTTTCCTTTAGAGTCCATTCTGGTTGTATTAATTATATCCATTCGAAATGAAGCCCTGTTAAATTTGGTGTTATTGATTCATATCAATACCCATTGCAGGATGGAAATAAATTTATAATCCTAATGAGATAACGTTTTGTTTTTCTTAAAGGTATATATATATATATATATATATATATATATATATATATATATTGTTGATTTCATTACTTTTTAATGTCATATAAATATTGGTTGTTCCATATGATACTTGATGCCAACGGCAAAAGAAGAGTTGTGGCACAATTTTATCAATATATTCACTCAGTCTCATACACTCAGACACAGACACTATGACATGTACACTCAGACACAGACACAGACACGCACACTCCCTCCCACTGTTACATAGATACGGATATGTGAAACGTACATAGAATGTTCATAACATATATACATAGATCATAGGAATCCCGAAACACGAAAAACACGTAACGACTTCTTAGTTCAGGTACGAAATCTTTTATTACCTTTGAGTTAAAGGTTTCGACATAAGGAAGAGAAATGCACAATCTTTCTATGATGACTTTACCATCTGCCCCCACCCCATCTCGTGCGGCGCCCGTAGCGCCCAAATTCGTCTGGCCTCTGCAAGCCCCGAAAGTCGACCCTTCTTGTTCGGTGTCTAGTTCTCTAATCTACTGACTTTTTTTCTAAATCTCCAAAATCCTCAGCGCACGCTTCAGGTGCATGAGGTCATTCACATCCTCTGGTCCTGGGATTTTTATTTTGACATCTGTGAACGACACATACTCTCCGTGTGCGCGTTAACACCTGCGCTCATGTTTGCACCTAACTAACCCATGTGCTGAGCCGAAAGGTTCTCAGCCTAACTAAACCCAAAGGCAAGATATATAAAACTAAATCACTCGGCCATTATATTACACCACTTTCCCTCTTATGTCCATTCTGGCGTTATTAATTATATCTGAAGAAGTCCTGTTAAATTTGGCGCAATTCATTCATATCAATACTCATAGTAAAATGGAAATAAATGTATAATCCTAATGTGACCGGATTTTGTTTTTCTTAAAGGTATGTATATATATATATATATATATATATATATATATATATCACATAATTTAGCATAATAGTCATATAAATATATACTATTTCTGCATTTATAAAATTAGGTATTAGATATGCCCATAAAATTCTAGCGTTTTATTATTTTTATTACTGCTTTTTGAGTTTTTCACACTAACGTTAGCCGATTTTTTTTGTGGGGGTGGGGGTGGATTTGACTGACAACAAGTTCTTCTAAGTCAATAGGATTCTTCTCACTGTTCTCATCAATCTCAATAACGTTGTTGTCTGTGCGGTTTTTATTCGTCTCGTTATCTCTTATTCCTCCAGTCCTTGTACCAATTTTTGTTAACTGTACCAAGAGCACCAATTAAAATTGGTATCAACGTCACTTTTATGTTCCACAATTTTTCAATTCCCTTCCAAGGTCCAGGTATTTATATATATTTTCGCTTTCTTTCGGTCTTATTTTGTGGTCAGCCGAGACAGAAAAGTGGACAATTTTGCAAGTTCCCTGTTTTGTTGTTGACTATTACAAGTTCTCATCGTCTGGCCGAAATGAGGTGATCTGTTTGTATCTAAAAATCCCAAAGAATATTTGCATTTCATTCTCTATGACAGATTTTGGGTTGTGCATATATCATTTATTCGTATGATCAAATTTAAATTTCTTGCACAATTCTTAGTGGATCATGTTGCCCACTCAGTCGTGTCTAGTCTTTTACTCTTTCTGTGTTAATTGGCTGCATTCAATTATTATTTGATTGATAGTTTCGTCTCGATCACCACCGATGCGAACATTTGCTATTTTGTTGCGTCTTATCTATTCTCGTTTTGATATAATCAGTGTCGTCCAGAATTTGAACTCGTGTCACCATGTCCATTTCCTACGACGATAACCATTACACCACGTGCAACTATTCATTATCATATTTACCAAACCCTCCGCTCGGGCAGGATATGACACAAGGTCAATTTTTAACTGGAGTTTAACAGGTCTGAATTCAGAGTTTCCTTCTCCTAGACTAGTTGCCTAACCAAGTAAGAAGAACTAAGTCTGTCTTACTATTTACCCATAGCTAGAGGGAGAATAATTGGATTTATACCTTTTCCAAGGGTATTAGTGCTATGTGAAATGCAATCAGTCTCATCCATGATTTGAACTCGTGTCACCGTGTCCATTTCCTACGACGATAACCATTACACCAAGGGCAACTCTTCATTATCATATATACCAACCCCTCCGCTGGGGCAGGATATGACACAAGGTCAATTTCTAAGCGTAGTTTAACAGGTTTAAATTCATAGGTTTCATTCTCCCGGACTAGTTGCCTCACCAAGGCTGAAGAACCCAATCTGCCCTACTATCCCCATAGCTGGAAGGAGAGTAATTGGATTCATACCTTTTCCCAAGGGTATTATTGCTATGTGAAATGCCATCAGTCTCGTCTAGGATTTGAACGCCTGTCGCCATACCCATTTCCTACGACGATAACCATTACACCAAGGGCACTTCCTCTGCATTATGGGGAGGGGGCGTTCCTAAGGAAAGGATCCAGGTGGCTGATCGGTCTCTGATCACAGTAGTGATCTGCAACTTCGTTAAGATAGGCAATTGGAGAAGACCCCTATGATCAATCGGCTGGTTATGTCTGGTCCCGGTATCAATATGTTTACGTCTCGACTGTATTTTTCAAATTTTATTTCAACGCCAACAAACATCCAACTGTATTTATTTTAAAGAAGCTCCAAAGCAGAAGCTGAGGGTCAACCGTGTCAATAGGGACTGTTAACGAAAATTATCTTAATGAGTTTATTCATGAGTATGAAAATTTCAGTAAATTAAGGATCATTATTTTTACCAATTAATAGACATCATATCTTATGAAAAAAAAACAAGATTTAGCATAAAAGGAAAATGCCTACTGAAGTGAAACAGGTTTATATCTATGTAGACATAAATGAAACAAAAAGTCCGAACAAGAAAAAAAGAAAGAAAAACGGAAAGGCACATGCAAATACGTTGTGCATTCAATAGTTTTCCAGCCTTTTTTTACATGCATTTAAAATAGACGTAAACTCTTGAAAATTCAGTATCTTATTGCTATACATCTTATGAGATGACTGACTAATTTTTCTGATTTCAGCTTCAAATGAACAGCTACAGCAGGAATTAGAAAACACCCTACTAAAGCCTGATTTTCACAGCTGGTGATTTTCAAAAATGCAATCTGAACGTGAGGACACTTTAGAAGAACGATATGCAATAAAATTTTGTTTTCAACTTGGAAAAAATGCCACAGAAACGTATGGAATGCTTCAGACTACTTTTGGAGCATCTTGCTTGAATCGAGCATCAGTTTTTGTGTGGCATAAGAGATTCAAGGAAGGCAGGGAGTCTGTGCGGGATGTGGAGAGGTATGGGAGGAGTAAGGATGTCAATACACCAGAGTTGATTGGCCAAAGGGTTAGGGTTAGGGTTTGTATGTTGAGGTTTTAAGGGAGTTCAGGAAGAGATTCTGTCGGAAGAAGCCAGCACTCTTCAAATCGGCTCAGTGGAATTTCCACCAGGAGAATGCACCAGTCCACAACTCCAACCTTGTCAAAGACTATTTGACAAACATGGGCATCAAGACAGTTCCTCAGCCTCCCTATAGTCAAGACTTTACTCCCTTTGACTTTTGGTTATTCCCTAAGCTCAGAGGCTGTCGTTATGAGACAACTGAGGAGATGAAAGAGGCTGTGACGAGGGTCTTTGACACTCTCACACAAGAGGACTTCCATGAAGCCTTTGAGAAGTTGTTGGAACCGTACAAGAAGTGAATTGCAGCCGGAGGAGAATCCTTCGAAGGGGGCTATGGTTTAATGTATGTACTATCAATAAAAGTGCACATACGAAAAAAGTTTGGGAACTTATACTCGTATATTTAAGAAGGACGGAAAATAATAAATTAATAAAATAATTTTTGTTGATTTTTAATGCTTGTATTTTATTCCCTTAATCTTTATATATATATATATATATATATATATATATATATATATATATATATATATATATATATATATCCCGATTACGGTAAAAATAAATACATGAATAAATAAATAAATAATGAACCAACGAATAAAAGACAAAAATCCAAGCTGAAACTCAAATAGACAGACAACTATGGAATTTAAAAACATTTTGTGCGGGTGTTTACCATTTCCAACAAACAGACGTCTTAAAACGCATGATTGTTTTTCGACTTCCCACCGAGCCAGAATCGACTCAAGGTCATTTTATCGTGGGTTTTCAGACACTAATTGAAACCCCTGAATAGCAATTGCAAAAATACATGGCCCTATCCACCCACCCTTTTATTGGTTCCTCAGGCGTTTGCTAATAAACCCATTCCTTACTCCTTTTGAACAAGGGGGCAGGTGCAGTCTAGAGTTAAACCCACCTGCGCCCAAATGAATAATCCAACCTTATACACCTGACGCGAACGCCACATCACAAATGATTTCCAATTTGGTGAAATATAACCTATCCATGAATGATTTAACAATGAATTAATTTCAATCACAGGTATGTTCGCAATCATTTTCCATTACTGTTTATTTGGTTGTCTGTAAAATTCAGCTGGTTCCAAGCTTAAGAAATAACCCATAAATATTTTTACTGTTCCACAAGGAAAAATAATGCGCTACTCAGGAAATGTATTTAAGGAAAAAAAGAAGATGGAAATTACCCGGTGCGATGTCGTGGAAGTATACGAAAGTTAGAGTTGAACAGAAGAGTTTAAATCCAATGTTTTCCTGCGTGATTCTAACTGAATGTGTCTTTGCCTTATCCTGGAAAAGCACAACGTTTCTCCTAATGTTTTCTAAGCGGATTTTCTTACATATGTTACAGTTGTTGAGAATATAAATTTACATCAAGGAACTAATTGTAGTTTACAAACTCAGGATGAACAAAAGAGCAGCTGACAAACCAAACACACAACATATATATTATTCCATGAATTATAATCTTTACTATATTTACACAACCCCTCTGTTCTGGCAGGATATGACACAAAGTCAATTTTTAAGTGGGGTTTAACAGGTTTGAATTCAGAGTTTTCCTTTTCCTTGACTAGTTACCTCACCAAGGCTGAAGAACCCAGTCTGCCCAACTATTTACCCATAGCTGGAGGGGGAATAATTGGATTCATACCTTTCCCAAAGTACTATGTGAAATGCCATCAATCTCGTCCAGAATTTGAACTCATGTCGGCGAGTCCATTTCCTACGACGATAACCATTACACCACGGGCACCTCCTAAATCATAATCTTTACCAACAGTTGGTGGGATTCATCTGAAAAATTTATTGTTTTTGAGCAGGAAATTCTCATAAAAGTAACATATTTTGTCAACTGTAAGGATATACTTGAAAAATTGTCCATTTTTCTACATTGAAAAAAAAAAATTATCTCTTTTGATATGCGATCTTCTCACTAAAATTTGGAGGAACACAAAAGCCCATCTTTTTTAAGTGGATTTGGATGACCTTATATTAATTGTTAAATTACATGTATTTTTGCTTGTATTTTATTATTTCAATTTTCTCGATTGAGGTCTGATTCTCTTACAGGTCTGATGTCAATTTTCAATGATGTATCACCAAAAAAGAACTTTGAAAACCTTTTTCGAATTTGTCTCTCAGTAATAAATCGTGGCTCATCAACAAGTTGATATTTTCTAAACATCTATTAGCGTCTTTGTAAATCTTAGACTACCCTCAAAATTACATGTCGAATATGAACATCCGTTTCAGAGATTTTTTAGGCGTATATTAAATCTCGATTCTCACGCTTTCACTTTCGAAATAAGGATGGTCTATGAAGGCACTCATTTATCAAGTAATTTCCTGAAGCATCCAAAACAGTCTAAATTTGTAATACGTTATTACAATTACATTTTAAAACGCGGAAATTTGTTGGGACTCAGCCCTACTTTTTTTTTTATAATTAGTCTTCTAACAATTTTTGTTGACTTTTTAAAATCACACAGGCCTCACTCGTGCACACACACATACACACATATTTCCCCCTCTCTTTATATATATATATATATATATATATATATATATATATATATATATATATATTCTCCATCTTATATATTTCCCATAGATTTGGACCTTGATTTAATTTTGTTGAGCGTGGATTGAAACCGGTGAGATAGCTCGGCATTTTAAAAAGCTCTTTATGTTTTCATTCTCATGATGTAAAAAACTTCGGATCTGTTTATTGATATAGTCAAGTTTTGTACCCCCAATATGTCTCTCTCTCTCTCTCTCTCTCTCTCTCTCTATATATATATATATATATATATATATATATATATATATATATATATATATATATATAACGGTAATGACAAAACATTTACGCCAAAACACTTTTTATTTGATAAATCTTCATTTTTTGCAAGAAAATGAAGCCCAATATTGAAATTTATTTCAAGTTCGAAATAGGTCCACACAGGAATAAAACTCCTGATTAACTTAAAACTTTTTTCCCAGTCGGCTGGGGCTGTAGAATACACCGACTGCTTCTCTGCAGAGGGGTAAGACCCCCCCCCAACGTGTATCCTGGATATGACACTAAACAATCTGATGGTGAGGTTCCAGCACTGCTGGAGCTTTGGGGAATGCGGAGTACCCCTTCATTGCCATTGCTCCCAGGTCCACCCTGGCCCGGAGTGGTAGCACCTGATAGGGCCCTATCTATGGGTTAAATAGAACTAACAGCATACTTATGCTAAAATGAATTGAGTAAACTGAATAGTTCGAAATAAAAACGTTTTTGACAATTAAACTGTACTTACATTTAAACTGCGTGCTTATGCTTAACTGAATTATTTCAAATAGAACTGTTTTTCGACATTAAAACTGTATTTACACTTAACTGAATTGTTACATATAACTGCTTGAATAGTTTGAAATGGAAATGTTTTTGACAATTAAACTGTGTACTTATGCTAAACTGAACTATTTTCAATAGAACAGATTATTTACATAAAAATGGATTTGGCGTAAAATAACCTACAAAGGTTGATATGCCATAAAACCAAACAAACCAAACCAAACCTTAATTTTTTTTCCTCCTCAGTTGAGCATTATTATACATAAAAGAAAGAAAAGAAAAAAATGCTGAAAGGACAGAGGAATGAGATTAAGTTATTCTAATATGGGGGAATTGAAAGTGCAAGTGAAAAATGAAGAAAATGAAATAGGAAGATATATATATATATTGTTCTATACATATATATTGTATGAATTTATATATATAGTGTAATATACATATTCTCATCCACAGACAAACTGTTTCGTTGCATCACAACTCTTCAGTGTGGCTAGACACGTAGGACATTGGGATCGAAACCCGCCCAATATTACGTTAGACCTAGTATCAGACCGCGCAGCTATCAAGTGTATGACCTCGACTTAGGGAATTATAAGGTATTGAGCAGCAGCAGCGGCGTTCGTTTGTTTATACATATATATATATATATATATATATATATATATATATATATATATATATATATATATATATATATATATATATATATATATATATATATATATATATATATATATATATATATATATATATATATATATATATATATATATATATATATAAAATTAACTTAAATCGCGAGTCAGAAATCTACTAAAGTTTTACCTTATCGGATAATCAAGAAGTCCAACCACATTATGCAAACCTCACCCACAGCACGTGGCGCACGGAGTTAGGCCTCCTGATGATCCGATAAGGTGAAACTTTAGTAGAAGATTTTAGACTCGCGATTTCAGTTAATTTTATAATTGGCTCCACTCGTGTTGAGCACTCTTGTAATTGCAGCATTGCAGGATTCGCGGAAGGTTTTAGTTTTCCTTTGACCAACTGCGTATCCCTTGATTTTTTTTTTTTTTTAAGAGGTCTGACTTGGTTGGCCTTTTCTTTCTTTTTGACCTATAATTTTTGTCTTTTTTCCCCCGGGCGTTGATTCCTGGCGGTTTTTTTTCTTTTTCTTTTTTTCTGGTACCGTGAATGCTGGTAGATATTACATTAGTATATATATATATATATTGTATTAATTTAGAAGGGCTATTGCAATGGGAATAATTATCATTTGAGTCTAATTAATTTCAAAGTAAAAACTTCATTGTCATGTTATATAATTAAGGTAATGATTTTTTTTATATTAACCATTTTTCGTTAATTATATTTTATTTAGTTTGGTAAGGATTTGAACAACTAGGGTCTCTTAGTCCAGATGCATAGTCAGATGGTGCAGTCTTATGCCCGCGTGCAAAGGATATGACAATCATCAGATGTCATAATAAAACCCCAGACAGTAAAGGAAGATGGAGTGTGGATGACGTCATGCCCAGAAGAGATGGTCCGGAGAATGTGACGATTTGGAAAAGACAAAAAAATAGTTAAGGTGGCGTTGAGTTTTTCGGATTTGATCAGATCAGATCATATTTTGTTCTTACACACGTTGAGTTTTTCGGATTTGATCAGATCAGATCATATTTTCTGTTCTTACACACCACAAGATGCGCCGCGTGTTGTGGGGGAGGTTTGCATCATGTAGTTAGCATAGGCTTTTAATAATTATCTCTCCCTCCTCGTGTCGGTAAGGTCAAAAGGTAGACAGAAATAAGCTCGTTTTACCGTCTGTTTTTGTATTGTTATTGTTGGTATTGATATTGTTATTGGTGTTGTCCTCGTGGTGTAATGGTTAAAGTGATGGACTGCGGAATCGTAGTAAGCGAGTTCGAACTCCAGTCGCACTATTACGTTCACTTTCGGACAAATACCCTTGTCTGGAAACTTATTTAATGATCTTCGTAACTCTTAATATTACATTCAAATACATTTTCTTAATGCTGGTTTCTTCGCTGCAATACCATCGTATAGTTCATGTTCTCAAAAGATACGCTTATTGGCATCTACAGACACCTAAATAGACAAGTCACATGGACTAACAGTCTTCTTTATATGAGGAATTCTTTCTTCGATCAATTTGCGTAAAATCCTGGGCTGGAAACTTATCGTATGCACCTCGTATATATATATATATATATATATATGTCTTGGCTTATAGCAATAAGCGTATCCCTTTCACCTTCATCTTTTTTGTTGTACGAGACTCGTAGTTACTTGGACAGACGCATCTTTAGTAGTCATTGACACGTCAGTTCTTTTTCCTTGAAAGAAAATACTTTGTTGATTAAAAGGATTTGCACTATTTTTGATAACGTGTGCACAGTTCGCGTTTACCGAGAATATAAAAGTAACGAACCATTTAGGATTGAGAGTTGACGTGCTCTCAAGATATTCTCTTACAACCACTTTCCGGAATTGCCTTTTGGGCTTAGAGTACGGTCTCAGAACAAATGATTATAGGTCTACTTGGTCTTGCCTGAACGTTGAGTTTCTTGCAACCAAAGCGGAATTTATTCAACCATCTGTTTACTGTACGTGGTCAACTTGTAATAAAATGGCCGAGGGATTTCGTTTTATGCCTTTGGGTTTAGTTAGGCTGAGAACCGTTCGGCTCAGTGCATGTGTTACTTGGGTGCAACATTAACGCAGATGTTCACGTGTGCGCGCAGGCGGAGCGGACGTGTCACTCAGAGATGTCACAATAGCCCGAGATGGGAAACGGGGCATTTTTTCAAGTTAAAAACAAAATTTTTTTGCATATCGTTCTTCCTCACGTCCAGATTGCATTTTTGAAATTCATCAGCTGTGACAATCAGGCTTTAGTATTGTGTATTCCAATTGCTGCTGTAGCCGTTCATATGAACCTGAAATCATACAAATTGGCCAGTCATCTCATAAGATGTGTAGCAGTAACATACTGTCTTTTCAAAAGTCTACGACAAATTTAAATCCCAGTACAAAAAAAAATGTCTGGAAACTTATTGAATGCACCACATATTCTGCAAGAATATCAGAAGGCCTCCAGGAAATTTAAATGACCCACGTTACACGACGGAATTGGTGAAGATTAATGCTTTATGGATACATAAAATTGATGATTTAAGAAAGTTGGTTAAAATTGACGTAACAAATGCATCTAAGAGAATTTGATACGAGACTTGGATGAAGGTGAGATTTTTTCTGCTTGAGGGAGCTCCATTCCTTTGATCCCCTGCAACACAACTGTGCTCTTATTTGTTGCTCTGTGAACTAGTTATAGGTCGAAGTTTCGGGTGGATCTGCTTGTCCGGATTTCCGTGTCCCCGTTGCGTTGTTCAACCCACGGGAAAGTTGGGGAAGAGCTGATTTTGACTTCTCTTTGTTCTGGCTAGGTCGTAAGACAGCCAACTTTGCCGGTGCTGTTAGCTGATCAACTACTTGTTAACAGTTGTAAATGACAGCATTTATTCATTCTACTATGATTAAAAAAAGTAATGTACAACAATAAAAACAAAGGTTTTTTAGTTCGATGATTAGCTCACTGGTGATAACAGTTAGCCTTGAGTCCGTTTTGAGCAAACTGATGTCGCTAGGGACGGTCAAGTTGAGGACTCTGGGTAAAGTGGCAGTGGTAACGAAGAGGGTGGCAAGGGCATCAAGTCTTTGGTCTGAGGAACCAGCTTTCAATCTGTATATTCCCTTTTTGGGATCTTCTTTTATGGGATCTTGACTCCTGAATACATGGCTCCGATTAGACAGCCAATAGAAACGCTGGACCAATGATTCCAGAGCGCAATCCTTGGTGGGGGTAGAGAAATCTCACGCCGTGGCCCGTGTTTAACCGGACAGCCAATCAAACACAATGGCCCTGCATTGGGCAGTGGGGAAAGCACAACTCCGCTTTTCTTTGATTGGTGAGCCACCATATAATATTCTAATATTGTGTTAATGGCCTTGTGTCAGGCTTTTAGCTATAATTTTCCGTAGATTCACTCCCGGCTGACATTGGAATATGAAATAAAATTTTGCTTTTTCCATCCCGATTCGATCGTTCAGTAAACAATCTTGGTGTCCTTGTCACTCTGACCCCTTCTAGCGCATGGTGTCGCCAGGTGCGAATACATTATTATTATTATTATTTACTCCTTTAGAGTTTTTCACATCAGTGTTAGCTGATGGTTTTTCATTGGAGTTTGAATGACAGCAAGTCTCCTCAAGTCTCCAGGATTCGTCTCAGGATTTTGGCCGTTCTCAACAATGCTGTCATTTGGATGTTCTCTACCCGCCCGCCAACTTCCAAGTCTTCTAGGCCTTTTAATAATCCTTCCGTTATTGTGCCAAAAGCTCCAGTCACAACGGTTACAATCGTCACTTTCATGTTCCACAGCTTTTTCAATTCTCTAGCAAGGTCTACGTACTTATCCTTCTTTGCATATTCCTTCAGATTTATTCTGTGGTTCGCCGGGAAAGCATTTTTCTACACTACCTTACAAAAAGACAATAACTAATCTTCAACAAATTAGCCCAATGATTCCTAAGTATTTAATTTAATATCGCCAGTCAACTTGTAGCACTATGATAGTGTTACACAACAGACTTTGGTTAATGAAGGTGTTCCCGTTAAGAAGATTAGCCAGCTCAGAATAATGACAAGGACATAATCGAACAAAATAAAGTCACATTAAAAAAGTCAAAATAAACAGAAATGGAATTTAAAAGAAACAGTCGCAGACATAGTCTTTAATAACAAAGTAAACGGAAAAATGTAGCTGAGATCTAGTTAGGGAATTATTATTTTGAATGTCTACAGAGTAAAAACGAAGAGTTCAACTTGAGGATTACCTCTCAGGTAATGACCAGGTGCCTGAGAAACGAAAATTCTGATATTACCTTTTTGTTTAAATTCACATGTGGAAAATTTTTTAAACATTTCTGACGTCATATCATGAGAGCAGCAAATAAGTAGCAATCCCAAATAAGAGAAGACTGCCCCTTTGGATAAAAAATATAATTGAATCGAATATTCAAAGCGCAGCCAGTTGAGGGGGCGAGATTAGTTATTGAAATCCAAATGGGGAGAAATTGTTATTGACATAAGCTTCGCTAATTACAATCATTCAGATGAGAGAAATACGTAAAAACAAGAGGTTTCGTCCCTTTCCAGAAACCAGTGCGTAGTCGGCTAACAGACTTCTCGATACTCTGAGTTTAGGCTTTTTACCAGATTACGCTGCTTAAAGAAAAGCGAAGATAAGTCAGGTAAAATGGTATTTTCAGAAAGTCAGCGAAAACCTGAGATAATACGATACTTCGAGATGGCTTTGAACCAGACTGCCTGGAGTATAGAACAGAAAAGAAGCGAGGACAAACAAACAACACGATACTTTGAGACGCCCTTGTAGAAGACTCGAGAAAGTATAGAGCAGAATTTAACAAAATATGCTACTAAAAAATTCCCTTGTACCAGACTATCAAAATTAACAGAAGCTAAGAGCTAATGGCTGAGAAAGGCAAATATAACTGCTATTTGAGATTCCTTGTGCCAGACTAAAGAAAATAAGAATTAAAACGTACACAATAGATTGAAAGGCCTTAGGTCTAATTCTTAACGCCGAGAAATCGACTAAATGTTAATTCGGGAAGTGAAAGTCTCTGAATATAAACTCCCAACCTTTTGGATGGAAGAATGTATGTACCATTTTTAAAGACGGGTTCTTTAATTAAATATGATTATTATTACGAAACTGTGGCTTATTTTCTGTTTATTTGCATAGACTCTTTTTATTTACTAAATTGTATGGTCTCAATCGTCCATTCTCCGATTAGCGATTGACCAGACGTCTAGATCAAAAACAGAACGTGGCACTGTCACAATGGGGTTTTCCGTGAAAGATTTTCTGTGGGTGTTGCTTCTCTCTTTCACTTTTCCCTTCTTTTTCCTTTCTGAAAATTCTTTAATTTAGTTAAATTTTGTAACATACTGACCTTCGACCCAGCCGTCAAATCGAGAAACAGGTGCATCCGGTCGAAGACATCAAGATATATCCTTGACTGTGGACGTGTCGAATCGGGTGCAGATATGACGCCACAAGAAGCAGGTGGATGTCAAACAATTATATAACCCTGTGTGTCAGACAGGTTGAGTTAGTTTGGAGTCAGTTGTTGCAGTTCGAGGCTGTGAGAACTAGCTCTCAGCAGAGGGTTGGGCTCTCAGGACTCCCGGTTTCAGCAGCCCAGCAGAACGAGAAAGAAGTGCTGCTAAAGACAGAGCAAGTGAGGGTCAATATGTTGCAGTCTCTGTTCAGTCTTCAACTCACTTCTCACACATAACCCTTTCGTAACCCTTTCGCAACCATTTCGAATAAAGTGTGTGAGAGGTATATTTTTCTAAAGAAGCGTGTCCGTTTGTCATTATTGTTGATTTTGTTTCCGTGTGTATATGTGTATGGTTGTATATGTATTATAACTATAAAACAATTTGATTTTATGGCATTTCAATCGTCTTAGGATACTTAATCCCAAACTCATTCATATATATATATATATATATATATATATATCGTTCTATTTCAAACTATTCAGTTTAGCAAAAGTAGGTAGTTTAAATGTCAAAACAGTTCTATTTCAAACAATTCAGTCAAGCATAAATACGCAGTTTAAATGTCAGACTTTTATTCGACCCATAGATAGGGCCCTTTAAGGTGCAACTAACCCAGGCTAGGAACAAGAGCAAAAAAAGGGTACTCTCCATTCTACAAATCTCCAACATTACTGGAGCCTCGCAATCGTTGGTGGAATCTTATTCCTCTTCAGTGATGCAATCGCTGTATTCTACAGCCCCAACCGACGGGGCCATTCTTCAAGGTTCCACTATATCAGCCGAAAACCAGCAAATTATCAAACATTCTCTGAAAAGACCTGAAGATAGAAACACTTGGAAGAAAGAACAAAATCAAAAAAATGTAAATCGATTTGTGGACCACTTCATTTAAAAGTATTTATTTTTTCCTCTCTTTGGAGCGACAAAAAAGAATATATATATATATATATAGTGTAAGTTTATCTTACTAAAGAATTTAAACGAGGACATAGCGGAAAGGGCTTTTTAATAGCCTTTTCATTTTCACAAGCGAGATGTTCACAAATGGGGATGACGAGTGTTTAATAATCGTCTAAAATCTCTGATGTTTCCATCCGAGCACATTTACATTTTTAATGTCGTAGATATATCCAGGTGAGAGAATACCAGATATTTCATGTGATCAAGGAATATTTTAAAAGAGAACATTCATCGCGTGCAGCTGGAGTCACGTTTTAACTCGCAATCCGTTTGTATTGGTTTAAGAGTGTAGAAATCACGGACCATGATCACGTGTCTATGAATCACCGAATCTCTAGATGTAAGATGGGGCGGGTTATCCTCGTGGTGTAATGGTTAAAGCGCTAGACTGCGGAATCGTAGTAAGCGAGTTCGAACTCCAGTTGCACTATTACGTTCACTTTCGGACAAATACCCTTGGGAAAGGTATGAGCCCCATAAACCTCCCAGCCATGGGTTAAATAGTACCACTACTCTTCTTCTAGGAGAATGGCTTTGGCATTAAATAACCTGCAAAGGTTGATATGCCATTGAAACAAAGAAACCAACCAAACCAAAACATGTCAGATGTATTTATGTAATATATCTTACTAACAGAAAAATATATTGTGTAGTGTTATTTTTAAATGTCTTTTAAAATTTGGAATCATTTTTTTTTTTCAGTTTGTGCTATGATTAACCAGTCTTCAACGAAACTGCCGACATCTTGCAGCTAAACATGAAAAGGTTGATAAAAATCTGGACTCTAACTCCTTGTCTGTCATCTTTAATAAAATATCCCTGCGAGAATACCTGCTGCCATGACTAACACTTAAACCACCTGTCCAAACCGCATCGCTCTTCGTGCAGGTAAAAAAGAGGCACATCTTGCTGAGGCTGCCGTTCGAAAAATCAGCTACAGAGCTCAAACTAAAACAAAAATTACTAAAACACAAACGCACAATACAAATAGCGGTTTTCAACGTTAAAATATTAAATAGAATAGGCTAACTACCGGAACGGAGAGCTTCGGCGATAGATCATAACATAGACATAATATGCATACAAGAACACAGATACATTCATAGCGAAGATATTAAATATCATGATACCGGCAACGAACGGACGTTAGTCTCTGCATCTGCATGGAAAAAACATAGTTAATACCACGATAGGAGGAGTAGGTATGGTTATAGGACCACGGGCCCTAAAATTACTAAAAAAGACATCGAGAAAATACAACCGAGTATGATGGTAACTACGTTTTATGGCAACCCAAACGCAACAATCATCTCTTGCTACAGCCTTCCCAATGATAGTGAACAAAATGACTTCATTGCCTTCTATAACGAGCTATCCCCCCTTGTTAGTTGCATTTCGAAACACACTGTTCTCGTCATTGGTGGAGATATGAATGCCCAAATTGGTAAAAACGTAAACCACAATTCAAACAGAAATGGGGAACATCCAACAGATTTCACACTAGAAAAATGATTAACATGCCTCAATACTAAATTTCAGAAAAGAAAGAGAAAATTATGGACCAACACAAATAATACTAAAGCACAGATAGACTTCGTCTTTATAAATAAGAAACGGATAGCACATTGAATTGTGGTGCATATTCCTCTTTCGAGGGGGTGTCCTGTGATCACCGAATTGTCACTGCAACGATACGATTGAGCCTACGAAGGAATGCAGCCAAAATAACATCAACCCCACACTATGACTAGACACTGCTAAACAACAAGGATACCAGAGAAAATACGTTAACACTAAGAAACAAATTTGATGCACTTCTAGAGATATTAGAAATACCTACTCCGAATGCTGATTATGAGAATTTCGTTAATGCCCAGTTTGAAGCAGCCGCAGAATGCATTTCAACTAAACAAAGAGCTAAACCTAGAGTCCCATGGGAGACATTAGCGATTTAAAAAAGCGTGCAGACGTGAAAACTGTTTCCAAATGCAATAAGAAGATCCTCATCCATCTAAATGCCCTGAAACGTAAGAAGTCATCAAATGAATTTGGTAACATATACTTAAAAGAACAAACGGAATGCATACAAAATCAGATCAATAAGATTAGAGACTCGGTTGATGATAGACAATCTAGGATAGCATGCCAGACGGTAAACGAAGTGAGTAGAACAAAGAGCACTGCAAAAGCTAAACTGAAAGCCAACAGCCAAAAAGAACAAATACAATTATGGAAACAATATTTCGAGAATTTATACGGAAAACCTCTGAAAGTTGCGCATGAACCAATTGTTGTATATTGACCTTCGACCCGGCCAAACATGCCATTCCAAAGACGCGGAAGTTGCATATTATGGGACAAGGTAACATCCCACGGTACAGTCAGACTGATGCACCGGAAGAGAGTGACCTGCGAACTGCATGACAGTTATTTCCGCTCGATGACAATTAAACACACCATTCCAAGGACAGCGGAAGTGACACATCCCGATGGCCAGTTATGGGGAGATATTGAGTGGGCGATTGAACTATTATAAAACTCGGTGAAGACGGGAAGCCAGTTAGTTTTGATACCAGACCAGGTGGGGACAAGATGCGGCAGAGAAAGCCAGCACTCAGCAGAAAGCTGGGCCCCCGGGCCTCCGGTTGAGCATCAGGAGAGCGAGAAAGGCACAACGCTGATGGCCATAAGAGTGAGGATCAATATGTTGCAGTTCTGTTCGGTCTCCAACTTCCTCTCACAGTAAAACCTTGAGTAACCCTTTTCGAACCCTTTCAAATAAAGTGAGAGGTATGTTTTTCTAAAAGACTGTGTCGCTCGCCGTCTTCTTTGCGTTGTTATAATTTCGCATGCATATTTGTTTGTATGGTTGGTTGTGACTCTACAACACAATCACGAAAATTAATAATAATAATCAATTAGACATCAAACTCGAAAATATTACGCAAGAAGAACTCGATTCAGTTCTAAGAAAAATCAAGAATAGAAAAGTAGTGGAACTTGGTAAAATACCCCCAGAATTATGAAAGACCAGGGAATTCGACAACATACTGTTCCGATAATGTAATGCCGTATATAACCAAAACACAATAGATAAATGGACAAAGGAACAGATCTTCCCCTTCCCTAAAAAAGGCAACATCTGATTAGAAACACGTAGAGATGTTATTGTGCATATGTTTGATCATTATGAAGAGAGATTGATAAAAGTTATTGAGAAGAAAGGTGATATTACAGACTATTAACAGTTTTTCAACGATGCCCAAAAAATAATGTCGCGTGTGTTTTGTAAAAAATGATGAAAATTAAATATTTTTCCTTACCTAATCGATTTTCTTCCATTTTTATTACAGGTATTGTCTTTATATCATTATGCTATTCTATTGAAGGGAATTCGCCACTCTATGGTACTCGGAAAGTCGAATACTAAAGTGTCCGAAAAATATTGTCGGGCCTCTGTATAACCAAAACACAATAGATAGATGGACAAAGGGATACATCTTCCCCTTCCCTAAAAAAGGCAACCTCGGATTAAGTAAGAGCTACCGAGGTATAACCCTTACATCCATAGCTACCTGGATTTCCAATGCTTTACAACGCATATAATACAATGTTGAGTAGATACCAAAATGGCTTTCGGAGAAATCGATGTACGAAATCACAAATTTTGACTATCCATCGAACTGTAGAAAATATACGTTCAAAAAACTTGAAGCAACAATATTATTTGTCGACTTCTCTGAGGCCTTTAACTCTATACACAAAGAAAATATAGAGCATATACTACTCGTCCACGGCCTACCCAGAGAAACCATCGAAGTCATTATGATGCTATATAAAACACTAAATTAAAAGTCCGCTCCCCGGATGGAGACACGGACTACTTCGACATCGTAGCTGATGTGCTGCGAGAAAACATATTAGCCCCATACCAGTTTATCATCAATCTAGACTACGTGCTTAGAACATCTATATATGTAATGAAAGATAACAGTTTCAAGCTAGCAAAGGAAAGAAGCAGAAGATACCACGCACAAACAATTACGGACGAAGACTACGCCATGACATAGAGCTTCAGCCAAATACACTCGCTCAAGCCGAATCCCAGCTGCATAGCCTGGAAGGGGCAGCTGCTGTCATAAGTCTCCATATCAACTCAGACAAGACGGAATGCATGTGCCTAAATCAAAGGGATGACATCTCCACACTAAATGGTAGTTCTCTGAAACTAGTGGACGAGTTCACCAATCTAGGAAGCAGTGTCTCATCAACGCAGAAAGACATAGACACGCGATTAGCAAAGGCATGGACAGCTACAATAGGCTATCGGTCATGTGGAAGGCATACCTGACCGATAAAATATAAAGCAGTTTTTTTCAAGCTGCGGTTGTGTCGATATTGCTATATGGATACACTACATGGACGCAAGCGAAACGTGTGGAGAGAAACCATGAAGGCTCTTCCACAAGAATGCTGCGAGCAATATTGAACATATCCTGGTGGCAACACCTCACAAAACAGCAGCCATACAGTCACCTACAACCCATCACGAAAACTATTCAAGTTAGACGAACCAGACACGCGAGACATTCCTGGAGAAGAAGGACAAACTCATAAGCGACATACTCCTGTAGATCCCATCACATGAACGAGCAAAGGAGGGATGCCCAGCTAGAACCTATATACAACAGCTCAGTGCCAATACAGGATGAAGCCTTGAAGACCTCGCGTGATCAATGGACGATAGATGCTGGTGACGAGAGAGAGAGTCAGGGAGATCCACGCTATTAGTGCAACAAGATGATAGATGTGCATTTGTGTGTGTGTGCGTGTATGTGTGTGTGTGTGTGTGCGTGTTTTATGGATCAGACCTTATCCCTTGGTGGATAGAAAGCAAGTTACTTTCTGTGGACAGTCCATTGTGGGATTTGTACGAACCAGAAGAACATATACACCCGCGAGAAAAAATCAGACTTGTATTGCACTATGACACATAGTGGACAGACTTTTGACTGGTGCCAACAAAGTTAACAGTGTTCTGCTCATATATGTCTCTGCCTGTGGTTAACTAACCTTAATGTTTTATTGTACACCTACGAGTCAGTCCCTTTTCACTTTTGTGGACATATTTTCCTTGCTCATGAAAAAGTAACAATATGTGTACGTTGGTACGTGTGGGTCTGAATAGTTTCATTTCTTTGCTTAATGGCATATCGACATTCATGCGTTATTTAATGTCAGAACAATGGTTAATGGTGGGTTAATGGGTTAACTTGGTTCATACCATTCTCCAAAGTATTTGTCCGAAATTGAATGTAACCATGTCTTGAGTTCAAAATTGTTTGCTAACATGTCACTCTCTATCATGTTAGCCGCTAGGACACAGTGGATAAACCCTTATATATATATATATATATATATATTAGAGCCGGCTAATTTTCTTGAGAGAGACAGAGTTGTACCAAAAAATATGACAACTTAAAACTGGTTAATCTTGTGCAAACAAATGAAATCCTGCTAATAGAAAATTCTACCTACCTTAATATTTGTTTTGAAATCTTTGGTTGAATATGTATATATATAGAGAGAGAATTTGGCATTGAATGACCTACAAAGGTGGATATGCCATAAACCCCAAACTACCAAACAACCAAAAAGTGTTCGCCAGTGGTCCGGTAGACCTGGGTTCAGTCCCAGATGGCGTTATACTAAAGACTTTAAGAATGGTACTTCATACCTCCTTGTTTAACACTCAGTAATATAAGGTACGCATCAAGAATAAAATTGAGAAATCTAGGGGAAGGAGTAGTGCCCTCCCGTACACCTAGTAGTAGCTATTGAAAAGGGAGCCTTCTGGTCGTCAACTTTACTTTATGAAGCCAATACAAAAAAAAAACATGTATCCTTTTGTATTCCTCACCAACACTTTCTATTTAGTTACCGAGAGAGAAATTATTCGCAGTTCAAGAACCCCGTATTCTGAAATTAAATAACTATGTGACACACTGCTTTTTATGTAATTGCTTTTACATATATATATATATATATATATATATATATATATATATATATATATATAATACGCTGATGTTGTTGACCGTAGTTCTTACCTAAAATTCCTGATGGTATTAGCTAAAAGCAAAGAGGAACAGCTCATATTTTATCATTGGTATTGAAAAAAAATGTTGAGCTCATACGAAAAAGTATTAACTTAGAAAAAAAGAAATTCCGATGACAAAAACATTGCATTTTTGCCTGTCACCATTTTATATTCATTTCTTTTCTCTTTCTAAGCGTTAATATGGTAATACATTATTCATGTGATGAAAAAAAAAACAACAATAAACAAGACCAGTTTAACTGCACTTTTATGCAAGGAATGTTATTCATTAATTCATATTTCGTTTTTGCTTCAAAATATTTGGCTGGAAACCAATGACAGCTTAACCAGAAGATTTGGTTTTTGTAGGACTTTTTAGATTATTTTTATTCATCTTCTCTCGGCGTGTATTTTAAAACACTTATTTCCAATTTCATTTTAAAAATAAAAGTAGAAATTAAATCCTGTCATTTCCACATTCAACTCTATATTCCTCTGTAAAAAAAAAATTCAACAATTAGCCATTTCCCTGTTGTCTGTAACTGCGAGAGAAATACGAACTTCGTGCTGTGTGTTCATATTATTGATTGCCTAGCTACATGCTCTGTGTACAGGCTTTTTATTTTATGGCACATCAAGCTTAACTGGGTTAAATAGAACTAACGGCATACTTATGCTAAACTGAATTGTTTGACCAAACTGACTAGCTTGAAATAGAAATGTTATTGACTATTAAACCGTACTTACATTTAAACTACATGCTTATGCTAAACTGAATTATTGCAAATGGAAGTGTTTCTTGACAATTAAACTGTATTTACACTAAACTGAATTGTTTAATATAGAACTGTTTTGACATTTAACTGTGTGTAAACAAAATCTCTACTTATAGTAAACTGAATTAGCTGAATTAGAACTGCTTGAAAAAACCGAATAGCAAGAAATAGAGATGTTTTCACAATTAAACTGTACTTATATTTAAATTGCGTGCTTATGCTAACCTGAATTGTTTGTAATAAAAACATAAAAATGGATTTGGCCTTAAATAACCTTAAATCTCTTTTTGTAACATTCTTAGAGTTGATTTGCAAAGAAATATAGTTGACGGTTTGGTTTTGTGTCGTGTGCATCTACTCTTGACTGCCTAGCTTCGTACCGTGCGCAAAAGCAGACAATACTATTCGTATTAGATAAAAATAATTGTAACCCTTTCAGGATCGTTTAAAAATATTATCTCCAAAATGTGTGAAAAAATCATATATTTAATATTTATTTAATAAAAAGATGTGGTATTAAATAACCAGTTAAGCATGATGTGCCATAAAATAAAAAACCCTGTACACAAATAGAATGCAGCGTAAGGTCAAATTTAATTGAGTTTTGGTTTTGTTTCAGAATCTCCCAACGGTTCTTTATTATTTGAGCAAGTAATAGGGCAGTTTCATTAAATATTGTCATGGGAGAAATGTTGTTCTGCTTCACTTTTCGTTTTAGTTGGTTGGTTGGTTGGTTGGTGGATTTTATGCATATCAACCTTTGAAGGTTATTTAAGGCCAAATCCATTTTTATGTAAATAAGCAGTTCCATTTAAAACAATTCCGGTTAGCATAAGCACGCAATTTAAATATAAGTACAGTTTAATTGTGAAAAACATGTCTATTTCAAGCTATTCAGTTTTTCAAGTAGTTTTAATTCAGCTAATTTAGTTTACTATAAGTACGGATTTTCTTTACACACAGTTAAATGTCAAAGTAGTTCTATATTAAATAATTCAGTTTAGTATAAATACAGTTTAATTGTCAAGAAACACTTCCATTTGCAATAATACAGTTTAGCATAAGCATGCAGTTTAAATGTAAGAACGGTTTAATTGTCAAAAACATTTCTATTTCAAGCCATTCAGTTTAATGAAACAATATAGTTTAGCATAAATATGCTGTTAGTTCTATTTAATCCATAGATAGGACCCTATCAGGTGCTACCATGCCGAGCTAGAGTGGACTTGGAAGCAATGTCAATGAAGGGACAGTCAGTGTATTCTACAGCCCCAGCCGACTGGGCAAATTTTTTTTTTAATGAAAAATCCCCAAAGGAAAAAACAAATAAATACAATTCATATATAAAAGCTCTTCGAAAGAATTGAGTACTCTGGTAGCCGATAGGATATAAAAAATGTAAACAAAGGCTGCTGCTGCTTTTTCTAAAAATAAAAATTCCTTAAAATTCGCTTAACCAACGTGGTCTGCTTGGTGGACGAGTGGTCTGAATCACAGTCTAACGCAAAGTTGGACGGTTTTGGATCCCGGCTCCGAGCGACCTGTGTGTCTAGCCAAACTGAAGAGTTCTGATAGAACGAAACAGTCAGTCTGTGGATGACTATATATATATTGCACGATAGATAGTTCCTGTGTCGATCTAATGGGCTGAAGTAATTCTTTTAATCTATCTCTCTAGTCGTTTTGCGATTGATTGCGTTGCAACTTTCGACATGAGTGGTAACGCTACAAAGATGGAGGGGTAATGAGCATGTAAGGGTTTGCAAAGTCAAACTCTCACCATGTTTAAAGGCTTTTTCAAAACAAAACAAAAGACAAGCCTCACTTACTTGGAATAGTTAGTCACTGAATTTTCCAGGAATCCAAATTCCTTTGACAGCCAGTCATCTCTAAAAAAAAAAAAAACACATTCGATGAGTACATTTCATGCGAAACAAACTCACATTCACTCACCTTTAGCCCAATTCCAAAGAAGAGAGTGTTTATCATTCCATCAGAATTTTAATTTCAATTTGGTGCCTAAAAATTAGAACCAAGTGTGTGTTTACGTGCCGAATTTCATCCTTTAAATTTTGCCCCTCCACCCAACCGCTTTCGTCGCCCGAAGCGAGGGAAGTCAGCAAGGAAGGCGTTGAACCGAGTTGTACTCAATGTGTGTTACATGGTGAAAGGTTTCTAACCGTAATCATAAGATTACCTGCAAATGCCATAGTTGTTTATCTAATGTTGTCTGTCTGGCGATGTAACTATGAAATTTAAAAAATTGGCAACAAATATTCTAAAGCACTGATTATATCTTCCAGTGTTCCTTAGGGATCTGTTCTGGAACTGTTTTCGTTTTTAATATTTTTAAAAGATTTCGCAAACGATATATAATCAGAAATAAAATAATGCTGAAAAAGTTTTTGACCATTATCAAAAGAAACAACACAGACGGATATAAAGAAATTGTCATATTGGAAAGATATTTGGAAATTAAGATGTAATGCAGAAAAATTTAAAGTACTATATACGAGGATCATTAAATAAATTTCCATTTTGTTTCGCATGGGCACTTTTATTGACAGTACACACATGAAACTCTAGTCCCCTTCGAAGTAATCTCCCCCCGCTGCAATGCACTTGTTGTACCGTTTTAACAACTTCTTCAAGACCCCATGGAAGTCCTCTTGTGTGAGCGTGTCATTGACCTTCGTCACAGCCTCTCTCATCTCAGCAATTGTCTCATAACGACAGCCTCTTAGCTTAGGGAATAACCAAACGTCACAGGGAGCAAGGTCTGGACTATAGGGAGGCTGAGGGAAGTGTCTTGATGCCAATCTTGGTCAAATAGTCTGTGACAAGGATGGAGATGTGGACTGGTGCATTGTCCTGTCGGAAATACCACTGACTAGATTTGAAGAGTGCTGTCTCTTCCGACGAAATCTCTTCCCGAACTCCCTTAAAACCTCAACATAGTAACCCTAACCCTTTGGCCAATCAAATCTGGTGTATTGACTTCCTTACGCCTCCCACACCTCTCATCATCCCTCAAAGACTCCCTTCCTTCCTCGAATCTCTTTTGCCACTCAAAAACTGATGCTCGATTCATGCAAGATGGTCAAAAAGCAGTCTGATGCATTCCATACGTTTCTGTAGCATTTTTCCCAAGTTTAAAACAGAATTTTATTGCATATTGTTCTTCTAAAGTGTCCTCACGACCAGATTACATTTTGGAAATACGCCAGCTGTGATAATCAGGTTTTAGTAGAGTGTATTCCAGTTCCTGTTGTAGCTGTTCATTTGAAGCTGAAATCATAAAAATTGGTCAGTCATCTCATAAGATGTAAAGCAATAACATACTGAATTTTCAAGAGTCTTCGATAATTTTAAAACCCCGCACAAAAAAGTCTGGAAATTATTGAATAAACCACGTACCATATCAAAAAACATTAAGGTTGAATGTAAATTTAGCTTCAGGAAAATAAAAAAAATAAATGAGGAATGTGATCAATAAATTGGCTTTAATGATTTAAAGCTAAAAATCATATTTCGTGTATTGTATCGAAGGCAAATGAAATGATAAGTTTGACAGCTTGAAATTTTATATCAAGGGAGGTAAAAGTTGATTTAAAAATATATAAAACCCAAATAAAACCTCATATAAAATATTGTGTTATATTTTAAATGCACCCTTGTGTTGAAATGTTTTGATTGTGTTCTTTCCTCTGTTAATCTGACTTTTTACATGTATCTTATATCTCGGCCTCATACCGCTTTCATTAATTCTCACTAACACGTCTTATTGCCTCCTTATTTTTGGACACATACACAGGCTCATTATAAGTTAGTGTTTTCCCTTTCTTATGGCGTGGATGTGTCGTCATTGTGTTGTGGTTAAAGCACTACCCTGTGGAATCGTTGGTAGCGAGTTCGAAAACTATTCGTGTTATTACGTTCACTTTCCGACAAATACACTTGGGAAAGGTATGAACCCCTTATCGCACCATGTAGGGGTTAAAAAGTACCATGACTGTTCTTGTAGAAGGATGGCTTTGGCATTAAAAACCTACAAGAATGTTGGGAGCAATATTGAACAAGTCCTGGCAGCAACACCCCACAAGGCGCCAAATATACGGTCACCTGCCACCTATCACGAAAACTATACAAACTAGACGAACAAGAGATGCCGGACACTGCTGGAAAACAAGGACGAGATCGTAAGTGATGTACTCCTGTGGACCCCCGCATATGGCCAATCAAAAGCAGGACGACGAGCTAGAACATACATACAGCAGCTATGTGATGATACGGGATGTGACCCTGAAGACCGGCCAGAGGCGATGAATGATAGGGAGACGTGGAGAGAGTGGGTCAGGGATATTCGTGCTAACCGCACGACATGATGATGATGATGAAAACAAAGAAACCGAAAGCAAAAATGCACACACAATAAAGTAGTTTGTCCTTTTCTAAAGGCGTGAAGGTGTCGTCATTGTATAATCGTTAAAGAACTAGGTTGCAGATTCTTAGTAAGCGAGTTCGAACTCCACTTACGTTATTACGTTCAATTTCGGACAATTAAACTTAGAAAAGGTATGAACCACTTCATCCTCCCAGTTATGGCTTAAATTGTACCGCTGCTCTTATTCTTAAACGAGTGAATTTGCATTAAATAATCTAAGAAGGTTGATATGACATTAAACAATAGAAGCTAAACCCTTCTTACGGCCAGCTGAAGTAGCCGTTATGCCAATTCAGGCTGTTTTTTTGAACCACGAAATAGAAGTTTTAGATGTCAAAAAAAAAAAAAACGAAAAAGAAAATATTCATATTTACCAACCTCTCCGCTCGGGCAGGATATGACACATGGTCAATTTTTAAGCGGAGTTTAATAGGTTTGAATTCAGAGTTTTCCTTCTCCTATACTAATTACCTCACCAAGGCTGAAGAACCCAGTCTGCCCTACAATTTACCCATAGCTAGAGGGAGAATAATTGGATTCATACCTTTCTCAAAGGTATTAGTACTATGTGAAATGCTATCACTCTCGTCCAGGATTTGAACTCATATCGCCATGTCCATTTCCTGCGACGATAACTATTTCAGAAAGATGAAATATTAACAGACAAAACAAAAGAAACGAATACAACCGAAAACAAAGCAAGAGGGATTCTTCCTCTTTTCTGGACTGCCTCCTTTTGAAAGTTGCGGTCAATTTTGACGCGTTGGTTCAGTGAACAGAAGCCATTTCCAGCTACGTGAGCAATGTCATCTGTTCAATTTAAAGCTACTCAAACAAAACCAAAAGAAAAATCAATGTTGATCATGTGCATAATTTGTACGTTTAGAATTTTTAATTCTTCACTAATTTTCTCCCCATTTTACAGAAGTATCGACAAAATATTTCATTGGAATTCATAAATTTGTTCTATTACTGAAAAAAACCCGGTCTATGTTCCACATCTTACTGCGTGATGCCATCCTATGATTTTATTATTATTAGTCATGGCGTTCCATCTTCAAAGATTTCCTTCGTTGGTTTTCCTTGTTGTAGACGCTAAAACACGCGATGTTTGACTTGCAGAAATCATCCAATAAGAATATGTGGGGTAAAATCAATTAAACTTTATTTCTCTAAGATTCATTATTTATCCTTTTTTCTATAAATTCTGATTTCATCAAAGAATTCCGTAAAAGGACTACATTATCATAATTTATCTCTAAAGACATCGATATGCGGCTAACGAAGGCATGGACAGCTATCGATAAACTATCGGTCATAAGTAAATCAGACCTGACCGATAAAATAAAACGCAGTTTCTTCCAGGCAGCGGTCGTGTTGATACTACCGTATGGATGCACCACTTGGACGCTAACAAAACGGCTGGAGAAGAAGCTAGACGGCAATTACACAAGAATGTTGCGAGCAATATTAAACAAGTCCTGGCGGCAACACCCCTCAAAGCACCAACTATACAGCTACCTGCCTCACATCACGAAAACTATCCAAGTTAGACGAACCAGGCACGCAGGACACTGCTGGAGGAGCAGGGACGAGCTCATAAGTGATGTACTCCTATGGACCCCCACATATGGCCGAGCTAAAGCAGGACGACCAGCTCGGACATACATACAATAGCTGTGTGAGGATACGTTATGTAGCCCAGAAGACCTGTCAGAGGCGATGAACAATAGGGAGAATTGGCGAGAGAGGGTCAGGGATATCTGTGCTAGCGGCGTGACATGATGATTATGATATATATATATATATATATATATATGCAAATATCATTAAACATAATAAATGTTAACCAACAAAATAAATAGTGTACTAATCTATCCAGTCAACAAACATATATCAAACTTTTTTATCGTAACCAAATGCACTACAATTATAAATCCGATGAAAAAATATTGAAAACATTGATTCACAAAAACATACTCCCCACTGATCCCAATAAAAAAATAAAACTTATTATTTATTATAATAAGTTTAAAACCTCGAATTTAGTCATTAAAAATAATTCCTCACCCTCGAGTGGGGTTTTGCAAAAAACCAACGTTATATATGAATTTAAATGTCCTTTAGGAGATTGTATCTCTGATAATAATAATATATATGTTGGTTTAACCCCAACTACCCTGTCAAGGAGACTTACAATGCACCTTTCTGACACAAGTTCAATAGCTCAGCATTTAAAAAAACATTCATGCCCAACAACACAACTACGAAAAATTCTCACCGACAACACAACAATATTAGAACATCAAAATAATAAACAAAAACTTCAGATTCTCGAAGCACTAGATTTTAGAAACCTGCAACCAACACTCAATAGAATTAATTTTCGAACCAGTGTTAATGTACTTAAATGTCTTTAGCTACTGGCACTAATTATAGAATTACATTTAAAAGCAAACTCATAACCTTCAACGGCAAAGACGCCCTTACACAGTAGTAATATGCTAAAACAAAAGTTACATCACTTTTGTAATAGATTCTCCCCTGATGATGGCCCAAAGTCGGGCAGAAAGTACTAGGGATACATACAACTATGGACAATATATAAATCAATTCCCCATGAATACGATAAAAGTAATACGGGAATTCGAACGGATCCAGAAGAAAATATTTTGACATAAAATATCTATTATGTTTAATGAAATTTTCATTAACGAAGAAAGGCTGCCTATATATATATATATATATATATATATATGTCGACACTATTGTGTTTCAGTTCTAATAAACCATCTTCAGGGCTATGAGGGATGATATTAGTGACGTTAAATCAACGATAGATGATTAATATGTGTAAAATATAAAAACTTAGGGAAAGTTTTATAACAAGAAAAAAGTTGGCCGTTTGCTTAAGAAATCAGTCTTTGTGTACCATACCCATAATACGGATATGTGAAACGTACATAGAATTTTCATAACCTATATACATAGAACATAGGAATCTCGAAATACGAAAAACACAAACGACTTCTTAGTTCAGGTACGAAACCTTTTATTACCTTTTTAAGTTTCGACATTAGGAAGAGAGATGCACAATCTTTCTCTGATGACTTTTCCATCTGCGCACACACCCCCATTTCGTGCGGTGCACGTAGCGCGCAAATTCGTCTAGCCTCTGCGAACCCTGAAAGTCGACCCTTCTCGTTCGGTGTCTAGTTCTCAACTCTTACTTTTTTTTCAAAATCTCCAAAATCCTCCGCGCGCGCTTCCGGTGCATGACGTCATTCACATCCTCAAGGGACTTTTATTTTGACATCTGTAAATGACACATCCTCCCCGTCAACACCTGTGCACAAGTTTGCTCCTAACTAACTCATGTGCTGAGCCGAAAGGTTCTCAGCCTAACTAGACCCAAAGGCATGAAATATAAAACGCAACCCCTCGGCCATTATATTACATTTGTTGTTTTAAATTTCGTCATTTGAATTATTAGAAATGTTATGTAGAAATTCATCTTCCGTTTGTTTTCGAGAAAGATTTTGAATCATTCTTTGTTTTCGACGAAGTTCAATTTCTATAAGTCTGGCTTTTGCAAATGTATGTGCCTCGGAATATTTTTAAATCACGAATAGATGTTTCAAGGTATAGACGTATGTATTCCGATGAATGTTGGGATGGGCAAAAATCGTTGGACATGCTGGTCGGTATTATTTTTTTCTCTTGTATATATTTGGTTAGAAAAGTATTCCTGTTTTTTGAGTAGGTCTTTTCATCTACGAACCATTTTGATGTCATCCATATGAAATATCGGAGTGGAAGATTGGTTTTGGATCTTGTTAGTCAATGGGACATAATGGAAGTAAATAATGAATTTTAAACTGACAATCTGTAAAGAAAAATTGATAACGAGGTAATCCAAGTAGAAGGAAAGATTTATTGAGAAGTAAAATCGACACTATAGCGTTTCGGTTCTCATGAACCATCATCAGGGTTATGAGGGATGATATTAGTGAGGTTAAATCAAGGATGGATGAGTAGAAAGTGTAAATTGTATACAAATTTTCCAAGGTTTTTATATTTTACACTTTTTACGTATCTATCGTTGATTTAACGTCAGTAATATCATCCCTCATAGCCCTGATGATGGTTCATTCGAACCGTTTGGTTATAGTGTCGGCTTTACTTCTCAATAAATCTCTCCTTCAATTTTTCTTCACAAATTGGCGGATTACAATCCATTATTTACCATGTTTACCCAACCCTTCCGCTCGGGCAAGATATGACACAAGGTTAATTTTTAAGCGAAGTCTAACAAGTTTGAATTCAGAGTTTTCCTTCTCCTAGACTAGGTGCCTCACCAAGCCTGAAGAACCTAGTCTGCCCTACTATTTACCCATAGCTGGAGGGAGAATAATTGGATTCATACCTTTCTCAAGGGTATTAGCGCTATGTTAAATGCAATCAGTATTGTCCAGGTTTTGAACTCGTGTTGCCGTGTCCATTTCCTACGACGATAACCATTACACCACAGGCACCTCCATTATTTACTTATATATATATATATATATATATATATATATATATATTGATAGTTAAGTTTAACATATTCATATATTATGACTGTTCACTATAATTGATAGAGCGTAGAAGTGTGTTCATAAGGTCAAGTGATTTTGGTTTGTCGTTGGTGTATTTGTACACGTTAACGTACTGGCTGGCTGGCTGGATTTAGAAATTTACGAAGCTCATTGCTTCGATGTGGCACAAAGCCGAATGAATGGGGTGCCCAATGAGACTCGAACTCACTCGTGTAGGTTTGCTAGTCAAACTTGCTAACCATTACACCACCAAAGGTTATTTTTATAATTTTTCAGCGATATCGTTTTCCGACTTTTATCGGAAATAAGGAAGCGGTAGCCAGAAAGACTCACAAAATAGTTAAGCTTTTTTTATTCCAGTGTACCTTGTATAAAAAGACACCAAATATAAACCAAAATCACATGGCCAGAGAAACGCAAAAGCCCGAAATTTAAGTTGCAAAACGACTTTACCTATATACCAACACTATCGTAACAATATATATGTATACATTTTTAAAATGATCTCTAAAAATAAACAGCCGTGGATGGTTGAATACCACCACTGTTCTCTTACAAAAATGGCTTTGGCAATAGATACAAGACAATCAAACCATCTAAACATGAAGCAAACAAGAAAACGGAGTCACAATTGTATATATATATATATATATATATGTGTGTGTGTGTGTGTGTGTGTGTGTGTGTGTGTGTGTGTGTGAGTTTGTGTGAAATTCGTTATTTTTCTCTTCTTTTTGAAGGTGTTTGTATTCAGTCAGAAAGTTCATGAAATGAAATCAAGATTGCTATAAATATTTATTATACATTGGGGAACGTTGTCACGTAAACAGATTGTTTTCTTTCTCACATGAGAAGTCTAACATTAAGAGAAAGAAGGGAAAATAAGAATAATTAATTTGTTATAAATATAATCATTTAAATTCAATTAAACATTAATGATTAAGTTTATTGTTCGTTTTTTTTTCCATTTTAAAATTTGTACAAATTTGGTTATTTGGAAAATACTGATCAATATTAGTTTAAACAGTTTAAATTGTAATTGTCTTTAATTGGAATCATTTTGAGATGAGGCTTCTTAATCTGAGAATTAATTTTTATTTATTGCGGACTTTTGTCCTCATCAGATTAAGAAGCCTCATCTCAAAATGATTCCAATTAAAGACAATTACAAAAATTCGGTACGGACCCGACTATGGAAGACCAGATAAGGATTATAAGACCAAAAAAATCCATCCTTGATCGTCCTTCGGGGCCCGTGGCCCAGCGGATAGGGGCATTGAGTTTTTACGGTTCCAGGTGAGCATTGCCAGAAGATAGCGGTTTCCAATCCTACCCAAGCCGGCCAGAGGTTTACTTGGTCAAAAAAAAAACAAAAAAAAAAAAAGTCGTGCGATAGACAACAACTATGGAAGGCAGTAATTACTGGGGATACGGTTACAAGACTCATCATTCCTATCCGAGGTTACGGTAAATCACCCGAAGAAGGCCAGAGGTGAAATTTGGCCGAAACGTAGTGAAAGAAGAAACAACACACACACACACACACACAAAAACTACCAAGATGAGGACAAAAGTCCGCAATAAATAAAAATTAATTCTCAGTTTGAATTGTGTTCTCGCATATTTTGAATTAATAATTTAATAAAAAATTCACGTTACAAATAAATAAAGTTTCCTCTTCGCTTATTTCCAATCTCTTCTTTCAAAATGGGATTTAGAAGTTTATATCATCATCATCATTATATCGTGCCGCCAGCACGGATATCTCTCAGTACTTCTCCCTATCCCAGGACTTGTTCAATATTGCATTTTTGTGTAGTTATATATATATATATATTTATATACAAAGAGAGAGAGAGAGAGAGAGAGAGAGAGAGAGAGAGAGAGAGAGAAAAGGTAGATATTTTGAGATGATTAAAAAAGAATGGAACAGTGGATGTACTAAAAACACAGACAACGGATTCAGTTCGGAATATTTCGTTCTTTTTTATTGAAAATGACTTTTTTCAACTGAGAAATATTGTTGTTGTTTTTTTCCAAACTTTACCAAAAATAGATAAGAGTGTATAAATGTGAATATGAAAGGTCAGGGTCTAAAGACAAAAGCAAATATACTTCCTTTTTTTTTTCAAAAGACAGATCCTTTTCCTTTTTTGTCTCTTGACTCTAAATTGTGATATATGTCAGCTCAGGAATCACAACGCATAACGTATCAGCTTTCACTTGTTTACATTTTGGCTTACCATATATCGGAGTGTTCAGTTCATTAGAAGAGCTTTGCATTACGCGAGAGGTAGCCGTTAATTCCTTCGCCAGAGTGCTCAAACCCCCGGGAGGGGAGCGAATATATTATCATCCACAAACAGACTCTTTCGTTGAGTTACAAGTCTTCCGTGTAGCTAGACACGCGGGACGCTTCAAGCCGGGATCGAAAGCACCAAACTTTACATGATGTTGAGAGTGTTCGTAAGATCTGGGTTCAATCCCAGGTTGAGTCATACCAAAAACTCAAAAAATAGTACTTGATGCTTCCTTGTTTAAAACTCAGCATTACAAGTTATGGATCAAGGGTAAAGTGGAGCAATCCAGGGAAATAAGTAGCACCTCTCCTTCACCTTGGAGTAATAGATATCGAAAAGGGAGCCTTCGGGTCACCCTTAACTACGGTCGCCAACTTTACTTACAAGTATCGTACCGCTTAACCTCAGGGGACGTACGTCAGCTCTGGAATCACAATGCATCATATATATATATATATATATATATATATATATATATATATATGAACAACCCCAAATTTTATTGATTTTTTGTTTCGTTTTGGCTTTTGTTTTCATGTTTAGAGCTGCCTGCTGCCCCCTTTGCTGGTACAAACTAATGTAATTTGTTTTTTATTAACTTATTTATCGACCGTAAAAAGATTGTTGGCTGTTACTGCTGCCCGTAGAAAAAGGGTAAACCCTTTTTAATTCTTTCCTTCCTTTTCTTCCCAACTGCTTTTTTAAAATCTCGCCAAAAAGAGTTCCAACTTTAAAGTAGGACAACCAGAAACGTATGGAAATTGTTTTAATTTTTCAATCAGTTACAATACTGAGGTACCCGTAGTATAATGGTTATCGTCGTAGGAAATGGACACGGTGACACGAGTTCAAATCCTGAACGAGACGGATTGCATTTCACATAGCACTAATACCCTTGGGAAAGGTATGAATCCAATTAATCTCCCTCCAGCTATGGGTAAATAGTAGGGCAGACTAGGTTCTTCAGCCTTGGTGAGGCAACTTGTTTTGGAGAAGGAAAACTCTGAATTCAAACCTGTTAAACTCCGCTTAAAAATTGACCTTGTGTCATATCCTGGCCGAGCGGAGGGGTTGGTAAATACGGTTACAATACTTTTCACTGGAATGAAAAAAAAACAAACAAAAACGTTTGAATATGAATCAGGATTTTCAGTCGTTTCTATTTATTCTGTTTAAACTTGAGATCCTTTTATTGATAATCGATTCCAACTCCTGGTAAGTATAAAGTGTGAGACTTTTTTTTCAATTTCTGGTTTCAAATCAGTCAAGTGAGCGCTTTGCATTTGAAATATTTTTCTGTTATAACATAAACCCCTCTTTTGAATTTTTGCTGTGTTGATACATCATCATCATCATTATTAAGTCACGCCCATAACTTAAAGTTCCCTGATTTTCCCTGATTTTCCTTCCATGTTCCAGGAGGCCTAGTGTAATATAATAGCCGAGGGGTTTCGGTTCATGCCTTTGGGTTTAATTAGGCTGGGAACCTTTCGGTTCAGCACATGGGTTAGTTAGGTGCAAACTTGAAGCAGGTGTGACGCACGCGTGGGGCGGACGTGTCACTCAGAGATGTCACAATAGCCCGCATGTGGGATTACGGGGTGCGAGTGACGTCATGCACCGGAAGAGCGCAGAGGATTTTGGGAATTTGAAGAAATTTAAGAGATTTGAAAACTAGACGCCGAACGAGGAGGTTCGACTATTGGGGCTCGCTGAGGCGAGACGAATTTGCGCGCCGTGGGTGCCGCACGAGATAGATAATGAATAAGACGGCGTAGCGAGATTGTGTCTCTCCTCCTTATGTCGAAACCTTTAACTCAAAGTTCATGAAAAGGCTTCGTACCTGAACGAGAAGTCGTTACGTGTTTTCGAATTTCGAGATTCCTATGTTGTTTATGTGTTCTATCGTTATGAACATTACATGTCTATTTCGCACATGGCGTTAACTGTGGCTATGTACCACTAGGTTCAATCCCAGATCGCGTCATGGGGGTGTCCTCGTGGTGTGATTGTTAAAGCGATGGACTGCGGAGTCGTAGTACGCGAGTTCATACCCCAGTCGCGCTATTACGTTTACTTTCGGGCAAATAGGAAAGGCATGAACCTCCTTATCCTCCCAGCTATGGGTTAAATAGTACCACTACTGTTCTTCTAGGAGAATAGCTTTGGCATTGAATAACCTACAATGGTTAATATGCCATTAAACAAAGAAACCAAACCAAACCAAATCAGATAACGTCAAACCAAAGATTTTAGAAATGGTACTGGATACCTCCTTGGTTCACACTCAGCAATATAAGGTACGTATCAAGGGTAAAGTGGAGCAACCCAGGGAAATGGGTAGCGCCTTCCGCTACACCTCTGTGTTGTATCTTTTGAAAAGGGAGCCTCGACTAGAGGGAGATAACTTTACTTACTTACTATTATCCATCTCTGTGCGCAGACCCTCTAGACTGCATCCAGTGATCCCACAGAGCTGATATATTAATACAAGTCCTTGCTGATCGGCCAACTCGGATGCAACCATATGTAATATTTCATTGGAGAATGTCCTTTTTTTTTGCACCATCAGTGCCCCTCATGTTTGTTCGTCTTACTTTGATGGTTTGTGAGATAGGGGATAAATTGCTGTACATTTGCTGATTTGCTGGGTGCTGCACTGAGGTATGTTCAATGAGCACGTGAAATTCTTGAGTTGTTCTCATCAAGCTTTTTCTGCATGTGTTGTATATTGACCTCCGACCCGACCAAACATGCCAATCCAAAGACGGCGGAAGTTTTATATTCCGTTGTCCAGTTATGGGAAGAGATTGCGTAGGCGAGCTAGGCTGACAATATGTGACAGGGTTAAAATCCCACGGTACAGTCACAAACTGATGCACCGAAAGAGGGTGACCTGTGAACTGGATGACAGTTATTTCCGCTCGATGATCAAACATGCCATTCCAAAGACGGCGGAAGTTGCATATTCCGTTGGCCATTTATGGGAAGAGATTGAGTGGGCATAAAACAATAATATAACTCGGTGCACAGGAAGTTCGAGTCAGTTGGGGATAAGATGCTGTAGAGAGAACCAGCACCCAGCAGAGGGGGTCCTCAGGCCCCAATTGAGCAGTTGCAGTTGGAGATCAGAGTTTTAAACTCAGTGTTCCAGTTCGAGCAGTGGGAACCAGCTCTCAGAAGAGAGCTGCCCCCTCCAGGCCCCCGGTTGAGCAGCCCAGGAGAACGGGAAAGAAATACTGTTATGGCCAGAAGAGTGGGTCAATGTGTTGCCGTTCTGTTCAGTCTCCAACTCACCTCTCACAGATAATACCTTTCGTAACCCTATCGAACCCTTTCAAATAAAGTGAGAGGTATCTGTGTCCGCTCGTCTTTATTGTGTTGAATATGTTCTACATGCATATGTGTATGTATAATTGGTCATGGCCATACAACACATGCATTTTGTAAGATTCCAGTGGTGCATCCATATTGTAGCATCAACGCAGTAATTGCTTGGAAGAAAACCCGTTTTATTTTTCTCAATGACAAAAAAATATTTAAATTGGTAAAGCCTTAAACCAGGCGTGCTCCTGCGTCTTTGAGAAAGGAAGAACAAAAAGTATAAATTGAATTGAAACGCATTAAAGTTTAAATTAAATTGAAATTCATTAATGTTTAAATTGAATTGAAATACATGATTGAATTTAATAAATCACGTTACTCTATTTGACGTATGCCGAGTGCTTGTTCTTAAAACCAAGATTAAAATTTTAGAATATAATGAACAACATTCAAAGAACCAAGTCATATTGAAGCGTCTTTGTTATCAGGTCTGCTTTTCAATAATCAAACGAGACAAATCTCCAGGGAAAACTTCCAGAGCGGCACACGGAATTGAAAAAAGAATTGTTATCATTGGAATTGTCAGGAAATGCTACTGTTTACACCGGAAGTTCAACTCAAGTTGTATGAGCATTAGGAGGAGTCTTACCTTAATAAACCAATTACATTTAAGATTAGACATAGCTACAAAGCATAAATATATATATATATATATATATATATATATATACGTGTGTGTGTGTGTTTGTATGTATATCTATGGGCGTGTGTGCATGCTTTGTAAATCCATTATTTCTTTTGTCACGCGGCTGACGAAGGCTTGGACAGCTATCGATAAGCTATCGGTCATATGGAAGTCAGACCTGACCGATAAAATGAAACGTAGTTTCTTCCAAGCAGCGGTCGTCTCGATACTGCTAGATGGATGCACTACATGGACGCTAAAGAAATGGCTAGAGAAAAGGCTAGACGGCAATTCTACAAGAATGGTGCGAGCAATATTGAACAAGTCCAGGAGGCAACACCCCACAAAGCAGCATCTGTACGGCCACCTACGACCCATCACGAAAACTATCAAAATTAGACGAACCAGACATGGGGGCGCACAGCTAGAGAAATAGGGACGAGCTCATAAGTGATGAACTCTTGTGGATTCCTTCACATGGCCCAGCAAAGGCAGGGTGACCAGGTAGAACCTACATAGAGCAGATTGGTGTAAATACGCGATGTAGCCCTGAAGACCTGCCGGAAGCGATGGACGATAGGGAAGGGTAGCGAGAGAGGGTCAGGGATATCCGTGCTGATGGTGTGACATGATTATATATATATATATATAGTTGTGAGTAAATGATGTTTACAGAAGGGAAAGCTCCTCGAAAGCAAAACTGAAATCTGAAATCTCACTCCTGGTATCATAGATAAGCCAGCTGAAGAAATTTTAATAAAGCTAGTTCTGTGGAGAAAAACTATATTAAGTTTTGAAAAAAAAAAAGAAAGTTAAAAGCAGAAAAGCTATAAACATCGACGAAATACCTCCCGAAGTACGGAAGATAAGGATATCTAATGACATTCGTTTTCAATTATACAAGGTCGTATATAAACAAAACACAATAGAAAAATGAGCAAAAATGTATATCCATCTTTCCTTGAAGAAAGCCAATTTAAGAAGCACAAAGAATTACAGCTGCTAAAGTTTATAATGTACTGGTATTCAATTACATCCGACCTAAGGGTAAGAAAATTCGTTGAAAAAACCAGAACATTTTTCGGAGAAAAGGATCAATATCTTAGATCCTGACTAAATAACGAATCTTCAAAGGAGTACATGCAAAAAAAAAAACTTGTGGCATCAATATTGCCTGCAGCTTTTTCCAAGTCATGTGATTTCATACACTGAGCAAATACCGCCTGCATAAGAGAGGCACAAAGACAAATGTTTATTGACTCCGATGGTGACAGATGTTTCTTTGAAATTGCAGGTGTCTTCTAATAGATACATATTAGCATCATTTCAATTTATGATCCTTAACTGATCAAATGAAAGGAGTTGTTCTATCACAAAAAAAAAATACAAGACCCGACTATATACCGCAGAAACTATTGTTATATAGCCACATAATACATATACATCTGCATGCAGAACCATAACGACGACACTATAATGACGAGCGACGGGGTTCTTTAGAAAAATATACCTCTCACTTTATTGAAAGGGTTGTGTTTGAGAGGGAGTTGGAGACCGAACAGAACTGCAACATATTGACCCCCGCTCTTATGGCCATGATCGCGTTCTTTCCCGTTCTCCTGGGCTGCTGAACCGGGGACCTGGGGGTCCATTCTGCTGGGTGCTGGTTTTCTCTACCGTATCTTATCTCCAACTGCAACTGCTCAATCGGGGGCCTGACGGCTCACTCTACTGGATGCTGGCTTTCTCTACCGCATCTTGCCTCCAACTGATTGAACTTTCTGTGCACTGAGGTTTATAATAGTTCAACGTCCACCTCCTTGTGGGCGTCACAAATTGCACTCATTCAACCCGTCAATAGTCAATATTATATTCTGATATTCCTCGACCGGATGCACCTGTTATTTACACAGGTGCATTTCCTATTTTGACAGCCCGGCTGGGTCGGAGGTCAATATGCAACACTCTCATGGACGTAGATTATGGACATGATCTAGCACTTATTGCACTTATTAGGAGGTGCCCGTTGTGTAATGGTTATCGTCGCAGGATATGGACACGGCGACACGAGTTCAAATCCTGGACGAGACTGATTGCATTTCACATAGCACTAATACACTTGGGAAAGGTATAAATCCAATTATTCTCCCTCCAGTTATGGGTAAATAGCAGGACAGACTAGGTTCTTCAGCCTTGGTTAGGCAACTAGTCTAGGAGAAGGAAAACTCTGAATTCAAACCTGTTAAACTCCGCTTAAAAATTGACCTCGTGTCATATCCTGCCCGAGCGGAGGGGGTTGGGTAAATAGGATCTAGCACTTATTGCAAATACATCTGCACCAGCCAAATCTTAATATGAGAGCCTGGTGCAGGTGGAAAGAGGCTTTGACGTTAACGGAAACTCAGATAAAACAAAATTCACGAGTTTAAAACAAGCTTAATGGACAAGCTTATGAAATTGATTCACATACCTTGGTAGCATTATCTCATCTAATGAAAGCGATGTCAACATACATATAGGAAAGGTGTGGACAGCTTTCGAAATATCATTGTCAAGATGGAAATCTAATTTCCCGGACGAAAGAAAAGGAGAATTTTCCACAATGTAAATATGTCGGTTCCGTTGTTTGGTTGCTTACTGCTTTCAACAAGTCAAGTTTGGTTTGATTGGTTTTATGGCATATGAACCTTTGTAGGTTATTTAACGCCAAATCCTTTTTTATGTAAATAATCTGTTCTATTTAAAACAATTCAGTTTAGCATAAGCACGCAGTTTAAGTGTAAGTACGGTTTAATTGTCAAAAACATTTCTATTTTGAGCTATACAGTTTACTCAAAAAATTCTGTTTAGCATAAGTATGCTGTTAGTTCTATTTAACCCAGAGATAGGGCCCTATCAGGTGCTACCACTCCGGGCCAGAGTGGACCTGAGAGCAATGGCAATGAAGTAGTACTCCGCATTCACCAAAGTTCCAGCACTGCTGGAATCTCACCATTAGATTGTTTAGTGTCATATATAGGAGACTCGTTAGGGGGGTTCTTACCCCTCTGCGGAGGTGTAGTCAGTATATTCTACAGCCCTACATGAAAGTGACGATAATTCCAGTTGTATTTGGTGCTCTTCGTAGTGTCACCAAAGGATGGTACAGGGACTGGAGAAGTTGGAAATAACAGGACGAGGGGAGACCATCCAAACTACTGCATTATTGAGATCGGTCAGAATACTGAGAAAAGTTCTGGAGGCTTAAGGAGAATTGTTGTCACTCAAACTCCAGTGAGAAACCATCAGCTTATGTTGGTGTGAAAAACTCTCAAAAGAGAAGAAATAATAATAATAATAATAATAATAATAACTCATTCGACAAAACCTGGACCAGGCTAAGAAAAAGAAACTTTAAGAGAGAAACAGAATCTCTCCTATTGGCAGCGCAAAACCGCGCCATTAAAACCAATCATATCAAGGCGAGGATGGATAACCCTCAACAACATAGCAAATGTAGGATATGCGGTGACATTGATGAAACCATAAATTATATTATAAGCGAATGCGGCAAATTAGCACAGAAGGATTATAAGGCGAGACACGACTGGGTAGGAAAGGTGATCCACGGGGAAATGTGCAAGAATTCTACATTTGACCTCACCACCAAATTGTATATGCACAACCCAGCACCTGTCCTAGAAAATGACACGCATAAGCTCTTATGGGACTTTGATATACAGACAGATCACCTAATCTTGGCCAGAAGAGCAGACCTTATAATAATCAACGACAAAAAGAGAATTTGCAAAACTGTCGACTTTGCTGTCCCGGCTGACAACAGAATAAAACTGAAAGAACGTGAACAGAAGAATAAGTGCCTCGACCTTGCTAGAGAATTGAAAAAAACTATGGAACATGACAGTGCCGATTGTAACAATTGTGATTGGTGCTTTTGGAACAGTAACTAAAGGATTATTAATGGGCCTGGATTATTTGGAAGTTGACGAACGAGAGGAGACCTGTGACGATACCCCCTCGGCCCCCCGACACATCAACTTCTTCAAACCATTTCACTTCTTGGCCGGTTATCAACTAGTTGTTCTGATAGGGGTATCGCACATTTCTTTACGGCTACAAGAAATACAATCAAGGGAATGGGAGGAAAGAGAACAAACGAAGAAACGAACATATTCTTGGGTTAATTCAAGCGCAAGAAGTGGTGTTATGTAACACTCTGCATTTCCTGTGTGCATATGTAGAATAACGCTAGCGTGGATTCAAGCGAAAATTCTACAACGCTACTAGGAATGCCAACCCATCTTGATCGATCTTCCTCACTGCTCCGGACCCTCTCTCATGCCAACTCGTCTCTCTGCTGTCTGGTGTCGACTGGCCACTCGCGTCACCCTTCGCCAAACCCCTTCTTCTCAGTCACTTTGTCTCACTCCCTGACTGGCGTTCCCTTCTTACTTCTGGTCACGTCGAGATGTCGAGTCCAAACCCTTTGTCCGGTTTCGCGCCAAAACAGACAAAGGGATCGTCTGCTTGGCGGACCAACTACATAGTGTTACAGACCATCAAAACGACAGCATTATAGAAGACGGCCAGAATACTGAGAAGAGTACTGGAGACTTAAGGAGACTTGCTGTCACTCAAACTCAAGTGGAAAACGCTGATATGAAAAACTCTAAAAGTAAAGTTGGCGACCTTAGTCGAGGGTGACCAGAAGCCTCCCTTTTTATAGCTACTACACTGAGGTGTTTAGGAGGGCGCTACTCCTTTCCCTAAAATGATCCACTTTCCCCTTTATACGTACATTATATTGCTGAGTGTGAAGCAAGGAGGTATCAAGTACTATTTTTAAAGTTGTTGGTATGACGTGAACTGGGATTGAATCCAGGTCTCCTGGATCATTGGCGAACACTCTACTCACTAGACCATTGAGCCGGTGTTATTGATAATAGAAATAATAATAATCTACAAAAATTGATGAGATTTTCTGAAAGAAAAATGATCAATACGAAAAGAAATAAAACTGTACAAATAAGTGATACACAAATACAACAATCTATTTGATCGACATATCAGATCTATAAAGCAACTCATGTATTTATTGCAGTCGTAAAAAACAATAAAGTCTTTTGCATCTTGAAGTTATGCAACATTCAGATTTATATCCAATAATACTCGTACATTTATTAATTCTTCTAATTTTATCGCCAAATTTCTGTGCCTTTAAAGGAAAACACTAAAGGTAATTAAAGTAATAATGGAAAAAAAGAATATAAAAAGCAAGGAAATGTAATTTTGAAGTGGTCTGAATTTATTTGATGGCGATATTTCATTTTAGATTTTTAACTCAAGTTATTTTATCTTTTTTCACGGGGTTTTATCACAAAGTTTAGATTGTTTTATTCTTTACAGCTTCGAAACAAACAGCAGATATCCAAAAAATAACCGTGAAAAAATATTTATTCAGTAAGCTAATTTTGGACATTGGGGCACTATATATGTAGCCTTCTTTAGGCAGGAATGGCCTCACACTGTACAGAACTTGTGCCAATTTAGTCTTGTGCTTCTAGACCGTACGCCATACAATAGTTGAAGTACTTTGTCTGCCCTACTATTAATCCCATAGCTGAAGTCCCATAGTTGAAGTACTTTGTCTGCCCTACTATTAATCCAATAGCTGAAGTCCCATAGTTGAAGTACTTTGTCTGCCCTACTATTAATCCCATAGCTGAAGTCCCATAGTTGAAGTACTTTGTCTGCCCTACTATTAATCCCATAGCTGAAGTCCCATAGTTGAAGTACTTTGTCTGCCCTACTATTAATCCCATAGCTTTACGAAATGTTTTAGCGCCATGTGAAATACAACAAGCCTTGCTCAAAATTCGAAACTGATTAGCCTTTTCCACTTCCTATATTGATTATAATTGAGCCGCGGACATGTCCGAAATGAAAAAAGAAATAAAGAAAAAAAAAACAATTATTATATCTGCGAAGTTCACTGCAATAGAAAGCTAAAAAGTAATACACACACACACACACACACATATATATATATTTATATATATATATATATATATTGACAAGGCAGAACAATGTAAGAACAATAAAGAAAAAAACTATTTTTATATCTACGAAGTTCACTGCAATAGAAAGCTAAAAAGTAATACACACACACACACATATATATATTTATATATATATATATATATTGACAAGGCAGAACAATGTAAGAACAATAAAGAAAAAAACTATTTTTATATCTGTGAAGTTCACTGCAATAGAAAGCTAAAAAGTAATACACACACACACACACACCTACATATATATATATATATATTTATATATATATATATATTGACTAGGCAGAACAATGTAAGAACAATAAAGAAAAAAAACTATTTTTATATCTACGAAGTTCACTGCAATAGAAAGCTAAAAAGTAATACACACACACACACACACACACACACACACATAACCATCCGCAGAATCCTTGAAGGTGTACGGGCAAAGAACCTACAAGCGACATTAATATTTGTCGACTTTACCAAGGCTTTCGACTCCATTCACAGAGGAAAGATGGAACAAATCCTACTAGCGTACGGCATACCTAAAGAAACCGTAGCGGCAATAACGATTCTCTATAGAAACACTAAAGTAAAAGTACGATCACCAGATGGAGACACAGAATACTTCGACATTGTAGCAGGAGTACTACAAGGGGACACGCTGGCTCCGTATCTCTTTATCATTTGTCTAGACTACGTACTTAGAACATCGATTGACAAAATCAAAGAGAATGGCTTCGAACTGACGAAGAAAAGAAGCAGAAGATACCCCGCAACAACAATTACCGACGCCGACTACGCCGATGACATAGCGATACTGGCAAATACACCTGACCAAGCCGAAACACTTCTGCATAGTTTGGAACGAGCAGCAGCAAGCATAGGCCTCCATGTTAATGCACACAAAACGGAATATATGTGCTATAACCAAACGGGGGACATCTCCACTCTAGAAGGAACCCCTCTTAAACTAGTAGACAAATTCACGTACCTAGGAAGCAGCGTCGAATCAACCGAAAAGGACATCGAAACGAGGTTAACGAAAGCATGGACAGCTATCAATAGGCTATCGACTATATGGAAATCAGACCTAACCGATAAAATGAAACGCAGTTTCTTCCAGGCAGCGGTCACATCGATACTGCTATATGGATGCACTACATGGACGCTAACAAAACGGCTGGAGAAGAAACTAGATGGCAATTACACAAGAATGCTGCGTGCAATCCTGAACAAGTCCTGGCAGCAACACCCCACAAGACACCAACTGTACGGCCACCTGCCCCCTATCACGAAAACTATTCAAGTTAGGCGAACCAGACATGCAGGACATTGCTGGAGAAGCAGAGATGAACTCATAAGAGATGTACTCTTATGGATCCCCACACACGGCCGCGCAAAAGCAGGACGACCAGCACGAACGTACATTCAGCAGCTATGTGAGGATACAGGTTGTTGTCCTGAAGACCTACCTAGGACGATGAACGATAGGGAGGAGTGGCGAGAGAGGGTCAGGGATATCCGTGCTGCCAGCACGATATGATGATGATGATGATGATATATATATATATATATATTGACTAGGCAGAACAATATAAGAACAATAAAGAAAAAAACTATTTTTATATCTACGAAGTTCACTGCAATAGAAAGCTAAAAAGTAATACACACACACACACACACACACATATATATATATATTTATATTTATATATATATATATATATATATATTGACTAGGCAGAACAATGTAAGAACAATAAAGAAAAAAACTATTTTTATATCTACGAAGTTCACTGCAATAGAAAGCTAAAAAGTAATACACACACACACACACACACACACACACACACACACACACACACACACACACACACATATATATATATTCATATATATATATATATATATATATTGACTAGGCAGAACAATGTAAGAACAATAAAGAAAAAAACTATTTTCATATCTGCGAAGTTCACTGCAATAGAAAGCTAAAAAGTAATACACACACACACACACACACACACACACACACATATATATATATATATATATATATATATATATATATATTGACTAGGCAGAACAATGTAAGAACAATAAAGAAAAAAACTATTCTTATATCTACGAAGTTCACTGCAATAGAAAGCTAAAAAGTAATACACACACACACACACACACACTCTCTCTCTCTCTCTCTCTCTCTCTCTCTCTCTCTTTCTCTCTCTCTCTTATATATATATATATTGACCAGGCACAACAATGTAAGTTGGAAATACATGAGGATCTATGTGAATAATGTGTCAGAAATGGCTAGATGACCAATTTATTTCCTATCGACATCTAATGTTGAGGTTTCATTACCAACTCACCCTCCGGATTCCGTATTCATGACTAATCTTGGACTTTCACCATCAGACAAGAATAAATGCATAAAAAACATCCAAAATAAGGCTCTAAGTACATCAGCATGGATATGACAATTTCACAGATTGCCGTCAATCCAACAAGATCTGGTAGTATCGTGAGTTATTACTGGAACACTCTGGGTTAGTGGTAATGATGCTTCGGCCCCGAAACCATGCCTGAACCAAGAGTCATCATCTGATGAAGGCATTATTGGAAGCAATGTTGCGGTATAAATATCAGTCGTGTATGATACATATATATATATATATATATATATATATATAAGATAGAATTGATCCAAGACGAATTAAAAAAAAAAACGATGTGAAGGCTATCCTTTTAGAAGTTAGATCCAAAATTGAAGAAGGAAGCTTCCATATCAAACCTTGCTGAATTGTAAGTTTCGTTTGCTGAGAACAGTCAAAGACACTATGAAATAAAACCGGTCGCTTGTACAGCAACCAGTTATCTTAAAGTGCTTCTCTCTGGGCAATAGTTATGTAGATTCAGAGAATATGTAAGGTGAGAGTTAGGGTTACTTCGTACAAGCGTTTGTCTCAATAATCCCACGATGTAAAGACGTCTTACTACGTTAGCCTCTTTCGTATATTTTATATCCATCTCGAGTTAATCTAGTCATTAATCAGGGTTTAGTTGGTTAGTTTGTTGGGTTTTATGGCATATTAACCTTTGTAAGTTTTCTTCCAGGCAGCGGTCACATCGATACTGCTATATGGATGCACTACATGGACGCTAACAAAACGGCTGGAGAAGAAACTAGATGGCAATTACACAAGAATGCTGCGTGCAATCCTGAACAAGTCCTGGCAGCAACACCCCACAAGACACCAACTGTACGGCCACCTGCCCCCTATCACGAAAACTATTCAAGTTAGGCGAACCAGACATGCAGGACATTGCTGGAGAAGCAGAGATGAACTCATAAGAGATGTACTCTTATGGATCCCCACACACGGCCGCGCAAAAGCAGGACGACCAGCACGAACGTACATTCAGCAGCTATGTGAGGATACAGGTTGTTGTCCTGAAGACCTACCTAGGGCGATGAACGATAGGGAGGAGTGGCGAGAGAGGGTCAGGGATATCCGTGCTGCCAGCACGATATGATGATGATGATGATGAAGTTATTTAACGCCAAAACAATTTTTATGTAAATCATCATCATTATCATCATGTCGCGCTGGTAGCACGGATATCCCTGACCCTCTCTCGACATTCCTCCCAATCGTTCATCGCCTTAGGTAGGTCTTCAGGACAACATCCCGTATCCTCACATAGCTGCTGAAGGTATGTTCGTGCTGGTCGTCCTGCTTTTGCACGGCCATGTGTGGGGGTCCATAAGAGTACATCTCTTATGAGTTCGCCCCTGCTTCTCCAGCAGTGTCCTGCATGTCTGGTTCGTCTAACTTGAATAGTTTTCGTGATAGGGAGCAGGTGGCCGTACAGTTGGTGTCTTGTGGGGTGTTGCCGCCAGGACTTGTTCAAGATTGCACGCAGCATTCTTGTGTAATTGCCGTCTAGCTTCTTCTCCAGCCGTTTTGTTAGCGTCCATGTAGTGCAGCCAGATAGCAGTATCGATGTGACCGCTGCCTGGAAGAAACCGCGTTTTATTTTATCGGTTAGGTCTGATTTCCATATAATCGATAGCCTATTGATAGCTGTCTATGCTTTCGTTAACCTCGTTTCCATGTCCTTTTCGGTTGATTCGACGCTGCTTCCTAGGTAAGTGAAAATCAGTTCTATTTAAAACAATTCAGTTTAGCATAAGTACACAGTTTAATGGTCAACAACATTTCTATTTCAAACTATTCAAGCAATTATATGTAAGAATTCAGTTAAGTGTAAATACAGTTTTAATGTCAAAAAACAGTTCTATTTCAAATAATTCAGTTAAGCATAAGCACGCAGTTTAAATGTAAGTGTTATATTTTGACCCTCGACCCGGCCAAAAATGTCATTCCAAGGTGATGCACCGGAAGGAGGTGACACATTCTAGTGGCAGTTATGAGAGGAAATCGCATGGGCAGAAATTGGCTGATGAAATGGGACAAGCTAAAAAAATTCCCATGGTACACTCATAGACTGATGCATCGGAAGAGAGTGACCTCTGAACTCCATGACAGTTATTTCCGCTTGATGACAATCCAACATGCGATTTCAAAGATCGAGTAGGCGACTGAGTGGACGTTGAACTATTATATAACTCAGTCAAGACAGAAGTCAAGACAGTTCCAGTTCCAGTTCCAGTTGGAGGTCGGACGGAGTTATAGACGAGATGTGGTTGGGAAAGCCACACCAGGCCAAAGGGGCTTGGGGCCCTGATGAGTTGGGGTCCAGAGAAGATGCTGATAAGATGCAGTAAAGACAGCCATCATCCAGCTGAGAGCTGGGCCGCTGGGCCTCTGGTTGAGCATCAGGAGAACAAGAAAGACACAACGCTGTCGGCCATAAGAGTGTGGGTCAAAATATTACAGTTTATGTTCAGTCTCCAACCCCCTCTCACACGCAAACCTTGAATAACCTTTTCGAACACTTGCAATAAAGTGAGAAGTAAATATTTTGTTAAAGAAGTCTTCCTGCGTACGTCTTTATTATTGTGTCGTTATGATACGGCATATGAGAATATAACATAAGTAAGGTTTAATTGTCAAAAACATTTCTATTTCAAGCTTTTCAGTTTAGTCAAACAATTCAGTTCAGCATAAGTATGCTGTTAGTTCTATTTAACCCATAGATAGGATTCTATCAGGTGCTACCACACCGGGCCTGAGTAGACCTGGGAGCGATGGCAAAGAAGAGGTACTCCGCATTCCCCAAAGCTCCAGCATTGCTTGAACCTCACCATCAGATTGTTTAGTGTCATAAACAGGACATTCATTTGGGGGTCTTACTCCTGCAGTCAGTGTATTCTACAGCCCCAGCCGACTGGGCAATACACACAGTTAAATGTCAAACAGTTTTATTTCTGATAATTCACTTCAGCATAAGTACACGGTTTAGACGTCAAAAGAGTTCTAAAATGTGCAATTCAGATCAGCCCAAGTACGCAGTTCCAATGCCAAAACAGTTCTATTTTAAACAATTCAGTTTAGCATAAATACGCAGTTTAAATGCAAAAATCAGTATAGTGAAAGAAGCACAGTTTAGTTTTATTTAACCCATAGAGAGGACCCTTATCAGGTGCTACTACTCCGGGCCAGAGTGGACCTGAGAGCGATGGCAGTGAAAGGGTACTCCGCATTCCCCAAAGCTCCAGCATTGCTGGAACCTCACCATCAGATTTTTTAGTGTCATATCTAGGACACTCATTAGGAGGAGAGGTCTTACCCCTCTGCAGAAGTGCAGTCAGTGTATTCTACAGCCCCTGCCGACTGGGCAAATTAATCAGGGTGTTTGAGTTGTAATTTTGCTGGCAAAGACGGCTTTTATCTCTGAAAATAACTTAACCGATTTGCTCGAGAACATAAAAATAGATGACATTCTATCCTTCTTGAGAGAGACAGAGTTGTACCAAAAAATATGACAACTTAAAACTGGTTAATCTTGTGCAAACAAATGAAATCCTGCTAATAGAAAATTCTACCTACCTCAATATTCTTTTTGAAATCTTTGGTTGAATATGTATCTATATATAGACAGAATTTGGCGTTGAATGACCTACAAGGGTCGATATGCCATAAAACCCAAACAACCAGCCAACCAACAACTGAAAATGTGCTAGTCGTCATATATATATATAAATAAAAGAAAAACCTTTAAAATCACTCGTATTTCTTTGTGATAATATTTATATCACCCAAATCATTTTTTTAAATATTAGATCTACATCTTCAGACAAAGAAATTTCTCATCATGTCTTTGTCTAAAGACAATGTAAAAAATGGCTGGACGATATTCTAGAAACAATACCAAATAGACTGATTTGAAAGTTGATTAAAACACATGAAGGTATACATAGTATATGAGTATGGTTTGAAGATAATATGGAACTAATGCCAATTGCACTGATTAGAAAGTTGATGAAATAAAGTCTCTGCTGAAAAAAATATTATCACATAGAAATATGAGGGATTTTTAAAGGTTTTTCTTTGATATGGAATTATTTGGTGTATTCTAATTTGTTATTATTTCATACTGAGCTCTCAATTTATTTTGAATAACCTGGATATTGAAGAAAGAAATTACTAAAATAGAATCATTCTCACTATCGGCTGACTTGGCTTTGGATAATATATATATATATATATATATATATATATATATATATATATATATATATATAGAGGGGTGCGCGTAAGTGTGTGGGTGTTTGTGTGTGGGTGAATGTTTGTTTTGTGTGGTTTATTTTGGTTCATGGCATATATATATATATATATATATATATATATATATATATATACAAATTTCATTAAACATAATAGACATTTTATGCCTTCATATTTTCTTCTGGATCCGTTCGAATTCCCGTATTACTTTTATCGTATTCGGGGGAAATGATTTATGTATTGTCCATAGCTGTATGTATCCCTAGTACTTTCCGCCCGATTTTGGGCCATCATCAGGGGAGAATCTATTACAAAAGTGATGTAACTTTTGTTTTTACATATTACTACTATGTAAGAGCGTCTTTACCGTTGAAGATTATGGCGTTAACTTTTAAATGGGTTTCTATTATTAGTATCAGTAGCTAAAGCCATTTAAGTACATTAGCACTGGTTTGAAAATTAATTCTATTAAGTGTCGGTTGCATGTTTCTAATATGTAGTGCTTCGAGAATCTGTAGTTTTTGTTTATTATTTTGATATTCTAATATTGTTGTGTTGTCGGTGAGAATTTTCCGTAATTGCGTTGTTTGGCATGAGTGTTTTTTTAAATGCTGAGCTATTCAACTTGTATCAGAAAGGTGCATTATATATATATATATATATATGTGTGTGTATGTGTCTGAGTCTGTGTCTGTGTGTGTGTAGAGAGGAAGTATAAGAGCCTATTTGCATTTCAATTTGCGCTATTACCCTTGGAATAACTATGATTACTTCTATTCCCTCCCCTTCTGTAGGTAAATAGTAAGTCAGACGGAAAATCGACCCAAGAAAAGGAAAAAAAAATCTAAATTATTAAGAAGATAATTCGGCTGAGCTATGGTATATTAATTTACTATTTGTCTGTAATCAGATCACCAGGCCTCATCACTATAAATAAATCAGCCGTGTAGGTAGAACAACAGGTCACATCTTTCACCGAATATATATATATATATATATATATATATATATATATTGCCACAAACTGAGATCGAAACCCATCCAACTTAACGTTAAACATAGTATCTAATCACTCTGTCACCAGACGGCATACGTTAGCTCAGGAATTTTAACGCATATGTAGTAGCTTTCGTTTATTTACATGATACATATGCAATTTTGTGTGTGTCTATGTAGGTATGTATGTGTTTGTGTGTGTGTGTGTGTGTGTGTGTGATTGTGTGGGTGAGTGAGTGCGTTGGTATAGGTACGTGAGCGGGTGATTCTATGTATGTAGTTGAGTGTTATCGTGTTTGAATAGTTTGGAGGTGCCCGTGGTGAAGTAGTTATCGTCGTAGGAAATGGACAGGGTGAGACGAGTTCAAATTCTGGATGTGACTGACTGCATTTGACATAGCACTAATACCCTTGTGAAAGGTATGGGTCCAATTATCCTCCCTCCAGCTATGGGTAAATAGTAGGGCAGATTAGGTCCTTCAGCCTTTGTGAGGCAACTAGTCTAGGAGAAGGAAAACTCTGAATTCAAACCTGTTAAACCGCTTAAAAATTGACCCTGTGTCCTATCCTGCCCGGGCGGAGGGGTTGGTAAATATGGTTTGTGTGTTTGAATGTGGGTGGTTGTGTGCGCGTAAGTGTATGGGTATTTGTGTGTTGGTTGAATGTTTGTTTTGTGTGGTTTGTTTGGGTTCATGGCATATCAGCTATTGCTGGTTATTTGATGCCAAATCCTCTTTATTCATACTAAATATACGATTTGTCAACATATTTTTTTAAACATTTCTTTCTCTCACGGTTAAATAGTTTGAAGTATTGCTTTGTAAAAAGAACAATTTCGAATTAGTTTTTGTTTTTACACAGTTTAAATGTCAAACAATTTTATTTGACCCATAGAAAGGACCCTATCACGTGCTACAACTCCGGGTCATAGTGGGCCTGGAAGCAATATTCATAAAGGAGTATTCCACATTCCCAAATGCTCCAAGACAAGAGCCTCACCATCAGATTGTTTAATGTTATATCCATGACAATTGTTTGGGGAGAGTTTCGCCTCTGCAGAGATTCTGTCAATGTATTCTTCAGCCCCAGCTGACTGCGCTTGTGGTTCTCTGTGTGTGTTTGTGTGTGGTTGAATCTGTGTCGTTGTGTGTGTACGCATTTTATTTTGCTCTTTCCGTGGTTTTAGACAAGCTCGGTTGGTAAAATAATCTGCTTTCACCGATGCAAAGGTATAAAACCCCATTTCCACAATGATTGTTCTGGGTATGTCCCTAAACTACATCTGTCAAAGAGGCTCTAGTCCCGGAGATCTAGGGGGTATGATGTAACCCTTTATTCTTATCGCTTCTAGGTCTGCTCTGACCTGGAGTGGTAGTACCTGTTAGGGTCTAATCTATGAGTCAAAAAGAATTGTTCAATCATTTTCTCAGAATTATTTTGACTAGATAACTGAAACCATACAACTGTAAGTAAATTATTAATGATACATAGGAATACTTGATTCCTTTTGTTTCTAATGCTAATTTTAATCATTAAGGGTTTTCGGACTATTGTCTTCATCTCTATTACAATAAAGATAAAGATTATAGTCCAAAAACCCTTAATAATAAAAATTACCAAAAATCGTCTCAGAAATTTTAACAACTAATCTTCCAGTCGGTACGGACCCGATACAATATATGAATGAAAACAATTAGAAAAACTGAACCAACAATAAAGATAAAGACAGTAGCCCCAAAACCCTTAATGATAAAAATCATCAAGGTTAGTCTCAGAAATTTTGACAACTAATCTTCCAGTCGGTACGGACCCGATACAATATATGAATGAAGACAATTAGAAAAACTGAATCAACAATAAAAATGAAGACAATAACCCGAAAACCCTTAATGATAAAAATCATCAATGCTTCGTCTCAGAAATTTAGAAAACTAATTTACAAATACTAACTAACAAAACTTGCGACTATTTATCTGTATGCAAACAAGTAATTAATTTTACATATAATTATTTCTGTTAAATAAGAATAATTATATCTATCTAATTATATACAAACCATGAATAAATATAAACTAGAATAATTGATATTTGGAACAAATACCCCAAATCATTTAAATCTGCAAACAAATGAGTTCCATCAACTTATTTAAGAATAAAGTTGTCTCTGTGTTTACAAAAAAAAACACTCATACACACACACACATATATATATATATTATTACTATTATTTCTATTTGTTTACAAATAACACACACACACACATACACACACACACACACACATATATAAATTATCCAGTTAGTGTCCAAGGACAGTAGGTGTGGATTATCGTTTTACATAGAATATATGAGGGTAATCATATAAATCTATGAGAGTGCTCAATGTATGGCTATTTTTAGTTCCCTATTTATTCTCTAGGGTATTACAAAATTCACATTCAGAGCGTATATAGTACAATTAAATGGAGACTCAAACTCGGTTAAGCCGTCATAATAAACTTATTTCGGCGGAGAATATTGCTGGTATATTCTCCGTCTCGTCAGATGACTCTTTTACATGCTCTGTATTGTCCCAGAGATGTGATGCGAATGAGGAGTTACAGTTCGTATTCAGAAGATAAATAGGAAAATTAAAGAAATTAAAAAATAAATTAAAAATCAGAAAACAAAGATAAAGATAAAAATAAAAATAAAAATAAAAATAAAAAAACATAAAGACAAAAAACATAAAGTGGAACTCAAATTACAATGCTACAAATTCTTTCGTTCACAGGCGTGGGAAGAGAGGGTTAACATGTTATATGTTAGAACGATTAAGAAACAGGAGTGGAATTAATCTACTGGTCAGTCCCTTTTAATTTTATGTTCCGTTTGTGGTTTCTTCTACTTGACAGGTGTGCTATTCTAAACAGACTAAGATCGTTTAACTAGCACTCTCATAGATTTATATGATTACCCTCATATATTCCATGTAAAAAATAATCCACACCTACTGTCCTTGGACACTAACTTGATAATTTAGAAATATCGCTCCTTGCAACAAGTTGAGCACTCCGTGGATAAATAAAAAAAAATAAAAAAAGAAAGGAGATACTGGAAAAAATCACGCCGAAATACTCCCTGACGAACATCCCATTCCCTGGGAAACACGAATTTGTCCTATCCTTAACGGATAAAATAGTGGACTTTATCAAGAGGATGCGATGGAAGGCCCACTTTCATCTCAACCCTGCAGCCACAAAAGAGGAACAAAAGCCCGGCGCAAGAAGATTGAAGTCGCAGAGGACAACACCAAGCAACAGCGGACTGGACCAGTTCGAAAGTGACCTATTCGGCATAATTCGGAAGATTGAATTCATGAACTTCATATCTATTACAATAAAGATAAAGACAACAGTCCAAAAACCCTTAATGATAAAAATTACCAAACATCGTCTCAGAAATTTTGACAACCAGTCGGTAAGGACCCGATACAATATATGAATGAAAACAATTGGAAAAACTGAATCAACAATAAAGATGAAGACAATAGTCCGAAAACCCTTAATGATAAAAATCATCAAGGTTAGTCTCAGAAATTTAGACAACTAATTTACTAACTAACGATACTTTCAACTGTTTATCTGTAAGTAAACAAGTAATTAATATTAAATATAATTATTTCTGTTAAATAAGAATAGTTATATCTATTTAATTATGAATTAATATGAACTAGAATAATAATTGTTTGGAACAGGTACCCGAAATCATTTAACTCTGCAAATAAATGAGTTCCATCAACTTGTTTAAGAATTAAGTTTTCACAAATAAAACACACACACACACACACACACACACACACACACATATATATATATACATATATATTATTATTATTATTTCTAACTAATTGTTTACAAATAACACACACACACACACACACTCACGCACACGCACATATGTACATATATATTATTATTATTTCTAACTCTTTGTTTACAAATAAAATACAAACACACACACACACACATATATATATATTTATATATTATTTCTATCTATTTGTTTACCAATAAAACACACACACTCACTCACACACACAAACTCACTCACGCACACACACACACACACACACACACACATATATATATATTATTTCTAATTATTTGTTTACAAATAAAACACACAAACACTCACACACACACACACACACACATATATATATTTTTATTATTTACTCATTACAGTCTTTCACTGGAGTTTAGTGACAGCAAGTCTCTTTAAGTCTTCAGAACACTTCTCCGTATTCTGGATCTTCTCAATAATGCTGTTGTTTGGATGGTCTCCACTCATCCGCCAACTTCTAAGTGCTGTAGTCCCTTTAGTTACTGTAACAAAAGCACCAATTACAATTGGTATTATTGTCACCTCCGTGTTCCATAGTTTTTTCAATTCCCTAGCAAGGTCGAGGTACTTATCCTTTTTTTCAAATCCTTTCCGTTTCATTCTGTGGCTCAGCCTGGACAGCATTTTCGACAATTTTGCAAGTTCCCTTTCTTTTTGTTGATTATTATTATGTCAGGTCTTCTGACCTAGATTAGGTAATCCGTTTGTATGTCAAAGTCCCATAGGAGTTTATATGTAATTTTCTAGGAGAGATGCTGGGTTGCGCATATACCATTTTTTTCGTAAGGTCAAATTTTAAATTTCTCGCATATCACCCAGTGGATCACCTTGTCCACCCAATCGTGTCAAGTCTTAAACTCCTGTGCTAATTTGCTGCAGTTGCTTATTATGTGATTGATGGTTTCATCTCGGTCACCGCATAGCCTACATTTGCTGTTTTGTTGCGTCTTATCTTTTCTCACTTTGTATAATTATTATTATCTCCATTGGAGTTTTTCGCATCAGCATCAGCTGATGGTCTTTCACTGGAGTTTGAGTGGCAACAAGTCTTCTCAAGTCCTTTGGACTCTTCTCAGTATTCTGGCCGTTCTCAATAATGTTGTTGTTTGGATGGTTTCCACTAGTCCTCCAACTTCCAAGTCCTCCAGTCCCTTTAGTAATCCTTTAGTTACTGTACCAAAAGCACCAATCACAATTGGTATAATTGTCACCTTCATGTTCCACAGTTTTTTCAATTCTCTTGGAAGGTCGAGGTATTTATCCTTCTTTTCACATTCTTTCAGTTTTACTCTGTGATCACCAGGAACAGCAAAGTCGACAATTTTGCAAGATCTCTTTTTTTGATGATTAATTATTATTATTATTATTGTTATTATTTTTATTACTGTTATCATTATTACTCATTAGAGTTTTTCACATCTGCGTAAGCTGATGGTCTTTCACTGGACATTGAGTGACGGCAAGTCTCCTCAAGTCTCCAGGACTCTTCTCACTATTCTGACCGTTATTATTATTATTATCATTTTTATTGAATTGTACACAAGGGTGGATAAGCCATAAACCACCAACCGACCAACAAGATAAACTAATGTCGTTTCATTGGAAACTAGGCACGTGACCCCAGATCCCTAGAACTTTTCTTTGTATACAAGCTGATTTTATGCTGTCGTTTGGTTTCCCCCTCGAATCATCACTCTGTGGGTGAGTGTGTGTTGGTGTGTGTGTTATATCACTAACTATTTAATAAATAGTGATCGTGTTTGAAGTTAAAGTCTAACGACATTACAGAGTCCTGTGAAAATGGATTTGCTTACTTTTAAAACGTTAAATGTAATTGAAGGCAATAATTTGAAATGCTCGTCCATACCACAAGGCAAACTAATCGTTTGAAGAAAGCGCTTTAAACCTTAACGCCAGTCTTCACTATTTCCATTGAAAATCTTCTCGGAAATGAGAGTAGTGGTACTGTCTGATTTTAATTTAACCCGGAAATTGATATCACTTGATGAGAATAAACCTCTAGATCGCAGCCAATCGGTGTAGCGTGAAAAACGGTTTGGTTTTTGAATTGCTTGGCCTAAAAATCCATCCAGTCGTAAGTGTCTTGGCTCAAGAACTGATTATGGCAGACATTTTTAAGTATGAGTAGAGCTGATTGGATTGCCGAAGTTTTAGTTCATTGTTAACGAAGTCCTATCATCTAAATAAATGAGTAATGTTTTTTATTTCTATTTTTGTTGTACATTTATTTTGGCCTGGAAATATATCAGGTCGAACGTCGCAAAAATGTGTGCTATGATCCCTTAATCATATGAAGATCTCTATTCATGTGATAGCCCTAATTTTTAAGTACCATATATTTTTTATCACATAATATCTACCACCCCCTCTGCTCGGGCAGGATATGACACAAGGTCAATTTGTAAGCGGAGTTTAGCAGGTTTGAAATCAGAGTTTTCTTTCTCCTAGACTAGTTGCCTCACCAAGGCTGAAGAACCTAATCTGTCCTACTATTTACCCATAACTGGAGGGAGAATAATTGGATTCATACATTTCCCAAAGATATTAGTGCTATGTGAAATGTAATCAGTCACGTCCAGAATTTGAACTCGTATCGTTGGGTCCAATTCCTACGACGATAACCATTATTTTATACAGTTCCAAGTTTGACGTACGCTTTCAAATAAGTTTATGGCTCACTCGGCTTGGGCTGTAAAATACACAGACTGTATCTCTGCAGACGACTATCCTGGATATGACATTAAACAATCTGATGATGAAACTCTGGTAATAAAAGAGCTTTGGGGAATGTGGAGTACCTCTTTGTTGCCATTGCTCGCTGGTCGAGTTTGGCCCGGAGTAGTAACACCTGATAGGGTCCTAATTATGGGTTAGATAGAAGTAAATAGTGTCGTAATAAACAGAATTGTTTGAAATAGAACTGTTTTGACTTTTTAACTGGGTGTATATGCTAAACTGAATTGTTTAAAATAGAACTGTTTTTGTCATCTAAACTGTACGCATGGTAAACTAAATTGTTTGAAATATAACTGTTTAAATGTATAAAATGGGTTGGGCGTTAAATAACCTGCAATGGTTGATCTGCCATAAAACCCAACCAAACCAAATCATATATATTTGATATATATGTATAAAGAGGATTTGGCATTAAATAACCAACAATGGTTGATGTGCCATAAAACCAAACCAAACTAATCTAATTAGTTTAAGGTATACATTCAGAAATACCTCTACGCCGTGTATGTGTGTAGATGTGTATGCGTGTACACACACACACACACACACACATATATATATATATATATATATATATATATATATATATATGCGGACGTTGGATGTAGTTTGAAGGACCAGACTGGAGCAATGGATGATAAGTACTACAGTAAAACTCCATCAGCTGAAGCTGATGTGAAAAACCCTCAAGGAGTAAATGATTATAATAACCAGGAGAGTGGAATTGACAGCAGTAGAAAAAAGTTTAGCTGTGGTAAAGATCCTGAGAGGCATATTCCAGGGAGATACACTATCACCATTACTATTTGTAATATCGATGATACTACTCAATCACATTTACATGAAATGCATAACCGGGCACAAACTCAGTAAATTGCAAGAAAATATCAACCTCTTACTGTACATAGACGACATAAAACTGCCAGAAACAAAAAAAAAGAAATTGAAAACCCTAATACAGACTGTTACAATATACAGTCAAGATATAGGAATGGAATTTGGCATAGAAAATGCGCAATGTTAGAAATAAAAAGCCAGGAAACGACACATGAGGAGAGGAAATCAAACTACCAAATCAAGAAAAAATCAGTACGCTCGGAAAAAAGAAAACCTATAAATACTCAGGAATATTAGATGCTGACACCATCAAACAAGTGAAAATGCGAGAAAAAATTAAAAAGAGTATTTCAAGAGAATCAGAAAGCTACTCGAGACAAAACTACATTGCAGGAACCTTATAAAAAGGATAAATACCTGGGCAGTTCATCTCGTAAGATATTCGGAACCATTCTTGAAGTAGACCAGGGAAGACCTCAAACAAATGGACCAAAGAACAAAAAAACAAACAAACTAATGATCATGCCTAAGGCCTTGCATCCCAAAGATGACATTGACAAATTATAGTGTCAAGAAAAGAGGGAGGAAGGAGACGCGCCAGCATTGAAGATAGCGCTGATGCAACAATACAAAGACTCAAAGACAACATAGAAAAGCGCGGTGGAAAACTGATCGTAGCCACCAGAAACAATACTGATGACACGAGGATTAGCAGAACGGAAATCACCAGAAAACAATTCTCTGGACGATTTAAACGTCGAATATTCCTTCGATAGAATACTCATAGATATTTTTATAACTATTAATACGTTATTTCAAAAACCTACTTAAAAAGTAAGTATTCAATAAAAATGGTCAGAGAAGAATAAAACCGAAGAAAAAGGGTAATCGCTTGCACATTATTTCTAGCTGCTCCGTCAGAAGGTTCCAAATTTTTTAATCCCTAAATAAAATGAATCGAAAATACATAAAATTGGTAGTAATGGCATAGTCGAAGAAGATTAAGTAAACCTCATATATATATATATATATATATATGTGTGTGTGTGTTTGTATATGTGTGTGTGTGTGCGCGTGTGTGTGTGTGTGTGTGTGTGTGTTTAAGGCCTTCCTGGGTGTTCTAGCCGATTTCAGCAATTCTTTGGAATGTGTAATCTTGATTCTCTCTCTGATTTCAAAGTATTTTTCCCAGCCCTTGGACGCTATTTCAAGCTTACCGACAACAATTTCTATCATTCTGTATTCCACATTCATTATTATTATTATTTACTCCTTTAGAGGTTTTCTCATCAGTGTTAGCTGATGGTCTTTCACTGGAGTCTGAGTGACAGGAAGTCTCCATGACTCGGTATGCTGACCGTTCTCAATAATGCTCTAATTTGGATGGTATCCACTTGTCCTCCAACTTCCAAG
>OY757941.1:11505635-11610635 GCA_963585895.1 Sepioteuthis lessoniana
ACCGTAGTCGACGGCGACCCGTAGGCTCCCTTTTGGATAGCTACGAGACCAAGGTTTTGGAGAGGGCGCTACTCCTTTACCGGAACTGTTCCACTTTACCCTTGATCCATACCTTATAATGTTGAGTTTTAAGCAAGGAGGCATCAAGTACCATTTTTGAGTCTTTGGTATTACTCGACCTGGGATTGAACCCAGGTTTCTTGGGCCATTGGCGAACACTCTAACCATCATGCCAATGTAACTGTTATCATCGTAGGAAATAGAATCAAAGACCATACGTTCGAATTCTGAAAGAAGCATTTTACTTGATGGTAATTTTCTTTGGAAAGGTTTGAACCTCTTCTGAATATTATTTAAATCGAAAGATTTGGCCAAAACAGTGTTATATAGCCAGAAAAAGAGATATAATCGTGTTGTTGTTTTTTTATTATGAAATTGAAAGAAATAGTTGCGTAAGGAGAGGGTCGGAAAAAGCTAAGATATACACACAGAGGGAAATACGGAATCTCAGTGAACCGCTTCTTCGTCCTGCTTTCATGAGGCTGGTACAGGTCAGATCGAAACATTCAATCATGTCCGCTTCTGTATTCGTTTTCCGGGAGATTTTTACAGGTTAAAATCATAGCATCTAATCCTCTCTGCTTCTAATTTATTCTTTATCTGGAACAGGTCAAACTCAAAACATCTAATCATATCAGCTTATAATTTATTCTTTGTCTGGAACAGGTCAAACTCAAAACATCTAATCATCTCTGCTTCTAATTTATTCTTTGTCTGGAACAGGTCAAACTCAAAACATCTAATCATCTCTGCTTCTAATTTATTCTTTGTCTGGAACAGGTCAAACTCAAAACATCTAATCATATGTTTTTCAACTAAGGGCCTTTATAAGGCACCCCTAACTTCTCCTGGGATTGTACCCGCATTCGAATTTAACGAGACTCTTTCTTCACATTTCTCCGCATTATCTCCAACATTTAATCATTATAGCTTTGTAAGCTTTTCAACTTTAGGGCCTTCGTAAGACTGCCATTTTTTCTTTCTTTAGCAATCATACCTGTTTTTAACTTTAGCAAAGTTCATGCAGTTACAGACCTTTCTCGGCTTCTGAACCCTGGGCCGTCTGGTGCAAGACCTGTGCCTATAGTGGTTTGACGTCTAGTCACCCTTCTGTCCGTTCGGTTCTTTCCTTTTGGCGTTGAAAATCTTCTGCCATTTTATAATTTTCTGGACTCCTACACAATGTTCGTAGTCACTCTTCCTTCCGGCATGCTACCCACACTATTCATGTGATATTTCCACCGTTTAGTTTTTAATCTTAAATCACAGGTGTATATCTTATTGTGATATCCACGTAACTTACGTGGCCTGTCAAAAATTAAATTTCTAACAGCAGCAACGAAGATAGTGATTGATGAAACATTGATTGAAGGTTAACGATTTCTAATTTATGCATTTACGGTCAGGACGTGACACAAGGTCAAATTTTAACTGGGGTTTCGTAGGTTTGAAGTCTCTTAGACTGGTTGGCTAAGGCCATAGAACCTAATTTGCCATGTTATTTACCCGTTGCTCGAGGGAGATTAATTGGGTTCATGGTTTTTTAAAAATTTTTAGGCTATGTGAAATGCAAACAATCTCGTCAATATTTTACGACGATTGCCATTACACAACGATTTGTATAGCAGGGAGACAAAACAATTGTGTGTCTTCACGCGACTTCTGTCTGTGCACTTTCGACTCATGCACGTAAAGAATTGTCCTTCTCCCAGGTAGATAATTTACAAAAAAGTTTTTTATTTATTTTTTTTTTCTAACTTATCGTCGTAAAGAAGGTAGGGAGGAAAAAAGTTTCTAGTTTTTTTTTTGTTTTTTTTTTTCAGTAAAGATTTATTTGTCAGTTGAATTTTACCTGTTATCTTGATCCAACCTGGCTCAGTGCATGTGGGTGTACTCGTGTAAGATATAGAGAAAAGATGGGAAAAAGGTTTGTTTATCTTTATAATTCGTCGCAACTAGGAGGAAAATGACGTATGTCGTGTCTCATTGGCTAATTCCATTTTAAAAAAGCATTAGCAGTCGCATTCTAAAAGAAAAAAAATGAGGTGTGAACTGTGTGGTTTTGAGTGCTTAGCGAATTTTTTACAGCAGGATTGCCGGGTGGAGCAATAGTTTCGGTTGGGTCGCTTGGGAGAGCAAGATTGATGTTGAAAGACCCGAAACTTGTAAGGACCCCAAGAACATCACCGACGAGGCGATTCTGCGCACTTTTTTAAGTGTGTGACAACAAAAAAGATGCATTAATGTCTAGTTTAACATTCAAGAGGTCTAATTTTGTTATCCTGCAAGCTGTACCGACGCCAACTACGCCAATGACATAGCGATACTGGCAAATAAACCCAACCAAGCCGAAACGTTACTGCATAGTTTGGAACGAGCAGCCGCAGAAATTGGCCTCCAAGTCAATGCACACAAAACGGAACATATGTGCTATAGTTACACAGGCGACATCTCCACACTAGACTGAACCTCTCTGAAACTAGTAGACAAATTCACCTACCTAGGAAGCAGCGTCTCATCAACCGAAAAAGACATCGACACGTGGCTAACGAAGGCATAGACAGCTAACAATAAGCTATCGATCATATTGAAATCAGACCTGACCGATAAAATGAAACGCAGTTTCTTCCAGGCAGCGGTCGTATCGATATGGATGCACTACTTGGACGCTAACTAAACGGCTGGAGAAAAAGCTAGACGGCAATTGCAGAAGAATGCAGCGAGCAATATTGAACAAGTCCTGGCGGCAACAACTCACAAGGCACCAACTATACGGCCACCTGCCTCCCATAACAAAAACCATCCAAGTTAGACAAACCAGACATGCAGGACACTGCTGGAGAAGCAGAGACGAGCTCATAAGTGATGGACCCCCACATATGGCCAGGATAAAGCAGGACGACCAGTTCGAACGTACATTCAGCAGCTATGTGAGGATACGGGATGTAGTCCAGAAGACCTGCCAGAGGCGATGAACGATAGGAAGATGTGGCGAGAGACGGTTAGGGATATCTGTTCCAGCGGCAAGACATGATGATGATGATATCAGTTTGAACTGCTGATTCCTCTTCTATAAATCAGATAATATTCGCTTATATTATGCCAATTACATTCAACAATGGTTCTCTTCAAACACACACACACACACACACACACACACACACACACACACACAGAGGATTGGTAGAAGGAGTTGAGTTTGATTCATGTCATTCTCCAGAGTATTAGCACTATATGAAATGTAAACAACCTTGTTTAGGTTTTGAAATCGGGTTGGTGGGTCTATTTCTTACGATAATTAACGTTGCAACAAAAGCGTTCTAATCTCGAAAGAAAACCGTGGAATGTGAAAATCCCAGATGACCGAAGGTCATTTTAGTACCAGGCGATAGATAGATCGATATGATATAATCATGATCAACTTCTTCAATCTATTTTTCCGTCGCAATTCGTCCCAATCAGTCACTGGTCTTCGTATATAATCTAGAGCGCACCCGGTGTTCATACAGGTGTAATATAATAGCCGAAGGATTTCGGTTCATGCCTTTGGGTTTAGTTAGGCTGGAAACTTTTCGATTCAGCACATGGGTTAGTTAGGTGCAACCTAGATGCATGTGGTAACGCGTGTGCGCGCACAGAACTGACATGTCACTCAGAGATGTCACAATAGCCTGAGATGATGAAATGAGTGACAATGTGCGGGTGACGTCATGCACCGGAAGCGCGCGGAGGATTTGGGGGATTTCGAAGAAAGTTATGAGAATTGAAACTAGACGCCGAACGAGGAGGTTCGACTTTTGGGGCTCGCTGAGGCGAGACGAATTTGCGCGCCATGGGTGCCGCACGAGATAGGGGACAGATGAATAAGACAGCATAGCAAGATTGTGTCTCTCCTCCTTATGTCGAAATATTTAACTCAAAGTTAATAAAAAGGTTTTGTTCCTGAACAAGAAGTCGTTACGTGTTTTCGAATTTCGAGATTCGTGTGTTCTACGTTATGTATATATGTTACGAACATTCGATGTCCATTTCGCACATGGCTATATTCGTGGATATGGCTGTGTAACACAGGGTCGATGAATATAATGTTTCTATGGTTAGTCAAAAGTTGATGTGTCCATTAGTTGATGTGTCCATTGATGAAAATTCTTTTACGTTCTAGAAAATGGTATTGCTATTGTAATATTTTGACCTTCGACCCGGCCCAAAAATGCTATTCCAAGGTGATGCACCGGAAGGAAGTGACACGTTCCAATGGCCAGAAATCGAAAGAGATCGCGTGGGCGGATTAAGGCTGATAATATGGGACAAGATGAAGGTCCCACTGTGCCACTACAGAGTGATGCACCGAATTAGAGTGACCTCTGAGCTGCATGACAGTTATTTCCGCTTGATGACGATTAAACATTTGATTTCAAAGATCGAGTGGGCGTCGAACGATTATATAACTCAGTTGAGTTCGACGAGCCAGTTTATTTGAGTTCGAGTTCCAGTGGAGAGTGTTGTGGTAGGGAAATCCACACCCTGATGAATTGGGGTCCAGAGAAGATGCTGATAAGATGCAGCAAAGGAAGCCAGCACCCAGCAGAGTCGGCCCTGGGCCTCCGGTTGAGCAACCTTGGAGAACGAGAAAGACACAACGTGACGGCCAAAAGAGTGGGGGTCAAAATATTGCGGTTTTGTTCGATCTCCAGCTCCCTCTCACAGTAAAACCCCACACAACCCTTTTTGTACCCTTTTAAATAAAGTGAGAGGAAAAATTATTGTTAAAGAAGGCTTCCTGGGTCGTTTATTACTGCGTGCGTTATTATTCCTGCGTCTGTCTTTATTATTGTGTATATGTAGATGTTAATCTGCATATCATTATATAACACTATATCCGAAATTTAACAAATATAAATCATTAATCCTTGAATTAAAAGTTTTTTCAACACGTTAAAATTTGGGATTATTTGAACAAGATTTGTGAAACGTTTTAGATTAAGAAATCATATATTTTTTTCTAACAGCTGAAGGGTAAAACTCCTAAAACAATTATCAGGATATGACATTAAACCTTCTGATGGCGAGATTCACATCTGAGAACTTTGGTAAATGTGGAATACCCCTTCATTGCCATTACTCTCAGATCTACGATGACTCCAGAATCGTAGTCCCTGTTACGGTCCTATCTGTGGGGCAAATATAATCGTTTAAACCTTTATCATATTTGAAACCATTTAATTGTGGTCAAATAAATAATTAATATTACCATGGAATATTTGGCGGACGACCGAAGATTTAACGTCTTTTTTTGGGTCATTTAAGCAAAATACAAAATGCCAAGTGGTAGCAGTTTATCACAAATAAATTCATCCGCGTATGATATACCCATAAATGCTAACGAAGATAAACTGGCAACTTGAACAGAATTGAGGGCAGCAGACGGCTAAAGTACACCCGGTAAACTCATCTTAGAGAATGGGCAAGCGAAACAGATCGACCAAAACTCCAGCATACGTACATCACCAAAAGAAACCTGGGTTAGGAACATCTGTTTTGACAAATGGCAGAAACTATATCTCTCATTTGCAGAAAAAGAATCAGCAGAACGTTCTCATCTAATTTGATCAACAGTAATAGTATTGGTTGTTAATTCTTGAAACTATTCAAGTGTGTGCAAATAAAACTATTAGTATTTGATAGGAATACTTAAACCATTGATCTGTTTGCTTACAAGTGAACCGGAGCACGTTAAAAATGTTACATACCTATTCATAAACAAATGTATATAAACTTACATATATATATATATATATATATGATATTTGGCATTAAACAACACACGAGAGTTGATGTACCTTAAAACCAACCAACCAACCATCCTTAATAGATGAATAGATACATGGATAGTTCGATGGAAATCGGCTCATTGGCCTAGTGGGTAGAGTGTTCGCTAATGGTCGAAAAACCTGGTTTCAATCCCTGGTCACGTCATACCAAAGACTTTAAAAATGGTACTTGATACCTCCTTGCTTAACACACAGAAATATAAGGTACGAATCACGATAAAGTGATGCAATCCAGGGGAAGGAGTTGCGTCCCCCTACACCTCTGTGTAGTAGCTATTGAAAAGGGAGCTTCCTTGTTGCCTTCGACTACAGTCGCCAACTTTACTTACTTATTCACCTAAGAAGAGCGATAAATATAGATAGAGACCGGTAATCGGTATTACAGTCCGAGGTGAATGCATTATTTTTGTGAAAGTCCAAAGTAACTTAAAATTTTTAGTGCAACGGTCTTCTGGATATCCCATCCGGATAATCTACTTTCACATGTCCATATCTATCAACCACCGAAATATTTACTTCGATAGATTCGTGTCATTCTATCTGCACGAGTAACTTTGCCATTGGCAGATTTTAAATATCCTTCTCTTTCACGCCTCGAATTTACTAGAACTTCCGTCTTGGCTCGAATGATATATGACCAATCTGTTGAGGAAGTATGATGGTAATCCTCTTTTGTAGAAGCTTTTGCTATTTGTTTTAGTTCACTAAAATAAAAAAAAGGAATAAACTAAACATGTTCTGTTGGTTTTGAGAGATGCTAAATACATACTAGTACGTTGTGCTGAATTTTTATTTGTCTATTTATTATCTTATTTTACTTTTATTTTACTGGAATTGAAATAACAGAATATATGTACTGAAAATTAGCACTTACCGAACTAAAACTTCTGTGTTCTCCTAATATATATATATATATATATATGCAAATTTCATTAAACATAATAGACATTTTATGTCTACATATTTTCTTTTGGATCCGTTCGAATTCCCGTATTACTTTTATTGTATTCTGGGGGAATTGATTTATGTATTGTCCATAGTTGCATGTATCCCTAGTACTTTCTGCCCGACTTTGGGCCATCATCAGGGGAGGATCTACTACAAAAGTGATGTAACTTTTGTTTTAGCATATTACAACTGTGTAAGGGCGTCTTTGCCGTTGAAGGTTGTGGCGTTTGTTTTTGAATGTGATTCTATATTTAGTGCCAGTAGCTAAAGACATTTAAGTACATTAGCACTGGTTTGAAAATTAATTCTATTAAGTGTTGGCTGTAGGTTTCTGATATGTAATGCTTCGAGAATCTGAAGTTTTTGTTTATTATTTTGATGTTCTAATATTGTTGTGTTGTCGGTGAGAATTTTCCGTAGCTGTGTCGTTGGGCATGAATGTTTTTTTAAATGTTGAGCTATTGAACTTGTGTCTGAAAGGTGCATTGTCAGCCTCCTCGACAGGGTAGTTGAGGTTAAACCAACATATATATTATTATTATCAGAGATACAATCTCCTAAAGGACATTTAAATTTATATATAACGTTGGTTTTTTGCAAAACTCCAATCGAGGGAGAGGAATTATTTCTAATGACTAGATTCGAGGTTTTAAACTTATTATAATATATAACGAGTTTTATTTTTTTTTATTAGGATCAGTGGGGAGTATGTTTTTGTGAATCAATGTTTTCAAGATTTTTTCATCGGATTTGTAATTGTAGTGCATTTGGTTACGATAAAAAAGTTTGATATATGTTTGTTGGCTGGATGGAGTAGTACACTGTTCATTTTGTTGGTTAACATTTTTGATCATACGTTTAATTTGTTCATCAACAATATAGTTAGGAAACCCATTGTTGATGAGAGCCTGTTTTATGTTTTCTACCTCTTTATAAAATATTGTTTTGGAGGAGGAGATTAGTTTGGCACGGGATATTAGATTATGAATAATTGCTTTTTTATATCTGAAGGGGCATTCACTTTTAAAGTGGAGGGTACAGGAGTTGTTACTAGAGGGTTTTTTGTAAGTGGAGGTAGTGAAGTTATTATTGTTGTTAGCATCAATAAGAACATCTAAAAAGGAAATTTTATTGTTTTTGTTTATTTCATGAGTAAAGTTAAGGACTGAATTGTTTTGGAAGGTGTCTTGTAGTATGTTGATTTCGTTAATATTATTAGTAAGAATAAGGATGTCATCAACATATCTTAGGTATATTGGAGGTTTTTTTGTGCTATTAAAAATTCTATTTTCGAGATCGGACATGTAGAAATTACTGAAAATTGGGCCTAGGACAGACCCCATAGATACGCCATCAGTCTGAACGTAAATATTTCCAAGATGGTCATAAAATGGAACTTCAGTAGTACATGTTAAGAGTAGTTTTCGAAGTATATTAGAGTTGATTTTAAGAGGAGGAAGAGATGGGTTATTATAAATATTATTTATAATAATATCAATTGTTTCATTAACAGGTACATTAGTAAATAAATTTTCTACATCGAGTGAGGCTAATATACCATTATTGGGTTTAATTGTATGAAGAACTTGAATTAATTCATGTGTAGATTTTATGTTGTATTTGCTAGGTAAGTATGGTGAAATAAGCTGTTTTATTGTTTTTGTGAGTTGATAAATTGGTGTAGGTATTTGTGATATAATAGGGCGTAGAGGATGATTAGGTTTATGTATCTTTACGGTCCCGTAAAGATAGCCGGGTTTATAATCGCCAATTATTTTGGGTAGTTTTATGCTATTAAGTTCGGCATTATTAGCAGTGATTAGTTTATTAATTTTTGATTTTAGTTGGTTGGTGGGATTCTTATTTAATTTTTGTAGTAGATCCTCCCCTGATGATGGCCCAAAGTCGGGCAGAAAGTACTAGGGATACATGCAACTATGGACAATACATAAATCAATTCCCCCAGAATACAATAAAAGTAATACGGGAATTCGAACGGATCCAAAAGAAAATATGTAGACATAAAATGTCTATTATGTTTAATGAAATTTGCATTAACGAAGAAATGCTGCCTAAATATACATATATATATATATATATACATTTTTCATGCAAATTGACTCTAAGAATAGATTTATAAGGAACAATCTCATACAGAATATATAATTATCAATACATTTTAACAATGTGATCGATTTATGGTTACTTATATATAAACTAAAACTTCTGTGTCTTCCTAATATATATATATATATAATTTTTTTCATGCAAATTGAGTCTAAGAATAGATTTATAAGGAACAATCTCATAAAAAATATATAATTATCAATACATTTTTACAATATGATCGATTTATGGTTACTAATATATAAACTAAAACTTCTGTGCCTTCCTAATATATATATATATATATACTTTTTTCATGCAAATTGAATCTAAGAATAGATTTATAAGGAACAATCTCATACAGAATATGTAATTACCAATACATTTTAACAATGTGATCGATGTATGGTTATTGATATATAAAAATATATTAAAAAAAACTCACATACAGACCAATTTTATCATTGATATCAAGTAGAACTCAAAAGATGTTAATCGATAATAAATTCATGTAAAGTATATATGTGACACTATGTGGGTGGTCTGCTAAGGAGACAATCCCTTTGTCAGTTTTGGCGCAAAACCAAACAAAAGCCTGAACTCGAGATCTCGACACGACCGGAAATAAGCAGGGGAACGCCAGTCAGAGAGTTGGAAGAAGGAACCCAGAGGAAGCACTTGGGGACGGGAGACGGAGGGGGGCAGCGGGCAGTCGACACCGGACAGCAGAAGAGACCAGTCGGCATGAGAGAGTCCAGCATCAGTGAGGGAAGACGAGTCAAGATGAGTCAGCACTCCTCGTGGCTTTGTGGAAATTTCGCGATGGATGCACGTCAGCGTTAGTCTACAGATGCACAAAGGAATGCAGAGTGTCACAACTTAACTTTCTTGCACTTGAGTTAACCCAAGCCCATATTGTTCGTTTGTTCTTTGTTCCTTTTTTTTCCACTCCCTTGATTATAATTCTTGTAGCCATGAAGGAATGTGCGATACCCCTATTGTAACCACTACATGATTCACCGGCCAAGATTGAAATGGTTTAAAGAAGTTGATGCATTCGGGGTGGGTATTGTCACACACACACACGCATATATATATATTTATATATATGGATAGAGAGAGAAAGAGCGAGAGAGGCAGAGACAGAGACAGAGATTGATAAGGTAATCCATGAGGAAGGAGATATTCATTGAGAAGCAAAGTCGAGACTAGTGTTTCGGTTCTAATGAATCATCATCAGGACTGTGAGGGATGATATTAGTGATGTTAAATCAACGATGAATGTTTAAAAGTACAAAATATAAAACTTAGGGAAAATATGTAAAACAAGAAACAGTTATATATAGAGAGAGATATATAAAACGATTAGCCATAGTATCGATAGTTATTCTTCTAAACGAAATAATAATACAAAGATCTGGGAAATTCCAGTTATCTTCAACTTTGGCTCCGTTGAGCATCACAGAACTTAACATTAACAAACCTTACTTTAAATGAAACACGATCGCCACATTGTTACCAAAAACAAAATAACATAAAACAAAAATTGCTCTTTACAAATCAAACACAAACGCTATATTGTTACCAACAATTACATAACATTAAAACAAACATTCCTTTTTCACTCTTACCGTTAAAATGGTACGTAATACAGGGAAACATGTTTGGTAAAAAATGAACATCTTTTACCAACAATTTTTCCAATCTGTCACTAATACAACGAAACATGAAAATTGATGTATAAATCCTTAAATGTCCAAATTAAGATACACTTTTTTCCTGGAATAACTGTAACCCTTCATTGAAATTGTTCGCCCTCTGATCTGAGGAAGTGATCAGCACAAACAGATTGTTGAAATAAATCTATAAAGGATTAATATCGACGGAGTTTTACTTCATATTAATAATATATATATATATATATATATATATATATATGTGTGTGTGTGTGTGTGTGTATGTACGCAAACAAAATTTGCTTCCTGAAATGTATATACTTTTTTTCTGTGAAGAAAAATCAACCTATCTGAATACAAATACGGGACGAATCTTATTGTGATTAACTCTGCTTTATGCGGAATCGTAGTACGCGAGTTCGTACTCCAGTCGTGCTACTACGTTCACTTTCGGGCAAATACCCTTGGGAAAGGTATGAACCCCCTTATTCTCCCTCCAGCTATGGGTAAATAGTAGGACGGACTAGGTTCTTCAGCCTTGGTGAGGCAACTAGTCTAGGAGAAGGAAAACTCTGAATTCAAACCTGTTAAACTCCGCTTAAAAATTGACCTTGTGTCATATCCTGCCCGAGCGTAGGGGTTGGTAAATAGTAACTCTGCTTTATGCCCTTGAAAAACTATGGATCAATGACTTCTCTAGGTATGGATGAATATTACAACCGAATGAACAATTCAGCTGTTGTACACATACAGCCAATACCTTTTGTCACAGTTAAGAGGTAACGCACGGTCAGCTTTTTAGTGGAATAAAGCTAGTAGGAATTCAGTTTTTATTCTCCAAGGTTGTTTGCCTAAGCAAGATTAGAGAACCCTATATGGCCTATATCCATAGCAGTTAGAAATAATGGATACAAATCTTGGTACTCATGCATCTATGTTACCACAAAAAAGCCGAACTTTCCTGAGCGTTTCCGGGCCGATAACGGAAAGATTCGGAATATTCCGGAACGAAATTTAAGCAGAAAATAAAATAAGTCAACCAATCTGTTGACAAAATGCATGAAAAAAAAAAAAAAAAAAAAAAAAAAAAAGGAGAAAAAGTATAAATCAACAGTCAATGTGTGGTAATTTTCAATATGAAAAAATAGTTTGTATTTTCGTTTTATCTATTGGGGTGAGGTGGGGGTCGTGTATCATTTTTTTGTCTTTTTAAATAATTCTTTTCGTATTCATGCACTTATTGTACCGTGCAGAAGTAATAACGTCTTAATTTAGAAACCATTCTTACCATGGGGATGGGGATGTTTTGTAACTATTATTTACTTTCACCTAACAATTTAATAATAATCCAGGTCCTGCATTTGGTGTTACGGCATCTCCACCCATAACTTTTCCTCATTTTCTTTTTTAGGTGGCATGGATGCTCACATGCCTGGCAACTTTTAATTTTGCCAGTAAGGTTTTTTCTTTCTTGGCAGAATTGGATCACTATTTCTGCACAGTGTAGATTTTCGCTTAGCTGTGTTAAATTCATGTTTACACTTGTTTGTAACTTAGTAAAAAATTGATTGAATTATTTTTTCTTAAATTTGATTAGCTAGGCGTTTCGGCATATTCCGATTCTTTCCGGAAACGCTCGGGAGAGTTCGGCTTTTTTGCGGTAACATAGATGCATAAGTACCCAAATATTTTCCTCGGGAGTTAGCACGAACGGACACTCTAAAAGCCTTACCCAAGAGTTCGATAATTTTGTTCTATGTCTTTTGTGATGTAAAAAGATTCTTGCTTGTCAACCAACACTGTCACGTTTTTGTGTAGGAGTCCATAGAAGAACGTCACTTATAGGTTTGTTCTCGTTTCTAGAGCAGTGTACGGCTGTCTTGTTCGTCTAATTTGATAGTTTTTAGATGGGAGGTAAGTAGCCATACAGCTTCTGTATTACAGATGTATAAACAACTAAAGAAGTTCCAGTCGCCAATTCTATTTCCAACAGTTACCATTACGCTACGCAAACCTCTTTAGCTTTTGGGAATTAAAAACCAGAATATATTTGCTTGAGGAATTCATGGAACACTGATGGATGATTCTTTTATTATTAGCAACTACCATCCAAAATATCATTCCCGTGTGAGACTCTCCAAACGACTGTACTCGATATGACAACAAACAATCTGATGGTGAGGCTCCAGCAATGCTGACGGTTTAGGGAAGGCAGAGTACCGCTTCATTGCCATCGTTCACTGGTCTAGTCGGGATCAGATTATTAGCATCTGAAAGATTCCTTAAATAGAAAATAAAAAGAAATAAACAATGTACCTATGCTAATCTGATTTGTTTGAAATAGAATTGTTGTTTGGGTGGTTGGTTGGTTGGGTTTTATGGCATATCAACCTTTGTTGGTTATTTAACGCCAAATCCATTTTTATGCAAATAATCAGTTCTATTCTAAAAATTTCATTTTAGCATGAGTACACTGTTAAACAATTCAGTTTAGTGTAAGTACAGTTTCAATGTCAAAAACAGTTTCGTTTCAAACAATTCAGTTTAGCGTAAGTACTCAATATAAATGTAAGTACACAGTTTAATTGTCAAAACATTTCTATTTCAAGCTATTCAATTTACTGAAACAGTTCTAATCGAAACAATTCAGTTTTAGCATGATATGCAGTTAGTTCTATTTGACCCATAGATCGGACCCTATCAGGTTCTACTACTACGGGCCAGAGTAGAGTTGGTAGCAATGGTAATGAAGGGGGTGCTCCGCATTCCCCAAAGCTCTAGCCATACTGGAACATCATTATCATATTGTTTAATCTCATCTCCAGAACAGTTGTTGTGGGGGTCTTGCCCCTCTGCAGAGGAGCAGTCGGTGTATTCTGCAGCCCCAGCCGACTGGGGAAAAATAGAATTGTTCTTACATTTAACTCAGTATAAATTTTAAAAAAATATTTTAAAGTTAAACTGACTTGTTTAAAATAGAACTGTTTTAGCTATTTAAACTGTGAGCTTATGCTAAACTAAATTGTTTGAAATGGAACTGTTTATATGTAAAAAAATGGAATTTGCATTAAATAACCAACAAAGGTTGATATGCCATAAAACCAAGCAAAAACCATCCAAAGATAATATCGACTGCTTTTTTTATGGCACATAATCGTTAGTAGATTATTTAATGCATAATCATATATATATACATGTATATATATATATATATATATATATATATATATATATATATATATATAATGGCACCAGGCATGGACATCATGCCCGGTTTAAGCACCAGCTTCTGCTCCATGACTTTTCGTTTTCCCGCCTCTTGAATTTTTTTAGCTATTTCCTTTTGTTTTGTTAACGAGTAAGAATCAATAGTAAGAATATTTTCATGTGTGTTTTCTCCTCAATGTGATGGATATTTGAAGTAGTCAGTTGCTTTCATCGAGTGGGTTTCTGAAATAAATTTATAATAGCCAAATGACAGTCTGTTGTGTTTTTCTTCCAATTTTATATATATATATATATATATAGTTATAATATACTTGATATAGTTTTTAGGTAGAAGATTTTACTTGAACCAGGGCTACCCTATTTGCATAAAGATATTTTGGAGAATAACAATGTAAACCTTATAATTTTATTTGCGCATATTTAATTGGTTTCTGGTATATATACACTTCAATTTGACCCATAATTGAGAACCAAAGAGGTTCTAACACAACGATTTAAAGCCGACCTCGAGGAAAAAACAATTATGGGGTGTTCAAAATTCACCTATTCACCATGACTGAAGTATTATCATCAGACTGTAAACTGTTTCATCCAATAGAATCTGTGGGTTGGGAGTTTTGCTGCTCTGCAACGATACATCGAAATATTCACTGCGATAAAAAAAACGGTGTTTTTAAACTCTTGAATTTTAAGGCTGTTTAGAAAACAGTTTTTAAGAGAAAATATCTATATACTTGCAGAGATTACGTATGTAAAACTTGCATTCACTTGTCTTCCATATCGACACATGACTAACGAAAGCATGGACAGCTATCGATAGGCTCTCGATCATATGGAAATCAGACTTGACCAATAAAATGAAACGCAGTTTCTTCCAGGCAGCGGTCACATCGATACTGCTATATGGATGCACTACATGGATGCTTACTAAACGGCTTGAGAAGAAACTAGACAGCAATTACACAAGAATGTTGAGAGCAATTTTGAACAAGTCCTGGCGACAACACCCCGCAAGACACCAACTATACGGCCACTTGCCTCACATCACGAAAACTATCCAAGTTAGACATACCAGACACGCAGGACACTGCTGGAGAATCAGGGACGAGCTCATAAGAGATGTACTCCTATGGACCCCCACATATGGCCAAGCAAAAGCATGACGACCAGCTCGAACTTACATACAACAGCTATGTGAGGACACGGGATGTAACCCTGAAGACCTGCCAAAAGCGATGAAAGATAGGGAGAAGTGGCGAGAGAGGGTCAGGGATAACGTGCTGGCGGCACGACATGATGATGATAATGATTACTTGTTATATTACTTGGTGTGACCAAAGAAACAAAACAACTCGAGAAAGTTAAACAGTCTTTCTTCGGTCAATCTTCGACAACGAAAAGTAGACACAAGTGTGTGTGTTCCTAAACTCTATGATTCCTCATCCCCAACAAGCCTCATGTCATGCCACCTACGGTACCATGTTTCTTCACAAAACAACTCCCATTCTCCAAAAGACTTTCAAATTATACCCAAAGACTCTTTAACCGCATGAAACGACGTTCCTATGTAACGTACTCTTCTAGTATTTCATGATATCTCTATTCATTCCAGTAAGTTTGCTTTGGCAATAACCATGTTATTTTGTCGAGATTTGTTTTGCATTGTTTTGCAAGAGGAAATGTTAAACCATAACACATTTTATTTGCTACAAGTGATTCATGCACTTGGATAATTGTGGAGCTGAACTACATAATTCAGATACGACAAATATACGATAACAGACCTGCAAGTCATCAATACCAACACTCACTTAATTCAGTTCCCACACAAAATTTTCATAGTTTTGTTCTTACTCCATATAGATTCTTCATTATAATTAGTGTAATGATTATCGTGAAGAAAAATAGTCCTGCTGATCGGGGTTCAAATACTTGATGAAGTATTGAACCTATAATGGTTTTTTGTTAATCATATTTACCAACCCCTCCGTTCGGGCAGGATATGACCCAAGGTCAATTTTTAAGCGGAGTTTAACAGATTTGAAATCAGACTTTTCCTTCTCCTAGACTAGTTGCCTTACCAAGGCTGAAGAACCCAATCTGTCCTACTATTTACCCATAGCTGGAGGGAGAATAATTGGATTCATACCTTTCCCAAGGGTATTAGTGCTATGTGAAATGCAATCATTCTCGTCCAGGATTTGAACTCGTGTCGCCGTGTCCATTTCCTACGACGATAACCATTACACCACGGGCACCTCTAAAATTGTCTTTTCTTAATATTTAATTCCCCCCCTTCCCGTTTCTAAACCAAATAATCAAAAAGAGTAACACATTCTTAATTAATTTTGCCTCAATACCGTAAAGGTCCCCCTCATCTTTCTCTTTTTTGAGTCTGGTACTGGGTTCGGTATAAAATTCTATGGGCAGACCGTGACACTATGTAGGTGTTCCGTCAAGCAGACGATCCCTTCGGTTGTTTTGGCGCGAAACCAGAGAAAGGGTTTGGACTCGAGATCTCGACGCGACCGGAAGTAGGAAGGGAACGCCAGTCAGAGAGTTGGAAGAAGGAACCCAGAGAGGTCAGTTGGCGACGGGCGACGGAGAAGGGCAGTTGGCAGTCGACACCGGACGACAGAAGAGACCAGTCGGCATGAGATAGGGTCCAGCAGCAGTGAGGGAAGACCAGTCAAGATGAGTCGGCACTCCTCGTGGTTTGTGAAATTTTCGCTAGAAATACACGCTAGCGTTAGTCTACAGGGAATGCCCAAGCCTTATTGTTCGTTTGTTCTTTGTTCTTTCCTCCCACTCCTTTGATTGTATTTCTTGTAACCATGAAGAAATGTGCAATGCCCCTATCGGAACCACTAGATGATTCACCGACCAAGATTGAAATGTTTCGAAGAAGTTGATGTATTCTGGGGCCGAGGGGGTATCGTCACAGACCAAGTTACTCTCACGGATTAATTTGCCGAATGGATGGTTGTAACATTACACGGCACAAATAGAAGTTTGAAACGCTACGATATTCAAATGGTAGTTTTGCTGATACGGTGTCCATTAACGTTTGTACTACTACTATGCATAAACTTTGTATCACCACGTGTCAAACTGGCATATGCGTGTAGTGGTAAGTCTTAAGGGTCAGTCGGGCCTCGTGATAACCATACCGTGAGAAAAAGTGACGAACATACAAAAACCCGTTTGCAACTACATTTTTAGAAGTCGTCGGGAAAAGAGAAACAGCGTACGATAACTGACTCGACCGCGTTAGCTAGACAAAGAGAAGCAAAATGTCATGAGAGAGAGAGAGAGAGGAAGAGAGAGATATTTTTACCCGTGCTTTACAAGTTCGTGTCTGGTGTGAGACTCCTTTTCAGAACTCATCCTTAAATAGGGTCTGCAACTTTAAGTTGTCTTCACATCGTCGTATTTGGCGTCCAACTGACTCTCTTTACTTAGATACGTTCGGCCGCTAATTAAATTTTTTCATCTTATCAGTCCCGCACCCACTCTTAACGACCTTCCTGATTTAGTCTCCTTCAGCCAATCAGAACTCTTTGCCGATTTGCTGGGGATACCTTTCAATCTTTAACCCGGGCAATTATTTTGCACTATTACCAATATTACACTATTTCAATAAACCAATGAGTGGATGAACTGTAGAACCGAGGTGTGTCGTTCCAGCTAGATCACTTATTCTAATCACCGATTTGCTTTAGTTGCTTATACATCTGTAAAACAGCAGCTGTACGGCTACTTACCTCCCATCTCCAAAACCATCAAATTAGACGAACAAGACATCCGCACACTGCTCTAGAAACAAGAACGAACGTATTGCTGTATACTTCTCATAGATCCAACCAAGAACATAATCAAAGATAATGAACGAAACGAAACACACTTCTTTATAAAAAAATATATATCTCTCTCATTTTATTCTCGAAAGGGGCAAACAGTTTGTTGTAAGTTTGAGATATAGATGGAGAGACATATACTCAGAGAGGGTACATCTTGTCCCATATCTTCTTTCTGGAGCCAGTGGGTGCCAACGCTTGCACCCCCTTGCAAGCCGTATCGTCAGATACGATACTAACGCCTCTGATCAGCTACGTATCCCGGGCTCGACTCTCGATTCTGACTGGATTGGCTGTCTAAATCTAACCACGTGGTTCTCATATCACGTGGTCACTTTCGGATCACACACACATGCTCGACGGGCCTCCCCGACGCACAGCCATTTCCCTGTTTACTAATCACAACGTGACAGCTTGCCAAGGCACACGGGGTCACCAGGAATGAACCCAAAATCCATGTCATCAGTCATTATATAATTCCTAAAAGTGACGTTCTTCAATGGACCCCTTCGTAAAAACGTGACAATGTTGGTTGACAAGCAAGAACCTTTTTACATCACAAAAGACATAGAACTCAAGTTTGAAGGACTGGATTGACTCACATTGATTGTTACTTCTGATTTTCCTTTACTCTGTTCCACTCCCCATACATATAGCGCGAATTCTACTTTTCGATATCCCAGTAGATCACCCAAATTCTTTGGGAATCAGCACAATTTTACAGCATATCTGAGTCAGTTCGATTCCTCTAATAAACTGCTTTTTGAATCTCTGGCTATATTTGCATATATGCAGGGGGTGACTATTTTCGACTATTTCTGACCCCCTATAGTAGGACATAAAATGGTTACCTGACACTAAGTCTCCAGGACACTCTAAACAGAGTGATAATAAAATTAAAATCTTTTAAGTCATGGGTCAGCTTTGTCTGACTATCTCTGCTAAGATCAGAAGTTGATGAGTGGTTCATGCCGATAATAATTAATTTACTAAGATTTTTGCTTAGATGTGGCATTATATAACGGGCTACGCTCACACTGAAACCTCAGATATGTAAAGGCCTCTATATGGATACACACACACACACACACACACACATATATATATATATATATATATATATATATAATATTTATCGTCAACTCTCAACTCTATACATACGTACACACACGCATGTTCATGCAAACACATATACATACATACATACACCCACAAGGAGGCATTCGTGTTGTAATGGTACTATTTACCAACCCCTCCGCTCGGGCAGGATATGACACAAGGTCAATTTTTAAGCGGAGTTTAACAGGTTTGAATTCAGAGTTTTCCTTATCCTAGACTAGTTGCCTCACCAAGGCTGAAGAACCTAGTCCGTCCTACTATTTATCCATAGCTGGAGGGAGAATAAGGGAGTTCATACCTTTCCCAAGGGTATTTGCCTGAAAGTGAACGTAATAGCGCGACTGGAGTACGAACTCGCGTACTACGATTCCGCAGTTCATCGCTTTAACCATTACACCATGAGGACACCCCAAGGACGTGTTGTAATGGTTACCGTCTTAGGAAATGGACACGAGTTCAAATCGTGAATGATCCTGTTTTATTTTAAATAGCGCTAATAACCTTGGGAAAAGTATGAAGTCAATTATTCTCCCTCCGGCTTTGAGTAGATACAGGGTGGAACGATAAAATTGTCGCCATAGAAAAGACGGCATGATTCCATTTCCGTTTAATGAAAACCGATTTTCTTTTTTGTTACAGACCATCTACTAAGTGTCCAGTTGTGTACAAATCCCCAGAGCGATAAGAGCCTTCTATCATGTCTGAAAGTGACATAATGTTCAACGACCGAGATCGGAGTTTCGCCGCAGTACAACTCATGCACTCTACCGAGCCAAGTTATGACAACAGGACCATTGCCAGTACCCTCAAAATGCAAATCCGGACCGTTCAACGCGCCCAGGGTGATGAAAACAAAGTTTCCGGCTACGGTTATGGTCTTTGGTGTGGTTTTAAGTGAAGGCTACATCATGCCTCCTCACAACTTCGAAGTCGGCTTGAAAGTTAATACCAAAGTATACCTGAATGTGCTGAAGAGTCTAGTGATCCCCTGGTGCAATCAGGTGGCCGGTGGCAGGCCCTGGGTGTGGCAGCGGAACTCGGCGCCGGACCACAAGTCCAAAGAAACCCAGGCTTGGCTTCAGAAGGATTGCTACGACTTTGTACCCTTCTCTCACTGCCCTCTCCTCCTCCGACCTGAACCCGCTGGACTACTTCGTTTGGTCATACGTCGAGAATATCACAAACAATGACCTCCCACAACGCTAAAGCAAGCCTGATAGCTGCCATCCACCGAGTATTCGCCGAGCTCCCGCCGGCGCTTGTGGAAAAGGCATGTTCCATGTTCCTGATCCGTATCGTGGTGGTGATTGAGGCTGAAGGTGGCTACATTGAATAGATGTCAGCTCTACTACATAATCAAGTTACCTGAATTGATTTTTTCAATAAATTTTTAAAATAAATCTGTAGAGTTGTTTTCTTTAGGATAATAATTTTATCGTTCCACCCTCTAGTAGGGCAGACTGGCCTCTTTAACCTTGGTATAGCAATGGGTCTTAGAGAAATTCAAACTTGCTAGACTCCACTTAAAATTGTACTTGTGTCACATCCAGCTCGTGCTGAGGGGTAGATAGATTTATACATACATTTACCTACCCCTACTCATATATCTACCATGACATGACTATACATAAACATATTCACTTATAGATGTCTGACTCATTATACAACCACACCAAAGGTTCACAGTATTACAAAGTAGGACTTGAATGAAAGTTGTAAATCCGTAGCCTATTAATGAACAAAACATATTCTACGCCACATAGATACATTTCCCAACATAATCTCCTTTCTTACGTATACTCCGAATTCAGGAATATATATTATCCCTCAAATCACCAGTATTTTTAGTCAAAATTCCGATAATGACTACATATTTATAAACTGATTCGTTTGGTTCGTTTTTGTCTCATTCAGTTGTGCTACATGGCATATCAACCCTTGCGAGGTGGGCACCTCGGGTAGTGTAATGGTTAGCAAGCTTAACAAGCAAACCTGCAAGAGTGAGTCCGTGTCTCATTGGGTGCCCCATTCAGTCGGCCTTGTGCTACATCGGAGGAAAGAGTTTCGTAAATTACTATCAACCCTTGCGAGGTATTTAATGGTATTTTACTCTTTACATGTATAATTTGTAATCGAATAGTTTGTTGGTAACATTAAATTTAAATGAGCCACAACACTTGTTTTGACACTATTGCATTCATTAAAAGATAGCAAACACTAGCAAGTCTAATTAATAGGAAGCTAATTATTGGTATATGATACTAATAATTTTATCTATCATTAGTCACATTTGTTTGGTCTCAGTAATATGGATGGGGTTATAAAATACACCGACTGCACATCTACACAGGGGTAAGACCCCTCCCCAATGAGAGTCCCGGATATGACACTAGAAAATCTGATGGTGAGGTTCCAGTGATACTGGAGCATTTGGGAATGCGGAGAACTTCTACGTTGCCATTGCTCCCAACTCCACTCTGGCCCAGAATGGTAGAACCTGATAGGGCCCTATCTGTGGTTTGAATAGAACTAACTGCATATTCATGCTAAACTGAATTATTTGAATTAGAACTGTTTGACAAAACTGAATTGCTTGATATAGAAATGTTTTTGGCAATTGAACGATACTTAAATTTAAACTGCATGCTTATTCTAGACTGAATTGTTTGAAATGGAACCGTTTTTGACATTAAAACTGTTCTGAAACTAAACTGTGATACAGAGCTGTTTTTAACATTTAACTATGTGTTAACAAAATCTGTACTCATACTAAACTGAATTAGCTGAATTACAACTGTTTGCATAAACTGGATATTTTGAAATATAAACGTTTTTGATATATAAACTGTGTACTCATACTAAACTCGATTTTTTCAAATAGAACAAACGATTTGCATAAAAATGGATTCGGCGTTAAATAATCTACGAATGTTGATATGCCATAAAACCCAACCAACCAACCAACCAAAGAAACAAACAAATATCTAAAATTTGTACACAATTATAAAGCTTTAAGTATTTTAGGTACTAAGTCACTTTCTAAGAACTGATAAAAATAACCCTTTTAGAACAAGTTTTGTTCAGTGTAACAGTTTCTTCTGAGGTGGAAAGGTGTAACCATCAACCGGGGATACCGATGATATATTCTGAAAGGCTTGGGTCAAATACACCTCCTTTTTACTTATGCCATGCGTGTATATTTTCTTTAGTCGAGGAATCAATTCATCATTCTGTCTTGTTGACTTGCAACATGACTTCCGGTGCAAACTATTGCACTTTCGATCTTGAGGAGATCTTTAATTTTAGATGATGATTTTTCGATAAATTTTATTCATATTGGAAACAGCCAGCAAATACTTAAGGCAATGGCGTACGATTCGAATTTCTGTGATTCAAGTGGATGCCATCCATTTCGAGATACGATCAAGATTTTTCAGACTTTCTGTGTTGTAAGAAAAAAATAGATAAAAATAAGAGTGCCCGTCAGTTACACACAGCTTTCTTAGTATTATAAGCAAATCCCTTGCAGGTCACAGGTTTAAAGAGTTCCTCAAAAGAACCAGTACCAACGCGTGAATCTCAAAGTCATTAGTTTTTAGCTTGAATATTGTAATATAAATCTGCATTTAGTGTACGGAAAACTGAATTTTATTGATTCAAACACTTTCTAACGTTAGATTTTTATTATAATAAGAATATATGTGTTGCATTCTATCAGGGAATGGGTGATATTGCTTGTTATTCATATTTATCAACCCCTCTGCTCGGCCAGGATATGATACACGGTCAATTTTTTAGCGAGGTTTAACAGGTTTGAATTCAGAGTTTTCCTTCTCCTAGACTAGTTGCTTCACGAAGGCTGAAGAACCTAGTCTGCCCTACTATTGGTATTGCTTGTTATTTAGATAAATAAATCACCGGTTAGCGTCCCCCACAAAGCCAATTTCAGAAAGCGTAGCGACCATCCTTTGACAGTCTGAAAATATTGGATTTTTAAGAAATAAGGGGACCCTAATCAGATGGACCCTCCAGTAAGATAGGCATGCGGCATAGTGAGTGCTTGAGCAAAAGAGGATGGACGCGACCATCAACCCGGACAAAATGTTTTGCTCTTCCGAATCACAGTGTCAAAATGGTATCAGAAACGAATCACGAAGAATATCAAAGTATCTGCCTTTTTCTTTCTTTTCTACTTCTTGTCTTTGAAACAATCGTATTTTGAATAATAAAAATAAAAAACGAAATTCCTTGTTTTTGAGTTTTTGAGTTTTGACATAACAAGAGAGATATCTTGTTTTTAGAAAAAAAAAAACGTCAGGAACCTTCTTCTTTCTCGAGAATCCAAAGAGCGAGCGGGAGTCCAACAACTTTTTTGCTCAGTCGACTGCACCTCTGGAGAGGGGTAAGACGCCCAAATGAGAGACCTAGATATGACACTAAACAACCTGATGGTGAGGTTCCAGTAATGCTGAAACTTTGAGGAATGCGGAGTACCCCTTTATTTCCATCGCTGCCAGCTCCACTCTGGTCTGGAGTGGTAGCACCTGGGAGGGTCATACCTATGGGTTAAATAGAACTAACTGCATATTTATGCTAAAGTGAATCGTTTCAATTAGAACTGTTTGACTAAACCGAATAACTTGAAATAGAAATGTTTTTGACAATTAGACTGTTTAATTATATTTAAACTGTGTGCATAAAAATAGATTTGGCGTTAAATAACTTACAAATGTTATGACATAAAACCTACCAATCAACGATCCAACTACTTTTCACTAAAAAAAAAAGCGGAGGGTAAAGACTCACTCTTGTAAAAACTTTTACCCAACATAAAAGTTTTAAACGGCTTTCCATCACACACTCCTCTGACCTCAAGTTACTCCGTCTGAATTGTTATATTCTCATATGCCGTATCATAACGACACAATAATAAAGACAAACGCAGTAATAAACGACGTAGGAGGGAAGACTTCTTTAACAAAATATATTTACCTCTCACTTTATTTGTAAGGATTCAAAAAGGTTGTGTGGGGTTTTACTGTGAGAGGGAGCTGGAGATCGAACAGAAACTGCAATATTTTGACCCCTCACTCTTATGGCCGTCACGTTGTGTCTTTCTTGTTCTCTTGAAGCTCAACCGGAGGTCCAGAGGTCACTCTGTTGGGTGATGACTTTCTTTACGGCATCTTATCAGCATCTTCTCCGGACCTCAACTCATCAGGGCCCAAAGGCCCCTTCGGCCTGATGTGGCTTTCCCTACCACATTTCGGCTCCATCTGTCTGGAAATCCACTGGCTCGTCGGACTCAACTGAGTTATATAATCTTTCGACACCCACTCGATCTTTGAAATCGAATGTTTAATCATCAACAAGCGGAAATAACAGTCATGCAGTTCAGAGGTCACTCTCTTCCGGTGCATCACTCTGTAGTGGCACAGTGGGACCTTACCTTGTCCCATATTATCAGCCTTAATCCGCCCACGCGATCTCTTTCGATTACTGGCCATTGGAATCTGTCACTTCCTTCCGGTGCAACACCTTGGAATAGCATTTTTGGGCAGGGTTGAAGGTCAAAATATTACCGAATTATCAGTGTTAGAAATACTTTGAATCATTTAACTGAGCGCAACCAAATGTCTAATATTATATAGAAAGATTAGTCTTATAAATTAAACCATTTAACCATGTGAAAACAAATGATTATTATTAAAAATAATTATTAGAGTTAGGTATTTATATTTAAAACCTTTTAACTGTATGCTAACTAATTATTAGTATTATACGAAATTAGTAGGTTTTTTATCAGTCAGGATATTCGGATTATTGTCTTCAACTTTATTGTTATATTCACAACGTTTCGGCTGATATCTCCTCCGACCTTCTTCTTGAATATACGTAACCGTTTGAAAACAAATGATTAACTACAACCCATACAATTTTAATATTCACTACCTTCAATAGCGTAATATTAAATTGTTTTTAAAAAATCATTATTGAAAATGCGCTGTCTTCCTTTTTTTTTTTTTTTTTTTGGTTAGGGGTGGGATAACCTTTACGGAAAGAATATTCTAAGCCTCGTTGACTGGGCAGAGAACGATTATATAATGTTTCAATGTGTTACATAGGGTATTATATACGGTGTACATTTAACCATGAGTGATTCATAGAAGAAAGCCCAAACGGGACAAACAAATGAAACACAGCAAAAAAGCATGTCTAAATTGTTGATAGAATACCAATAGAAACATTCCCAGCAAATGTTATTTGAAAATATTTTGACCTTGCATAGCACTGTGTATTTGTAGAAGACAACATCAAAATTATACGACTCTATATATATCCGTGCCTCCCACCAAACAGGATCTGATACAAGGTCTTTTTATAGGGGGAACTTAGGGGATGTTAGGTCACGCACGAGCCAAGAGTTGTGTACTGCTGGTCATTGGTACAGTGTGAACTACGCTAGACTTTGCTAAGTATCTCGGCACGTATGCTAGGGGACTTCGCTGGTCATAGATTCCTCAGACCTGGAGGTCCAACCATTGTGAACTATGCTAGCCATTACTAAGGCTCCCGGCACGTATGCCAGGTGACCTTGCTGGTCAAAGTTTTATCAGACCTGGAGGTCCAGTAAAATGTGAGCTAAGCTAGCGTTTGCTAAGTCTGCCGGCACGTGTAAAATACAGCTTGGTTGACAATATGGGACGAGGTTAAAATTCCACGGTGCAGTCACAAAGTTATGCACCGAAAGAGGGTGACCTATGAACTGCATTACACTTATTTCCGCCCGATGATGATCAACACCTGTTACTCAGAAAAAAGAGCGGAAGTCGCATGTTCCGTTGGTTAGTTATGGGAAGAGATTGCGTGGGCGAAGAGACGTGTTCATATCTCTGCGTATGGGTTCGATGATGATCAAACCTGTCACTCCCAAAAGGGCGGAAGTTGCATGTTCCATTGCCCAGTTATGGGAGGAGATTGCGTAGGCGAAGAGGCGTGTCCATATCTCCGCGTGGGAGTTTGATGGTAATATAAGGTCGACGATTTTAAACGGAAGATAATGAAATTCTGCTGTTCACTCGAGCTTGTCCCGTAGTTACCCCGTGTGTGCTTTCTCGGCCATCGTCTAACTTACACCGAAGTGTCCAGGCCTATAAGTCGAATGATTAGAATACCTCTCCTGATTGCACCTAATTCATACAAGCGTCCGTCAAAAAAATAAGTATATATATTTTATATATATTACGTGTTGTCGTTTGTTTGGCCAGAGCGAAACGTAACACACGTATGTCAAGATTCATCAGACTCGGGCGTCCAGTGCAATATGAGCCATACTAGCCTTTGCTAAGTCTCACGGCACATATGCCAGGTTACCTTGCTGGTCATAGATTAATCAGATTCGGAGGTCCAGTGTGATGTTAGCTCTGCTAGCCTTTGCTAAGTCTTCCGGCATGTATGTCAGGTGACCTTGCTTCATCAGATCTGGATTTCCAATGTGATGTGAATTCATTCTTTCATTGGTACTTCACTAGGCACATATATCAGGCAGCCCAACCTCCGAACAAGCACCGGAACCGGGTAAGTATAAATTTTATACGACGGTAAATCAATAACTGAGGTCATAGTGCATTTGATATTCATTCTTTAAAATGATTTTTTTAATTCCTTCAACAGAGAAATCTTTGGATTGAGTGATGACCCATTTGCCCACTGTGTTCTTCACTTCTCCATCTCTTGAAAACTTTGTTCCACAAAGTTCTTTCAATGTGCCAAACATATGGATATCGAAGTGGGGTCAGCTCAGAACTATGATGTGTGTGTAAGCTGTTCCTAACCAAATTCATAAATGATTTCTACTGTTCTTGCTGTTGTATAAATTTTGAAATCGTCTCGGTGAAACCCATCGACAACTGACCTTAGAAATATAGTGTGATTTTCATGCAGAAATTCTAAGTTGTTCAGAAATTTCTGCATTTAATAAATATTCAAATATTTCTCTCAGTAAACGATTTTCTAAAGAAGCAGAAGGTGTAAATTCTTATATGTCGTTTTTTTTTCTTTCTCAGGGAATGATGAAAGTCCCGAAGTGATATATTGTTTTTCCAAATTTAGATATATGAAACTACTTCTAAAAAGACATAACTACGTTGAGACGCTAATTCATTATATATATATATATATATATATGTGTGTGTGTGTGTGTGTGTGTGTGTATGAGAGAGAGAGAGTAGGCTGCGGAAGCAAAATATGGGATTACCTTTGTCATAATGAACCCCAGACTGGAAATGGTGCTGAAGTGTGGATGACGTCATGTCTAGAAGATTTGGGTCGAGAATTTGAGGATTTTGAAAAAGAGTCAGTTGAAGGTTGACATTGGACCATGCAGGCAAACAGTTGAGTTCTCTGCCATTGGGGCCTAGAGAATTAAGTTCTCTATCGTTGAGACATGTAAATGGAGTTTTGCAGATCTCCACCGACATATCTTAAACATCACAATATGTGCCGTGGGTTGGGGATGGTTAGCTTAGTACGAATTGTGTCTCTCTCCTTAAGTCGAAGAACTAAACTCAGAAGTTAATAAAACCTTTCGTACCTGAACAACAGAGCTTCCTGTGTTTCTATTTGAATATGCATATGTACAGGGTGGAACGATAAAATAGTCGTCCTAGAAAAGATGAGATGATTCCGTTTCCGTTAAATGAAAACCGGTTTTCTTTTTTTGTTGCAGACCATCTTCTAGTTGGCCACTTGTGTACTAGTCCCAAGAGCGGCAAGAGCCTTCTATCATGTCTGAAAGTGACACAGTGTTCAACGTGCGAAATCGGAGATACGCCGCTGTACAACCATGCTCTCTACAGATCAAAGTTATGACAGCAAGACCATTGCCAGCACCCTCAAAATGCAAATCTGGATTGCCACGAATAACAGGGACGTGCCTAGGGTGATGAAAACAAAGTTTCCGGCTACGGTTATGTTCTTTGCTGTAGTTTCAAGTGAGGGCAACATCATGCCACCTCACATCTTCGAAGTCGGCTCGAAAATCAACACCAATGTGTACCTGGATGTGCTGAAGAGTGTGGTGATCCCCTGGTGCAATCAGGTGGCCGGTGGCAGACCCTGGATGTGACAGCAGGACTCGGCGCCGGCCTACAAATCTGTGATTGAGACTGAAGGCGGCTACATTGAATCGATGTCAGCTCTACTATATAATCAAGTTACCTGATTTAATTTTTTCAATAAAAGTTTTAAAATAAAGCTGTAGTATTGTTTTCTTTAGGACGACATTTTTATCGTTCCACCCTGTATATGTACCGTTGGATTGATATCATTATGGTTATGGCTATAGAATATTTGGTTTGATTATCATAGCAATTATCATAGAAGAACAGTAGTGGTACTATTTAACCAATAGTAAGGAGGATTAGGTGGTTCATACCTTTCCCATAGATATTTGTCCGAAAGTGACCGTTATAGCACGATGGAATATGAACTCGCTTACTACGATTCCGCAGTCCATCGCTTTAACCATTACACCACGAGGACACCTCCAATAATAAGTGCTTTAGAAATTCTTTCACTAAGTATATTCATTCATTACGCTAAAAGATGAAGAGAGACTGTGGTGAGACAGAGAAACAGACTAAGGGAGAGATACAGAGAGAGAGAGAGAGAGAGAGAGAGAGAAATCCCTCCTGTCGGAATCCTTCAATGATGATGTTGATATATGAATAATTCTTGTTACTGTAAAGTAAGTAAATTTAGTGACCTTAGTCGAGGGTGCCTCGAAGGGTCTATTTACAATAGCTACTACATTGAGTTGTAAGGAAAGATGCTACTCTTTTCCCTGAAATGCTTCACTTTACACTTGATCCTTACCTTATAGTGTAAAGTGCATATATTCATATGTCCGCTGTTCAATCCCAGGTCGTCATAATAAAAACGACATAAAACGTTACTTGATGCCGCCTTTGTTAACACTCAGCTTATAAGGTATGAATCAAGGTTAAGGATAACTCTCCAGGGAATAGAGTAGCGCCCACCCCTACATCTCGGTGCAATAACTTATAACATGTAAGCTTTCGGGTCGCTCTTGATAACGGCTGCCATCTTTATTACTTTTGTAGAGAATACCAAAAGATCCAGGACCTATCTACCTAGGTGTGATCTTCCGGGTCATAAGGATAATTCTGACAGAAAAGGGTTGGCATAAGCAACAATTTCTATGGTAAAGTGGCCGACAGATAGATAAAAAATGCATAAACATCCACTAAAACCCCTGTCAATTTGCCAAGAGATTGTATATATGTGTTTGTGTGAGCCTATATACGAGGTGCATACGATAAGTTTCCAGCCTTTTTTTCGTATGGGCATTTAAAATAGTCGGAGACTCTTGAAAAGTCACTATGTTATTGCTATATATCTTGTGAGATGACTGACCAATTTTTATGATTTCAAGTTCAAATGAACAGCTACAGCAGCACTTGGAATACACGGTACTAAAGCCTTAATGATACAGTTGGTGAATTTCAAGATTGCTATCTGACACTTTAGGAGATAACTGCTTGAATAGTTTGAAATAGAAATGTTTTTGACAATTAAAATGTGTACTTATACTAAACTGAATTGTTTTAAATTGAACAGATTATTTACATAAAATGGATTTGGCGTTAAACAACCTATGCTTATATACTTGTATATACATACATATACATGAATATATATATATATATATATATATATATATATATACAAATTTTTAAAATGATATATACGAACACACACACACACACACACACACACACATATATATATATATATATATATATATATATATATATATACTTTAAAAATAATAGGTTCCTAAGGGAATTTGCTTTTAGGTTCTTTATTATTTATTCTTTAGGTTAATTATTGTGAAGACGACTTTAAACTTCTGAAGCGCGTTTTGAAAAAAAAAATACATAACTTAAAAGCAAAATCTCATGTGGACATAATCATCTTAATATTTTTTTATTTTCTTTCATTGGATCAACGAAAATAAATTTACACATGTACACACACACACACACACACACACACATATATATATATATATATATATGCATACTTTGGATACGGTATTAACGTTTGCAATTCGCGTAATTCAAAGATCTTCTAACGAATTGAGTAATTCCGTATCCAATTGCGTAAAATTTATACACACGGAAGTTAATAAATATATACGTTAACTTCCTTAGTTTGAATTGGTGTGTTGCAGGCTGAGTGATACAAGGTGCATGCGATAAGTTTCCAGATTTATTTTGCATGGGCATCCAAAATTGTCGTAGACTATTGATCATTCAGTATGTTATTGGTATAAGATGACAGATCGATTTTTATGATTTCAGGTTCAAATGAACAGCTACAGCAGGAATTGGAATACACCCTACTAAAGCCTTAATGTTACAGCTGGTGAATTTCAAAATTGCTATCTGACTCTTTAGGAGAACGATAACCCATAAAATTATGTTTTAAACTTGGAAAAAATGCCACAGAAACGTATGGAATGCTTCAGACTGCTAATGGAGCATCTTGCATGAATCGAGCATGAGTTTTTGAGTGGCATAAGAGATTCAAGAAAGGCAGGGAGATCAGTAAGGGATGATGAGAGGTGTGGAAGGAGTAAGGAAGTCAATACACCAGAGTTGATTGGCCAAAGGGTTAAGGTTAGGGTTACTATATTGAGGTTTTAAGGGAGTTCAGAAAGAGGAGGAGGCCAGCACTATTCAAATCGGTTCTGTTTCATTTCCAACAGGACTATACCCCAGTCTACAACTCCATCCTTGTCACAGTCTATTTGACCGAGATGGGCATCAAGACAGTTCATCAGCCTCCCTATAGTCCAGACGTTGCTCTCTATGACTTTTGGTTATTTTCTAAGCTCTGAGACTCTCGTTATGAGACAATTGAGGAGATGAAAGAGGCAGTGACGAACACGCTGACGCAAGATGACTTCCATGGGGCCTTCCAGAAGTTGTTGGGACGGTAAAACAAGTGCATTGCAATCAGAGGATATTACTTCGAAGGGGGTAGAGGTTCATGTGTGTACTATCAATAAAATGCCCATACGAAAAAAGTCTGGAAACTTATCGTATGCACCTCGTATTGTCATCCACAGACAAACTGTTTCCCAGTATCACAACTTATCAATGCGGTTAAGCTTGCGAAATGCTTCTAGCAGTCAGATATTTTAAAGCACAGCCATTAGTAATGTAAGAATAAGCGAAGGGATTTTGTCGTATATATATATCATTTTTCTTTTGTTTACGTATGCGCTTAAGGGCTACCGTGAGCTCAGTTGTGTGTGTGTGTGTGTGAACAGGATGCATTCAATTTTAAGCGGAGATTAGTAGTTTTGAAATCAGAGATTTCCGTCACCTAGATCAGTTGTCATACCAAGATTAAGGAGTCCTGTCAACCAGACTATTAACGCTTAGCTGGAGGGACAATAGTTCAATCCATAACTTTCCCAATGGTATTGTTGTTATGTAAAAATCCAAACTGCCTTTTCCAGGATTCAAACTCTGGCCGACGAGTCCATTTACAAGGACGATATGTGTTTTACAACGAACACCTTCATCATATATATATAAACTAACTCATTGGCCAAGTGGGTTGAGTATTCACCAATGGTTCGGGAGACCTGGGTTCAATCCCAAGTCGCGTCATACCAAAGACTTTATAAATGGTACTTGATTACTCCTTGCTTAGCTCTTAGCAATAGAAGGTATGTATCAAGGGAAAAAGTGGAGAATTCCGAGGAAAGGAGTAGCCCTCCCCTACAACTCATTATTGTAGCTATTGAAAAGGGAGCCTTCTCGTCGCCCTCGACAGCGGTTGCCAATTTTACTCATTTATGACCGCTGTCGTCGTCTCCTTCAGTCTCCGTTTCTCTCCGTATCAAGGGTAAAATGTAGCAATCCAGTAAAAGGAGTAGCACCCTCCCTTACACTACAGTGTAGTAGCTATTGAAAAGGGAGGTTTTCGTCGTCCTTGACTACGGTCACCAACTTTTCGTAACTGTTTACTTACTTATATATACATAGAGAGAGAGGCAGCATTTCTTCGTTAATGCAAATTTCATTAAACATAATAGACATTTTATGTCTACATATTTTCTTCTGGATCCGTTCGAATTCCCGTATTACTTTTATCGTATTCGGGGGGAATTGATTTATATATTGTCCATAGTTGTATGTATCCCTAGTACTTTCTGCCCGACTTTGGACCATCATCAAGGGAGAATCTATTACAAAAGTGATGTAACTTTTGTTTTAGCAAATTACTACTGTGTAAGGACGTCTTTGCCGTTGAAGATTATGGCGTTTGCTTTTAAATGTAATTCTGTAAATAGTGCCAGTAGCTAAAGACATTTAAGTACATTAGCACTGGTTTGAAAATTAATTCTATTGAGTGCTGGTTGCAGGATTCTAATATATAGTGCTTCGATGATGGCCCAAAGTCGGGCAGAAAGTACTAGGGATACATACAACTATGGACAATACCTAAATCAATTCCTCCCGAATACGATAAAAGTAATACGGGAATTCGAACGGATCCAGGAGAAAATATGTAGGCATAAAATGTCTATTATGTTTAATGAAATTTGCATATATACGTATATATATATATATATCCGCGCGTATGTATCTTTGTAATAACCGTATTAAAAATTAACTGTTTAGTAAAAAGACTAAAATTTCATATGATATCCTGCCACCAGCTGACAAGAAAACGTTCTGACAATTTCCGCTATTTAGTGATTTACAAGAGATTTTAAAAAATATTTTTTGGGATTGCGAAAGATTCATGTGGCGATCTTATATGAGTTATAAATTATGAAATTTCACTCTCCGAATTGATAGTTTCAGACGGATGTCATGGTTTGGAAATTATATTTTGACACGTTCTACAAAGAAAACATAAATCCTCACCCAGTTGTACGTAGATAAAGACGGGATATCTCTTGAAAGAAAGAGCGCCATTTTGGCTGGGAAATATCGGAAATAAAGTATAGTTTTCCTTTCCGGTTTTATCCTAAAGGACTTTTATTAGTCTTCAAGGAGAAAATAATCTTTAGGCCAGTAAACCGCAGACATGTAAAAGAACTTAATCACTAAACACCTTTGAAATATTTAATAATTCATTATCAATTCCAGCTCTTCTTTGCAAGATATATGGCAAAGATCTAAAAAATTAGGGTTGTTTATATATGTGTATATATATATATATATATATATATATATATATATATATATATATATATATTACTTCCTTGCTTAACACTCAGCAATATAAAGTACGTATCAAGGGTAAAGTGGAGCAATCCAGGGAATGGAGTAGCGCCCTGCCATGCCCTGTACTGCCCCTTGGTGCTGTAGAATTGAAAAGGGAGCCTTCTGGTCGCTCTCGACTATGGTCGACAACTTATATATATATATATATATATATATATACCACTTGAAAGGGATTGTTGAACCATTAATCTGAGATATTAAATAAAGTGTAGGCAAAAATAAAATCGCGATTTATAAATTACATATCAATTTGGTTTTATATATTTTTTAATCCTCTAGTTTAAATGTTTTATTACGTTTGCTTCAATAAAAATTAGCTGTTTTTTATATGCAGTGTCAAACAATGTTCTCTTGAAGATCTTTTCGGGGCAAACTAGTTTGGAGAGGTCGACTGTTTTATTTTGTCCTTAAAAAAAAGTGATGTATGCAAATATTTAGCACGTTTTAAAGAATTTGCTCCTTCACTAATTCGGAGTTATCTTTTTTCTCTCTTTATCCGAATTAGTCACAGTTGATAGATCATAAATGTTTTGGTTTGGTTTCTTTGTTTAATGGTACATCAACCTTTTTTAGTTAATTAATGCCAAATCTATTCTCTGAGAAGAACAGTAGTGGTACTATTTAACCCATAGCTGGGAGGATAAGGGGGTTCATACCTTTCCCAGGGGTATTTGCCCGAAAGTGAACATAATAGCGCGACTGGAGTACGAACTCGCTTACGACGATTCCGCAGTCCATCGCTTTAACCATTACACCACGCGGACACCCACAATAGATTATAAAGTAAATATATAGAATGTAAATATACAAGTGTACACACCAACACATACACACATACATACACACACATTCACACACATACGCACCTACACGCACATTCAAACACACACATGCATACACATACACACACATAAACACATACATACACATACACACACACATACACACACACATACATGCCCACAAACAGACACACACACACACACACACACACACATTCACACGCACAGATGTTGATTTACATATCGATTGATACTGTAAATATATAGAATGTAAATATACAAGTGTACACAGCAACACATACACACGTAGACAATAACACACACACACATTTTCACACGCACACACACACACACACACACGTTCACACACACATTCACACACGCACACACATACACGCATACACACACACACTCACACACACACACATTGATTTACAGATCAATAAAGTAAATATATAGAATGTAAATATTCAAGTGTACACACCAACACATACACATGCAGACAAGAACACAAACAACACAACCACATTCACACACACACACACAAACACACAGATATACACACACATACATATATAAATATATATATATATATGTGTGTGTGTGTGTGTGTTTGTGTGTGTGGATGTGGTTGTGTGTGTGTGTGTGTTATTGTCTGCGTGTATATATATATATATATATATATATATATATATATATGGAGGTATTTATTTTGTACATGTGCGGCGGCTCGTTCCAAACAGTGCAGTAGTGTTTCAGCTTGGTTGGGTGTATTTGCTAGTAAAGCTATGTCATCGGCGTAGTCGGCGTCGGTAATTGTTTTTGCGGGGTACTTTCTGCTTCTTTTCTTTGTCAGCTCGTAGCCGTTACGTCGATAAAATCAGAGAAAACACACACACACACACACACACACACACACATATATATATATATATATCTGTGTGTGTATTTGCAAAGTCGCACAAAAAACGCACACACACAAATAGCCACTTATATACACGCACATATATATATATATATATATATATATATATATGTCTGTTTATAATCGTTTACATCATTGACTAAGAACCACAGATTGCCACTCGCGTATTTCAAAGTTCCTCTAATGAACTGGACACTTGGTAGCCGTTTAGCGCATATGTAAACGCAGGGAAATAATACATATACGTTAAATTGCTTTGCTACTGATGGCGCTGCAGTAAAATACACAACGAGCATAAAGTCAGCCGAGTTTCGATCCCAGCTTGAAGCATCTTTTGAGACAATGAAATACTCTGTCCGTAGAAGACAATATATATATATATATAATTAACTTAAATCGCGAGTCGAAAATCTTCTACTGAAGTTTCACCTTAACGGATCATCAGGAAGTTTTCAATCGACTAAATTCTCCTTAGAATTTAGTCGATTGAAAACTTCCTGATGATCCGTTAAGGTGAAACTTTAGTAGAAGATTTTCGACTCGCGATTTAAGTTAATTCTATAATTGGCTCCATTGTTTTGTGTTGAGCACTTTAGTAATTGTAGCATTGCAGCATTCGCGGAGGGTTTTTTGGTTTTCTTTTGACCACTGACTTCGTACCCCTTGATTTTTTTCAAGGAGTCGGACGAGGTTGGCCTTTTCTTTCTTTTTTACCCAAAAAACTTTTTTTCTTTTTCCCCTGGGTGGTGATTCGAGATATTTTTATCTCTTGTTCCTGGCCAGGTTTTTTTTTTTGTTTTTTCTGGTATCGTGAATACTGGTAGATATTAGATTAGTAAAAATATATATATATATATATGCGTGTATATATACAAAAGCACGCAAACACGTACACACACACAAACACGTATACTCATAGACAGACATACATAGATATACATAGATATATTCGTATATATACATTTGTGAGTACGTACGTATTATATGAGATAATAAATACATATGTACATCGACACAAACACATTCACACAACCCTACACACGTGTACACATATTTATATGTGTGTATGTATTACTATAACATACATATACATATATATATATATATATAATGATAAATAAGTAGAGATCATATATATATATATATATATATATATATATTTAATTCCATGGAATTAAATATATATATCTTAAATATTTTGATTTATCCTATTTATCCTATTTACCAACCCCTCCGCTCGGGCAGGATATGACACAAGGTCAAATTTTTAAGCGGAGTTTAATAGGTTTTAATTCAGAGTTTTCCTTCTCCTAGACTAGTTGCCTAACCAAGGCTGAAGAACCTAGTCTGCCCAACTATTTACCCATAGCTGGAGGGAGATAAGGGGGTTCATACCTTTCCCAAGGGTATTTGCCCGTAAGTGAACGTGATTTATTATTATTTTATTATATAATAGGCCTATCCTAGATATTGAGCACTCTCCATATTATATTGCACTTGGTTTGACAGAAACCCACAAAGTGACAGTGACAACCATCACTGTTATAATATATATATATATATATATATATATATATATGCAAACATAAATAAATATATATGATTTGGTTTGGTTGGGTTTTACGGCATATCAACCATTGTATGTTATTTAATGCCAAATATTCTTTATACATATATATAAAATATATATGATTTGATTACATTGGGTTTTACGGCATATCAACTATTGTAGGTTATTTAATGCCAATTATTATTTATACATATATATTAGACATATATGATTTGGTTGGGTTGGGTTTTACGGTATATCAAGCATGGTATGTTTTAAACATACACGATTGGATTTGGTTTCTTTTATGGCATATCATGCTTATAGGTTATTTAAGGGAAAATCCTCTTTATACATGAATCTTAGATTATAACCAAAAGCTGCCTCATAAATAGCAGTTTTAACTAAGCAAATAGCTAGATCTTGACGCTGGTAATTTGATGTTATAAAAAGCAAGTTGTCGACCGACGTTAGCGATAATACACCAGTCAGTGCAACCATCAAGCAATGATGGTTCATGCCTATTTTTATCGTGAATTTTCGAAACGTTTCTTTCTTTAATAAACAGTATACTTGTTTTTTAAAGCAGGAGTACTACAATGAGGCACGCTGGCTCCGTACCTCTTTATCATTTGTCTAGACTACGTACTTAGAACATCGATTGACAAAATCAGAGAGAATGACTTCGAGCTGACGAAGAAAAGAAGCAGAAGGTACCCTGCAACAACAATTACCGACGCCGACTACGCCGATGACATAGCGATTCTGGCAAATACACCCGACCATGCCGAAACACTACTGCATAGTTTGGAACGAGCAGCCGCAAGCATAGGCCTCTATGTTAATGCACACAAAACGGAATATATGTGCTATAATCAAACGGGTGACATCTCCACTCTAGAAAGAACCCCTCTTAAACTAGTAGACAAATTCACTTATCTAGGAAGCGGCGTCGAATCAACCGAAAAAGACATCGAAACGAGGTTAACGAAAGCATGGACAGCTATCAATAGGCTATCGATTATATGGAAATCAGACCTAACCGATAAAATGAAACGCAGTTTCTTCCAGGCAGCGGTCACATCGATACTGCTATATGGCTGCACTACATGGACTCTAACAAAACGGCTGGAGAAGAAGCTAGACGGCAATTACACAAGAATGCTACGTGCAATCTTGAACAAGTCCTGGCGGCAACACCCCACAAGACACTAACTGTACGGCCACCTGCCCCCTATCACGAAAACTATTCAAGTTAGACAAACCAGACATGCAGGACACTGCTGGAGAAGCAGGGACGAACTCATAAGAGATGTACTCTTATGGACCTCCACACATGGCCGTACAAAAGCAGGACGACCAGCACGAACATACATTCAGCAGCTATGTGAGGATCCGGGATGTTGTCCTGAAGACCTACCTAGGGCGATGAACGATAGGGACGAGTGGCGAGAGAGGGTCAGGGATATCCGTGCTACCAGCGCGATATGATGATGAGGATTTTATTGGCAGTTTAACAACACATTTTTGCAATCTCGACAGTAACCTCTAGGATTTCACTGTGTCTCAACGTCTAACTTCTTTGGGAAAACTGACATCCAGTTACAACGTGTTTGAGATTAGCAATTTTCCCACATCCTTTGCAAAGGTTGGATGTACTCAACCTTAAGTTTTAAATTTACTAGTGTTGGTAATACTTCATAAACTGCCTTAATAAGGAAACTTAATTGTTTAAGATCCATTCCTTTGATGTCGCTTGATGAGATGGCCTTATCTTTGGTGTTTTCCAGCCTAGTCCATGCACCTTGTTTGGGTGCGCCACATGTAAGGCGAGACGCTTGCTTTTCTTCAAAATGATGAATCTCTTCCGAAACCATTTTTCGTTTATTCTTTGTGGTCTCTTTTGACCACTATCTTTGTGTGTGAAGACCAAATCCGGCTCTCTGAGTTGCCACAGAGTCGATTACTTCTTTCATTTTGAGGGAAGATTCTGTCATTTCTACTGCATATCTAGTGTCCCATTTCTGACCTGTTATTATGCCAGGTTGAGCACTTTTCACAAGTGGGTCCACAGAGTCGCGCTGCATTCGGAAAAGTCATGTTTTATCAAATTTAAATTCCTCAACAAGTGACTTCGTGGGTAGCTTCAGTTTCGTTGATGAACTGTATAATGCCACATTTGTTTAGAATTTAGGAACTCCGAACAATTTCTTTCGGAAATTAGTGATTAAGTGCTCAATTTTTACAAATATTGAAAGTGATAACTTATGTATTTGCATAGGCCATACGAATATTGCGATTAAACCAAAATAAACACAACAAATATATGGTTTGATTGGGTTTTTATACTATTGCTGAATACTTAATGCCAAATCCATTATATATATATATACATATATATATATGAGTATTCTTCATCTTCACCCCTCTTCTATGCCCTCCCACTCTCATGTGTCTATTCTAGTTTTTTTATCAAAAAGATCTGAAGAAGTCCTGTCAATTTTTTTTTGTGTTTTTTGGAAATTTCAAAAATGCGTAAAAGGTTAGAAATAAATTTATAATCCTATGTGACCGGTTTCGCTGTTTTTTCTTAAAGTATATATATATATATATATATATATATATATATATATATATATATATAAACGGATGTATGTAAACAATAGTAATTGTGATTCATAACCATTTAAAATTTACTTCGTTGCTACTGGCTCCTCGTGGCTGAAGTGTTAGAAGCTTGGATTGGCGTTTGAGTCAACAGGGTTTCGATCCCAGCTACAAAAAGCTAATATGTTTAGCCACACTTATGAGTTCTAATAAAACGAAATATATTTCTCTCTGAATGACTATATATATGATTTGTAGATTTAAACGAGCTTGAGCTCCTTTTTTCACACAGTTAAAAAAATTCAAGTATTGCTATATACAAGTCATAAATTTATCAGTTATTTATTTGCACACTGTTTGATCTATTTGCCCCATAGATATGACCCTATCAGGTTCTACCCCTCCAGATAAGAGTGGACCTGAGAGCAATGGCTAAGAAAGTATACTCCACATTCCCCAAATCTCCAAGAGTCAAGGTTCACCCTCAGATTGTTTAGTGGCATAACAGGACACTCGTTGGGTGTTTACCTCCCTCCAGAGATGCAGTCGGTGTATTCTCCAAGCACAGCCGACTTGAATGTATATGTGTTAGTGTGTGAGTGTGTATGTGTATTTGTACGTATATTTACTCACCCGCTTCACCATGTGTAGGATTCAACCTTAAGTCAATTTTCTTTAATCCTATAAACCTGTTGAAGATCGACTTGTCCTTCTTTTAGACAAGTTGTCTAACCATGCTTACAGACCCCAGTCTTCCTTACTATATTCCTGCAGATGGAAGGAGAATAATCGGATTCATACCTTCTTTAATTAGATTAGCACTATAGTGAATACAAACAGCGTTGTCTTGGATTGAATTGATCACCCTGGGTCTATTTTCTGCGACGATAACTGTGGTCAATACGAGCTTACTGCAATACAAAAAAAACGTAGCCTGCGTAATAGAATTTTGAAACTACAACAAAATTATATAGGATCGATGCAGAGACAAAAGAACAAGGTATCCCTACACAGAATTAATGAAAAATTACCAGAAAACAAATGTCTATGTTTCAAAACCTTTCCGAATGCAGTGATGGAATGTTGAAAATAATGCCAATATACCAAATTGACGACTACATATTTGTCCAAGTAAAAGAAAAAAAAACTGCAGGGATAAATTAAAACCTACATTAAATAGAACATAAGTATAATTACACAAATAAACAGACACACAGGCACAAATAGAATGACTCAGGGAGAAAGAAGCGTAGTTTATTGGATTTTATGATATAAGTACATTCACCAGATGGAGACACGGAATACTTCGACATTGTTGCTGGAGTACTGCAAGGAGACACACTAGCCCCGTACCTCTTTATCATCTGTCTAGACTATGTGCTTAGGACTTCAATTGACAAAATCAGAGAAAATGGCTTCGAGCTGACTAAGAGAAGAAGCAAAAGGTACCCCGCAAAATCAATCACGGACGCCGACTAGGCTGATGACTTGGCGTTACTAGCGAACACGCCTAACCAAGCAGAGACACTACTGCATAGTCTGGAACAAGCCGCAGCTGGCATTGGCCTCCATGTCAATGCAAACAAAACTGAATATATGTGTTACAACCACACGGGCAACATTGCCACACTAGACGGAGCCTTTCTGAAACTAGTAAACAAATTCACCTACCTAGGAAGTAGCTTCTCATCAACCGAAAAAGACATCGACACACGACTGACGAAGGCATGGACAGCTATCGATAGGCTCTCGATCATATGGAAGTCGGACCTAACCGATAAAATGAAACGCAGTTTCTTCCAGGCAGCAGTTGTGTCGATACTGCTATATGGATGCACCACATGGACGCTAACTAAGCGGCTTGAGAGGAAACTAGAGGGAAATTACACAAGAATGTTGAGAGCAGTATTGAACAAGTCCTGGCGACAACACCCCACGAGACACCAACTATACGGACACTTGCCCCCCATCACGAAAACTATACAAGTTCGACGAACCAGACACGCGGGACATTGCTGGAGAAGCAAGGATGAGCTCATAAGCGATGTACTCCTGTGGACCCCCACATATGGATGTGCAAAAGCAGGACGACCAGCACGAACTTACATACAGCAACTATGTGAGGACATGGGATGTAAATCTGAAGACCTGCCGGAGGCGATGAATGATAGGGAGAAGTGGCGAGAGAGGGTCAGGGATATCCATGCTGGCGGCATGACTTGATGATGATGATGATGATGATATATCCATTATCACGGATTATTTAGAAGTGTAATGAAGTTTTTTTTTTAACCCCGAAAGTATATACTTATCGTACTCAATCAAGCACATTTTGATAGAATGCACAAAACTAAACCACACCAGGAAAAGTTTTATAAGGCGAACATCATGAAGGAACTATTTTTTTTAAAAATGCTCTCAAAAGCATAATCAACTTCTTAAAAACAATTGGCCTGCTATCAAAGAAATAGACTATGTTACTAACACCTTCGACCATCAAGTTTATACAAACAAAAAGCTTTGACATTTATATATACACACACACATACATATCAGAATTTAACCCTCAGTGACCATGAAGAGGTCAATTTACCATAAAACCCAACCATCACCAACCTAAACATTTACATTTACAAATCATATATATAATATATGTGTAAAAAGGCTCTATAGAGGTTGATATGCGATTAAAACCAACCAACCAACCAACCAACCAACACCCCCAGCCGACAGAGCAATACATATATATGGATACACAAATAAATATTACACACTATTAGACGAATTAAATATATATATATATATATATATATATATAGAGAGAGAGAGAGAGAGACAGAGGATATGTACATAAAATATATATTAACTTTTAAAAGGTTTCTTTTGTTTGATTAGCCAATTTTTATAAAAACGTGAAATAGTAAGTTTTAATGATTAGGTCTTTTATTCAAGCATTTTAAAAAAATTAAAATTCAGCCAAATATGGGAGAGAATGGGAGAGAGAGAGAGAGAGAAAGAGAGAGAGAGAGAAAGAGAGAGAGAGAGATATGAAGAAAAGAAATGACAAAGAATGTATGATTTGCTTAACGCCGAAACCAAATTTTTTCTGTCTATTTTATACGAAGCAAAGAAATATTTTTCAGAAAAATAAATTTTTAAGGAAAAGCGTGAGTGGAGGATTGATGCGTTCTGGTTTGTGAACTCTTGTAATATTGAAAAAAAAGGACAGACCCCAATATGAGAAGAAATAGAGATATATTCTCAAGAAAAAGTATATACAACAGAGAGACTATTGGTAGACAAGAACATAGGATTAGTGAATACAGAATGTAATATTAAATAAAGGACAGACCACAATATGAGAAGAAATAGAGATATATTCTCAGGAAAAAGTATATACAACAGAGAGACTATTGGTAGACAAGAACGTAGGATTAGTGAAGACTTGTAATATTAAATAAAGGGCAAACCATGATAAGAGAGGAAAATGACATATATTCTCAGGAAAAAGTATATACGTTAGAGAGACTATTAGTAGACAAGAACATAGGATTACTGAATACAGAATGTAATATTAAATAAAGGACAGACCACAATATGAGAGGAAATAGAGATATATTCTCAGTAAAAAGTATATACAATAGAGAGACTATTAGTAGACAAGAACATAGGATTACTGAATACAGAATGTAATATTAAATAAAGGACAGACCACAATATGAGAAGAAATAGAGATATATTCTCAGAAAAAAGTATATACAACAGAGAGACTATTTGTAGACAAGAACATAGGATTAGTGAATAGAGAAGAAAGATATAGTCCAACAATAGTATTGGCTTCCGTTATTGCGGTAGTAAATAAGGTTATCTAGTGCAATCTCCAGTCTCCAACGCTCTAATACTATTCATATAAGAAGCTGCTCTTCACCTTCTAGTCTGCTTTATTTCTGTGTAGTGTACACAGAAGGCACAAGGCCTTGAAGTTTTTGGGGAGGGGAAGGGAGCGGTCATACTTTTCTATATAAACTAAGGAGACCTAGCTAGCCACATTCGCCGACCTATTCAACAATACAATAAATATCCATTCATCCATCGCCTTTTGCGCTACAATCACCAAAATACCACATTTGCTCTATGAAGAAGTCCTACTTAAAATCCCGAGATTCATGAATGATTTTATTTACAAGTATGATTTATTTACAATTAATGTGATGGGAATGGGAGAAAAACCCCGAAATATATACAAAAACAAGGAAAAATCCCCCGTTTGGTTGCCCTCCCATCCCCCCGTCTATAAAATTGGAGGCCGACTGTTTTCCGGGGCGAAAGAACCGGAAACAAGTCGGACCTACCCTAGGTGGGACAGGGATCCTAATCTACAGGGGTGAAAAGAAATAAGGGGTCGGGCGTGGTATGGGTTAATACAAGCAGGTGATATGATTTTTATACATATGAATGTTCAAGATCTTCAGTAAACGTGGACTGGGATACGGGTTGAGGTACAAAAATAATGGGGATGGGGAAGATCTTGAGAACTAACGACTAGATGACGGGGCCAATGACTCACAAACATACTGCTAACTAGGTACCTGGGTACCAAAAGAAAAAGGGAACAGTTCTACTCACCAGGGGTGGGGTCCCTAAGGACCCGTACCGTAGACGCCATGAGCCGGCAGAGGAGGGAAGGATGACTCCAACGTTGCTCCCTTTCGCACGACCAGGCTCGCTGCATTCACCCACCTTTTGCTGAATGTTATGCGATCCAAGCGTTTTCTATCGCATCTGATTTTGACCCTCAGCTGATGCCGAAAATACAAAATCAGATCACGATGAGAAAAGTTTGCATCGTCATACAATCCCTTGTTTCGCGTCGTCCAAATCACCATTCTAGCTACAGCTAGGATCGCGAGAAACACCACACGCTTCTCACCCTGATACGGAGGAAGAACGTTGTCCACGACGTAACCAACGTCGAGCAGCACGAGCTGTTTGGGTTCGATGCGAGCCGTCCACTCGCCGACGTAATCCCAAAACGGGCGAACTCGCTCGCAGTAGTAGAAGGCGTGCTCAGCCGTTTCTTCCAAGCCACTGCCGCAGCGAGCGCAATCGGGCATGTCTGCCAGGCCCGCTTTGTAGTTCAAGCCGACAAGGGGCAACGCATTTCGCACAAGTCGCCAGGTGAGCGAGAACTCGGAGTTGTTCAAGAAGCTCGATCCTGGCGCCCAATTCCAATGAGAGCGAATCTCCTCCGTCGTCCAGCCGCGCCGCTCGCTGAGAGGATCAGAAGCGGAACCCACCACTAGTTCCCGATATAGTTCTTTTCGAGGCCGTGAAAGGTCACTGGACCCAAGAAGGTTACGAAGGGCCGTTCGGCACTCGCGGACAAACAGTGTTTCGCCCAAAGGCCTACGTCGACCTTCAGCCTTTGGGTCTGACTTTAGGCGAGGAAAAGTCCGACTCGCCTTCAGTCTCCACACTGCGTCCCCCGTCAAAGCTCTGCCCAAGTATGCAAGTCTTTCAGCAAGCCAGTGGCTCTCCAGATCAGGCATACCTAGACCCCCGTTGCGTGTAGTTGGATACAGACCTGCCTACGGACCATCGGCCTTGCACCTCCCCAGAGCAATCTGGAAAGGGATCGTTGCAGCGCCAACCGATTTACCTTAGGCAGAGGAAGTACAGCCAATCGGTAAAGGATCAAGGGGAAGACGTACACGGCGCACGCCTCCGCCCTGCCCTTTAAGGACAACCTCCTTGAAAGCCAGATTCCCACCTGAGCATTCACCTTGGCTTGTATTTCCGACCAATTTCGCTCCAGTTGGAGGCCGGGCCCGAACCACACCCCGAGGATGCGGACGGGTCCGTCACTCCAGCGGAACGGCCCCGGAAGAGTATTGCTACCCCTCCAAGCACCGAGCCGCAAACCTTCGCTTTTGTCAAAATTGACCTTGGCTCCTGCAATCCGCTCGTACTCGCTAACCGCCTTCTTCACAGCCTTTATATCCAGACGGCGGGATACAAACACTGTGATATCATCGGCGAACGCGGAAACCCTTGCCGTAAGAGGGCCAGCAAAAGGGACACCGCGCAGGGCCGGATTTGCAGTCCTATCCCTAAGCCTACGGAGCAGGGGCTCCAAAGCTAGGACATAGAGAAGAGGAGACAACGGGCAGCCCTGCCGGACCGACCGCTCGACCGCGAACACCCTCGAACGCCTTCCGTTCACCTGCACCACTGCCTGAGGGTTGTGGTACATCATGCTAATCCATCTGCGGAACTCCGGTTTGAATCCGGCAGTCTCCAAAACAGTCGCCAAAAACCGATGGTCAACCCTATCGAAGGCCTTGGACTGATCTAAACTGATCAGCGCGGCCTCGGTGCCGTCTTCTATACCCTCTAGGACCTCGCGAATCAAGTGCAGGTTGTCCTGGATCGATCTTCCCTTCACAGCAAAGGTCTGCTCAGAGCCGATCAGATCGCTAATGACAAGCTGTAAACGATTCGCTAAGACCCGGGCCAAAATCTTTAACTCTGTGTTAAGCAGAGTTATGGGCCTGTAATCGTCTAAACCCTCCCAAACATGCCTGCCACCTTTCTTCAGCAATGTGATCACGCCCTTGGTAACGCTACCAGGGATGGCTCCCTGGGCGAACCAATGGTTGAACATATCCGTCAGAATAGGCACAAACATGTGCGACATCCTCAAGTACACTTCGTAGGGCAAACCATCTAGTCCCGGCGACTTGTTCAGGCCAACCTGCTTCAACGCGTCACGGACTTCGCATTCAGTAACCACACCCTCGCAGCTAGCCGCTTCAGCCACACCAAGGCGGGGAAAGTCGGCAAGATAGCTACGAAACTCCCGGAGCGGGAGATCAGTACAGCGGGCAAAGCGATCCCGAAAGTGCGCCCGAAAGGCGTCACGAATCTCGCGAGCCGATCGCAGCAGTCGCCCATCCGGGGCCTTGACAGAACCGATATACCGATCGGGGAACCTTCGCACTTCTTCTTCACGCGCAATCGCGTTCGTTTTCACAGCTTCGTTGAGAACTCTCTTTAACCTAGATCTAACTACGTATCCCTTGTAGCGCTCGCTACTCTCGCGCTCAAGGTCCCCCCTAGCTAGCTCTACGTTTAGGGAGTCCCCCCCAGCCACCGCCCGGGAAAGTCTATCGTCTATAGATTTCGCTTCCTTGGTCCTATCTAGGTTGAGCTGTCGACCGTACTTGGTAGCGAAATCTCTAATCCTATGTTTAAGAGATCCCCACCACCTATTCCCGGTAACCGCCCCCACTAACGCCCGCTGAATTAGGGATTCTAGCCGGTCCCGGAAGTCCCGTATCTCCAGTAAGGAGGTATTGAACTTCCAGTAGCCGGCCAGACTAGGCCTATTTGCTAACCGTAGACTGACTCTAACAAGTTTATGGTCAGTCCACGCTATCAAGTGGAACGTGGGACAACTAACAAAATCAATGTCAGCTCGTCTCACTAACACTCTGTCCAAGTAGGAAGCTACTTTGGCAGAGGGCGAACTATCTAGCCACGTCCACATCTCCCGCCCTGGGTGATCCAGACGAAACCTGTCGACGAGGTCATGACGAGTCATGAGGCCGGCAAGGCTGCTTTCACACCTTCCCACACGCCTAGCTCCCCGCCCGACCTTATCTATCTTGGGATCAAGGATCGCATTCCAATCACCCATTAAAACTAGCCGCTTCGTATCGTCCAGGAACGGCGCCAACCGACGAAAAAAGGAAACCCTCTCCACAACGATATTGGGCGCATAAACCGCAACCAGACGAAACTTGAAACTTTTCACGGCAACATCGGCCACAACCAGTCGGCCCCCGTCACCTGCAAAAACAACGTCAACATCAGCATCAAGGCTGCGTCCAACTAGCAAAGAAACCCCAACGCTGGTACGGCTGCCGTATGCTGAGAAAACGTTAAAATCGCTTTCCAGCACACGACAGTCGGCACCGCAAGTGAAGTGGGTTTCCTGCACTGCAGCAACATCTACGCCAAGAGTTTTAAGTTCACCAAGCAAGCGCGTACACTAGCCCGGATCCCTCAATCCCCTCACATTCAAAGTAGCAAGGTTTAGAGCCATCAATCCCACTTACCTTACTCAGTGTCGACTACGGGCCGGAAACCCTTGGGAGTAAGGATGCCGACGGCCTGACGCAGGGATCCGGTGCCGAGCTCAGTACTTACTCGGTCGTCCCTGGTAATTCCACCGACATCCACGGGGTACCGCAATTTTAGGGACCTATAGAAGGTAGGGTGAACTAAAATCGGGACCCTGCCCGAACAAAAAGGAAGCAATTTTTTTAAACTTTGGTGGCGCAAATCCGCCAACATTGCGTCCGCTCGACTGGCCCCCTCAAGAAAGTGCCAAAGCTCTTTGGTTCGGGGTCCAGCCGAACGGACGAATGTGGTCACCATTGCGGCACTCTTAAAAAGATACGGGTTGGTGATGTCCTTGCCGTCTATTTTTTTAAGTGATGATAAGGGTTTTAAAGTTTTTTTTAAAATGTGGTCCATGTTTTGGGGCTCGAGGATGTCCTCGCAGAAATGAAATGCGGTGAAGGCACGTCGGACTTCGTTTGAAGCCGACCGTGACCTTGGCTTGAGTTCTGTTGATGATGGTGATGCTGCTGCTGTTGGTGACTCCCTGGTCACCGATTGTGCCCGTGTAAGGAGCTTAGGGGTTGTGATGGGTGAGAGTGAAGGTGATTTTGGGGAAAGTGGGAAGTCAGAGAGGTGTGCTGGGGTATTTTGAAGTTTTTGTGGGGGAGGAATAATTTGGGCTGGTCTTTCAATTTTTTCGCCCTTTTGTTGAGGTTGGGAGGGTGTTTGGGACTGTGTTGGTTTTTCTTTTGCTGGTCCCTTAATGTGTTTTTTCTCCCCCTCCCCAGCTACCGAGTCATCACTATCCCTTCGCCGTTTTAGGTTAATTGAATAATCCATGGCTTCGTCTTCTTTTTCAATGTGTTTTTCTTTGTTTTTCTTTTTTGTTAATGACGATGATGATGATGATCTTGCAGATGACGATGATGATGATTTGGCTGTGGCAGTAGTAGTAGTTGTAGTAGCGATAGTGTCAATGTTTGCAGTTGAAGTATTTGTTGGTTTTGTGATGGTTGATTCTTTGGTAGGTGTCTTTTTCTTTTTCCCCCCCTTAACCACCTGGGTCCAGCCCTCTTTTTTGTTGGGGCTGTCCCCGGTTTTAGTTTTAGGGGTTTCGTTTTTGTTTACATCGGTCGCTGCTGTTGTCGCTGTTGTTGCTATAGTTGTCGTTGTGTTCGATGTCGTTTCTGTTGTTGTTGTTGTTGTTGTGGCCGGAGTTGTTTTGGTTGTTTTTTGAGGGCAGGATTTTGAAAAGTGCCCCAGTTGCTTGCAATTCAAGCACTGGGGCTTCCTGCCCTCAACAACGACTGTCATGATCTGGTGTTCGTACTCTATTATGTGAGGTATGGATGTGAACCCCCCTCTGTCCAGGCACATGGTGAAGATATAATCACCGTGCGCTGTCCCGTTAACCGACTTAGCTTTTGTGATGTCCTCGATTTCGCCATGTTTCACGAGGTAGGCAGCCAGGACCTCCTCATTCAGCTGTATCGGGACATTACACACGGTGATTCGGATTTTACGTCTTCCCATGTACTCTGGCTGAAGCCGGAAGTACTTGGAGATGACATTTTCGCCGGCCAGCTTGGCTGCAAGGTCTTCTGATGGTAACAGAACATCCCATGTTGCGAAGCTACGTCTACAGTAGTACTTCGCGGGGATGTCTGCTGCTTTTAGTAATCCTTCAAAAGTATCTTTTTGATACCTGCCAGCCTCTTTGTTTTTAAATCTGTGACAACGAACGAGATTATTTTTGGCTGTACTTCCTGTACAAGTTCGGGAATAGGGAGGATCCTATTCCCTTGGAAGTACTTCTCGTACTTTTCTCTTAATTTTGAAAAGTCTTTCGGGCTTGGTTTTATTTTTTTTGTCCATGAGGCTGGCAGTGAAGGTACCTTTTGTACCGGTTGTATAGAGCTGGCCGACGAAGATGGCTGCGAAAGTGCAGGTCATCTTTCTTCGGGCTTTGAGGGGGGACTTTGATCTGAGAAAATGTCGGGTGATGATGACCCTGGTGAAGTTGGTGCCTCTGCCATAGCTGCTTATGAGGCAGCTAGGAGAGGGTGACCGTCGAATGTTCTTGTTTATATGTAAAAAGTGCTTTGAATGATGATGTAGTAAGTCGTTATGTTTTTTCAAAATGATCCGGGGATAACAAGCGTTGACCCCCCCTCAACAAACAAAATAACAATTGTTTGGGGGAGGGGCAGTCAACAATAATAGTTCAAAAACAATAACAAACAAGTTTCAAAAGGTCCAACAAATAACAATATTTTTTCAAAGCAATAACAATAACAATTTTTAACAATAAGAACTTACTTTTTTCCAAGTGAAAAAGAACTCAGACAAAAAAATTCACTTTCTAGTCTGCTTTATTTCTATGTTATTACATAGAAGGCACAAGGCCTTGAAGTTTTTGGGGAGGGGAAGGGAGCGGTCATTCTTTTCTATATAAGCTAAGGAGACCTAGCTAGCCACATTCGCCGACCCATTCAACAATACAATCAATAACCATTCATCCATCGCCTTTTGCGCTACAATCACCAAAATACCACATTTGCTCTATGAAGAGGTCCTACTTAAAATCCCGAGATTGATGAATGGTTTTATTTACAAGCATGAATGTGATGGGAATGGGAGAAAAACCCCGAAATATATACAAAAACAAAGGAAAAATCCCCCGTTTGGTTGCCCTCCCATCCCCCCGTCTATAAAATTGGAGGCCGACTGTTTTCAGGGGCGAAAGAACCGGAAACAAGTCGGACCTACCCTAGGTGGGGCAGGGATCCTAATCTACAGGGGTGAAAAGAAATAAGGGGTCGGGCGTGGTATGGGTTAATACAAGCAGGTGATATGATTTTTATACATATGAATGTTCAAGATCTTCAGTAAACGTGGACTGGGATACGGATTGAGGTACAAAAATAATGGGGATGGGGAAGATCTTGAGAACTAACAACTAGATGACGGGGCCAATGACTCACAAACATACTGCTAACTAGGTACCTGGGTACCAAAAGAAAAAGGGAACAGTTCTACTCACCAGGGGTGGGGTCCCTAAGGACCCGTACCGTAGACGCCATGAGCCGGCAGAGGAGGGAAGGATGACTCCAACGTTGCTCCCTTTCGCACGACCAGGCTCGCTGCATTCACCCACCTTTTGCTGAATGTTATGCGATCCAAGCGTTTTCTATCGCATCTGATTTTGACCCTCAGCTGATGCCGAAAATACAAAATCAGATCACGATGAGAAAAGTTTGCATCGTCATACAATCCCTTGTTTCGCGTCGTCCAAATCACCATTCTAGCTACAGCTAGGATCGCGAGAAACACCACACGCTTCTCACCCTGATACGGAGGAAGAACGTTGTCCACGACGTAACCAACGTCGAGCAGCACGAGCTGTTTGGGTTCGATGCGAGCCGTCCACTCGCCGACGTAATCCCAAAACGGGCGAACTCGCTCGCAGTAGTAGAAGGCGTGCTCAGCCGTTTCTTCCAAGCCACTGCCGCAGCGAGCGCAATCGGGCATGTCTGCCAGGCCCGCTTTGTAGTTCAAGCCGACAAGGGGCAACGCATTTCGCACAAGTCGCCAGGTGAGCGAGAACTCGGAGTTGTTCAAGAAGCTCGATCCTGGCGCCCAATTCCAATGAGAGCGAATCTCCTCCGTCGTCCAGCCGCGCCGCTCGCTGAGAGGATCAGAAGCGGAACCCACCACTAGTTCCCGATATAGTTCTTTTCGAGGCCGTGAAAGGTCACTGGACCCAAGAAGGTTACGAAGGGCCGTTCGGCACTCGCGGACAAACAGTGTTTCGCCCAAAGGCCTACGTCGACCTTCAGCCTTTGGGTCTGACTTTAGGCGAGGAAAAGTCCGACTCGCCTTCAGTCTCCACACTGCGTCCCCCGTCAAAGCTCTGCCCAAGTATGCAAGTCTTTCAGCAAGCCAGTGGCTCTCCAGATCAGGCATACCTAGACCCCCGTTGCGTGTAGTTGGATACAGACCTGCCTACGGACCATCGGCCTTGCACCCCCCCAGAGCAATCTGGAAAGGGATCGTTGCAGCGCCAACCGATTTACCTTAGGCAGAGGAAGTACAGCCAATCGGTAAAGGATCAAGGGGAAGACGTACACGGCGCACGCCTCCGCCCTGCCCTTTAAGGACAACCTCCTTGAAAGCCAGATTCCCACCTGAGCATTCACCTTGGCTTGTACTTCCGACCAATTTCGCTCCAGTTGGAGGCCGGGCCCGAACCACACCCCGAGGATGCGGACGGGTCCGTCACTCCAGCGGAACGGCCCCGGAAGAGTATTGCTACCCCTCCAAGCACCGAGCCGCAAACCTTCGCTTTTGTCAAAATTGACCTTGGCTCCTGCAATCCGCTCGTACTCGCTAACCGCCTTCTTCACAGCCTTTATATCCAGACGGCGGGATACAAACACTGTGATATCATCGGCGAACGCGGAAACCCTTGCCGTAAGAGGGCCAGCAAAAGGGACACCGCGCAGGGCCGGATTTGCCGTCCTATCCCTAAGCCTACGGAGCAGGGGCTCCAAAGCTAGGACATAGAGAAGAGGAGACAACGGGCAGCCCTGCCGGACCGACCGCTCGACCGCGAACACCCTCGAACGCCTTCCGTTCACCTGCACCACTGCCTGAGGGTTGTGGTACATCATGCTAATCCATCTGCGGAACTCCGGTTTGAATCCGGCAGTCTCCAAAACAGTCGCCAAAAACCGATGGTCAACCCTATCGAAGGCCTTGGACTGATCTAAACTGATCAGCGCGGCCTCGGTGCCGTCTTCTATACCCTCTAGGACCTCGCGAATCAAGTGCAGGTTGTCCTGGATCGATCTTCCCTTCACAGCAAAGGTCTGCTCAGAGCCGATCAGATCGCTAATGACAAGCTGTAAACGATTCGCTAAGACCCGGGCCAAAATCTTTAACTCTGTGTTAAGCAGAGTTATGGGCCTGTAATCGTCTAAACCCTCCCAAACACGCCTGCCACCTTTCTTCAGCAATGTGATCACGCCCTTGGTAACGCTACCAGGGATGGCTCCCTGGGCGAACCAATGGTTGAACATATCCGTCAGAATAGGCACAAACATGTGCGACATCCTCAAGTACACTTCGTAGGGCAAACCATCTAGTCCCGGCGACTTGTTCAGGCCGACCTACTTCAACGCGTCACGGACTTCGCATTCAGTAACCACACCCTCGCAGCTAGCCGCTTCAGCCACCCCAAGGCGGGGAAAGTCGGCAAGATAGCTACGAAACTCCCGGAGCGGGAGATCAGTACAGCGGGCAAAGCGATCCCGAAAGTGCGCCCGAAAGGCGTCACGAATCTCGCGAGCCGATCGCAGCAGTCGCCCATCCGGGGCCTTGACAGAACCGATATACCGATCGGGGAACCTTCGCACTTCTTCTTCACGCGCAGTCACGTTTGTTTTCACAGCTTCGTTGAGAACTCTCTTTAACCTAGATCTAACTACGTATCCCTTGTAGCGCTCGCTACTCTCGCGCTCAAGGTCCCCCCTAGCTAGCTCTACGTTTAGGGAGTCCCCCCCAGCCACCGCCCGGGAAAGTCTATCGTCTATAGATTTCGCTTCCTTGGTCCTATCTAGGTTGAGCTGTCGACCGTACTTGGTAGCGAAATCTCTAATCCTATGTTTAAGAGATCCCCACCACCTATTCCCGGTAACCGCCCCCACTAACGCCCGCTGAATTAGGGATTCCAACCGGTCCCGGAAGTCCCGTATCTCCAGTAAGGAGGTATTGAACTTCCAGTAGCCGGCCAGACTAGGCCTATTTGCTAACCGTAGACTGACTCTAACAAGTTTATGGTCAGTCCACGCTATCAAGTGGAACGTGGGACAACTAACAAAGTCAATGTCAGCTCGTCTCACTAACACTCTGTCCAAGTAGGAAGCTACTTTGGCAGAGGGCGAACTATCTAGCCACGTCCACATCTCCCGCCCTGGGTGATCCAGACGAAACCTGTCGACGAGGTCATGACGAGTCATGAGGCCGGCAAGGCTGCTTTCACACCTTCCCACACGCCTAGCTCCCCGCCCGACCTTATCTATCTTGGGATCAAGGATCGCATTCCAATCACCCATTAAAACTAGCCGCTTCGTATCGTCCAGGAACGGCGCCAACCGACGAAAAAAGGAAACCCTCTCCACAACGATATTGGGCGCATAAACCGCAACCAGACGAAACTTGAAACTTTTCACGGCAACATCGGCCACAACCAGTCGGCCCCCGTCACCTGCATAAACAACGTCAACATCAGCATCAAGGCTGCGTCCAACTAGCAAAGAAACCCCAACGCTGGTACGGCTGCCGTATGCTGAGAAAACGTTAAAATCGCTTTCCAGCACACGACAGTCGGCACCGCAAGTGAAGTGGGTTTCCTGCACTGCAGCAACATCTACGCCAAGAGTTTTAAGTTCACTAAGCAAGCGCGTACACTTGCCCGGATCCCTCAATCCCCTCACATTCAAAGTAGCAAGGTTTAGAGCCATCAATCCCACTTACCTTACTCAGTGTCGACTACGGGCCGGAAATCCTTGGGAGTAAGGATGCCGACGGCCTGACGCAGAGATCCGGTGCCGAGCTCAGTACTTACTCGGTCGTCCCTGGTAATTCCACCGACATCCACGGGGTACCGCAATTTTAGGGACCTATAGAAGGTAGGGTGAACTAAAATCGGGACCCTGCCCGAACAAAAAGGAAGCAATTTTTTTAAACTTTGGTGGCGCAAATCCGCCAACATTGCGTCCGCTCGACTGGCCCCCTCAAGAAAGTGCCAAAGCTCTTTGGTTCGGGGTCCAGCCGAACGGACGAATGTGGTCACCACTGCCCTGGTATTAGTAGCGACTGCTATATATGACAGATGGACTAGTTCATTGTGTGGAAAAAAGTGGGTGATACCCAACACTTATACATAGACAGGAACACTGAGGCATACGCACAAGCACACAGAACACACTCGAGTAAATAATTTTTTAAAAAATCTGCAGAGACCAAACTTTTATCACCGACAGTTAACTTGAACAGGACATTCACAGACACAAATCCGGGAATTAAGAAGAACACCTGCTCTTTCAAAACAAACCACATTATAAAAACCAAAGTGAACGCACAAATCAACCATTATATGTGTTATATACTCAAATATGCAGAATCATAACGACATAATAAATAAACAGACGCACGCAGGAAGACCTCTTTATAAATATATGTACCTCTCACTTTATTGTTAGGGTTCGAAAAGGTTATTCAAGGTTTTCGTGTGATAGGGAGCTGGAGACCGAACATAACTGCAACATTTTGACCCCTACTCTTATGGCCGTCAGCGTTGTGTCTTTCTTGTCTCCTGATGCTCAACCGGAGGCCCAGCGGCCCAGCTCTCTGCTGGATGATAGCTTTCTTTACTGCATCTTATCAGCAACTTTTCTGGTCCCCTAACTCCATCAGGGTTCCCGAGGGCCCCCTTGGCCGGGTAAGGCTTTCCCTACCACATATCGTCTATAACTCCTCCTCCAACTGTAAATGGAACTGGAACTCAACAGTCTTGACTTCTCTCTTGACTGAGTTATATAATAGTTCCACGCCCACTCGATCGCCCACTTGATCTTTGAAATCGCATGTTTAATCATCATCAAGCGGAAATAACTGTCATGCAGTTCAGAGGTCACTCTCTTCCGGTGCGTCAGTCTATGAGAGTATCATGGGAATTTTTTGCCTCGTCCCATTTCATCAGCCAATTTCCGCACACGCGATTTCCTCTCATAACTGCCATTAGAATGTGTCACTTCCTTCCGGTGCATCACTTTGGAATGGCATTTTTTGCTGGGTCAAAGGCCAAAATACAACATATGCCTGAAAACTACTTTAAAAGTCAGAAGTACGTATAGAAGATTAAAAAAATTGCTCAGTGTTAGTTAAAAAGAAGACACCTCCCTGACATGAGACATACAGATATGCCATCAGAACCCTACATTTTGTATTTTTATTTGTATTTGTCATTTGTCATAAGTAGTATAATGTACCTATACCAGACCTATCATTGTCTTTGATTGGAATCATTTTGAGATGAGGCTTCTTAGTCTGAGAATTAATTTTTATTAATAGGGGACATTTTGTCCTCATCTTGGTCAAAAACGTAGTGCGATAGACAACAACTATGGAAGGCAGTAATTACTGGGGATGCGGTTACAAGACTCAGCATTCCTATCTGAGGTCGCGATTATTCACCTGAAGAAGGCCAAAAGTGAAATTTAGCCGAAACGTTGTGAAAGAAGAAACAATACAAAAAAAAAAAAAAAAAAAAAAAAACCTACCAAGATGAGGACAAAAAGTCTGCAATAAATAAAAGTTAATTACCAGATCTATAGTTTAATCAATATGTGAACCCCTGTCTCAGATGTAACCTCTTTTAAGAAATGTAATACATAAGTTGGACACGAAAAAACATAGCAAAATAAACATTACGCAGATAAAAATTATACGTTTTAACGTAATTAAGTCTGACGGATACTCTTTTTCACTGACTTTGAGAGTTTAAAAATTGATTCCTTTAAAAGCTGATATTCTTCTTATTCGTTGGCTGAATTTCCGCAAGAAAGCTTGATGATTTTTATCATTAAGGGTTTTCGGATTATTGTTTTCATTTTTGTTGTTATTCCACAACGTTTCAGCAGATATATCCTTCGACTTTCTTCAGTTGTTTGTCGAACTCGGGAACCTACACGAAACTTCGAACTGCGTCCTTTATTGAATCCACGTGGGTCACTTGTTCTGATTCCGTTAAGTATTAACGGAATCAGAACAAGTGACCCACACAACAACGCTATAAGAACCAATCATATCAAAGCAAGAATAGATAAGACCAAATAAAACAGTAAATGTTTGTTATGTAGGGATAGAGAAGAAACGATCAATTACATAATAAGCAAATGCAGCAAATTTGCACAGAAGGTATATGCACAATCAAGCACCTGTCCTAGAGAATGACACACTGAGACTCCTCTGAGATTTTGAGATACAGGCAAATCACATAATCTTGGCGACTAGACCTTATAATAATCTACAAAAAAAAAAGAGAAGTTGCAAAATTGTGCACTCTGCTTTCCAGGCTGAATAAAACTGAAAGTGTGAAATGAAGGATAAGTACCTCGACCTTGCTAGAGGATTAAAAAAAAACTTCAAAACATGAAAGTGACCTTTATACCAATTGTAATTAGTGCTTTTGGTACAGTCACCTAAGGGTTGGCACAATGACTAGAGGAGTTGGAAATAACAAGGCGATTGGAGATCATCCAAACCACTGCATTATTGATTTCGGCCAGAATACTGAGAAGAGTCCTTGAGAATTGAGGCAACTTGCTGTCACTCAAACTCCAGTTAAATTCCATCAGCTAAAACTGATGTGGCAAACTCTCAAGGAGTAAATGATAATAATATTAATAGTTGTACTCGATGTAGGAGTAGTAAGAGTGGAAGTAATCACCAAAATAGTATCTTCATTAATAATTCCTATTAATATTATCTAACTACGGTGCTCGGAAATTAAAATTTGATCAAACAATGCTTTAATTAAATTTGCCGCTTTTGATTTAAGGGTTAATGTAAAAAAAAAAAAAAAAAATGAGTACAGCTCCCGAAACAAGAAAATAAAGACTGCATAAAAAAAAACAAAAAAAAAACGCCATGGAAATATTTTTTAAAAAAATACGAAAAGAGAGTTTTGATAAAAGTTATAAGGATGAAAAATAAAGAGTGTTTTTTTTTTATTTTTTAAAAAGATGCACTGATTCAAGCTCCGAGTGAGGAGAGACAATGGAACAAGGATTGTTTTCTTTAAGGGGTTGTGTTTCTCGGGATTGTTTCGAAGTGATTGAAAGAAATGATAAAAGAAACAAAATAAAAATTTTAAAAAAAAAACGAATAAAATATTTTTTTTAATGGGTAAACAGTGTAATGTTAGGTTTTCGGTAAAGTGAAGAATGAATTTTCATTTTTTTAAATTAAATTTTAAATTAAAAGTGAAATAAACAAATTTACGCGCACATTTCTCCAAGGCCAAATCGTGGGAGTGTTCACGTAAAAGAACAGTACCAAACACGTGGCATAAACGAAAAAAAAAAAAAGGAAAAAAGATTATTGTAATGACAATCATGGAAAGCCAGAATGGAACGGTTCCTAAAGGCTAAATAAGAAGCTGAGTGAATTGAAGCAGAATGGAGGTAGAATCAAGATCATTTAGACCTCAGCACTGTAAAAAAAGAAAAAAACTACTAAAAGACTCCCGGAAACCTGAAGGGAGTTGCTGTCGCTCAGATTTCAGTTTAAAAAGTGGTTAAAACTGGTCTGAAAAACTTCCAAGTATTGTATACACATAATCATAACATTGATTTACGAACGAAGACACTTCTTTATAAAATTATATCTCTCACTCTTTATTAGCGAAAGGGTTGGCGTTTCTGTGGTGTGTGACAGATGGGTGAAGACAGGGACAGACTGCTATTTTGACCAACTTCTACTCTTGACCATAGCACGCTGTGTTATCTTCAAGAACCCACTTAGTACTTCTTCCGCATCTAGGCTGGGGTTGCTAAACCGGGGGTCGCTGAGGGCTGTTGCCCTCACGGGGCGTTCTCAGTCTGCAAGCTGGTTCTCACTCTGGCCTACCTGTCACCAGCTAACTCAACGGCCGCCGCATTTGCCTATGATCTTTTATAACATCCACTTGCTTCCGCTCCTTCTTCCGCTTATTTACACAGGCGCATCTCTGAATAACGGCTCCGCCAGGGGTCAATATGTAATAAGAATTTACGCCGTTCTACTAATTAAATATGAATTATAATTTATCTTTTTATTGTTTTATTATAAAATTTCATCACCTCCGTAACCCGAAGTTAAACCGAATAAATATGTTAAAAGAAGGTTTTTATTTTTTTAATGTGTAAAAGCGGCAGACTTTGGTTTTAAATAGTACCTAATATTAACTGTTTTGATTCTGTTAAGGTTATTGCCCTGTTGGCTGGGCCTGTAGAATACACCGACACACCCTCTGCAGAGGGGTAAAACCTGCCCACTTCAATGAGTATCCTAATATGACATTAAACAATGTGATTGTGAGGTTTAAGGAATGCTGAAGTTTTAGGGAATTCGGAGTACTCCTTCAATGCCATCGCTCCCAGATCTACTTTGGCCCTGAGTAAAAGTACCTGATAGGGTCCTATCTGTATGTCAAAAAGAACTAAATTGTGTACGTATTCTTAACTGAATTATTTGAAAAAAAACTGTTTTTTGAACTTAAAACTATGTACTTATACTGAACTAAATCATTTGAAATAGAAATATTTATATGAATAAAAATGGATTTTGCATTATATAACCTACAATAGTTGATGTGCCATAAAACCTAACAAAACCGAACGATGTTGCACTCAAGCAGTTTAACTACAACGCACTGGGGAGTCCTTCCTTACTCAGGATAGGAATGCTTGAATCCATACAACAGTATCAAAAATATTTTATTAAATAAGTAAGTAAAGTCGGCAACTTAAGCCTAGGGTGACCCGAAGGTTCTCTTTTCAATAGCCACCACACCGAGGTGTAGATGAGGGCGCTACTCCATTACCTGGCTTGCTCAACTTTATCCTTGGTCCTTACCTTATAACGCTGAGTATTAAGCAAGAAGGGATCAAAAGCCATTTATTGAGCCTTTGGTATAACTCGACCTGGGATTGAACCTGGGTCATCCGGACCATTGGCGAATCCTCTGCTCATTAAACACCTAATAAATGTGTACAAAGAAATCAGTCCATGATGTGAAGTTCGGTTTCTTTGGCATATCAGAACTCATAGATTATTTCAAGCCCAAACCATACTTGTAGAAGAACAGTATTCATGTTTTTAACTTATTGCTGATGGTAAGGGGGTTCATATTTTTCCTAAGAATATTAGCCCAATAGTGAACCTAAATAGCTTGGCGGGATTTCGAATTTGCTTACAAAGTAATAATAATTAAGCAGGTTATCTAATACTCCACGGTGGCTCCCAATAAATTATTTATTGACAGTTAAACAAGGACCTTGGTACCCACGACTGGAAAATTTCCTTTTATATAACCCCGACTATAATGATACTTAAACAAATGAAAAGAAAAATTGTCATCTATCCTTGTCAGATCATTTTACAATATTTTGATACGTTCTATTTTACGGCGTGTAAGTCACATGACCACAGAGGTTTAAATCATTAGGAGGTAGACAATGTAGTTTGTAGTGTCACGGTAGTTAGTGCGCTCAAACGTTGTACATTGTCTCAATATATGTGGGATTTTAAAGCTGTGCAAATGAACGTGTGATTCGAGATCGGGATTGTCCATTCGCTGCAGAAGCAAAAGGTAAAGGTACAGTTGACCACTGTACTGTAACCAAGTTGGTGAAAAAATTTTGCTCGGTTTGCCAGAACATCAACGATCAAGCGAGGACAGATTGGACTAAAATCATTGATTCCAAGCCCTTGATTTTAACCCTATTATCAAATGCGACGAGTTGCTTGGAGAGTATCAGGGGAGCTCAGCATCTCACAATCGAATGAGGGGATTTATGACAATCACAGAACCAAAAAAATTATCCGAAACTGCCGAATTGTGTATTATGTTAGAAAAATATAACTCACTTTGTGACTCATCACGGAAATAAAATAGGGTGACATCGTGATGTTATGGTTAAAGAGCTGGACTGCAGAATCGTTCACTTTCGTATGTTCGCTTTCGGACAAATACCCTTGGGAAAAGTGTGAATCCCCTTATCCTACTACCTATAGGTTAAAAAGCACTATTACTGTTATTTTAGAAGGATGGAGTTGGCATTTAATAATCCAAGAAGATTGATATTCCATTAAACTACAATACAAACAAACATAGCATTAAAGATATTGTCACTTCCGAAAAGCTGGAAGCTGATAGCTGAGAAGTGGCTCATTCTGTGCAGTGTTTGAATTGAAGCATTCTTTATAATGACACACCGGATAAGAGGGATTCTTTCTCCTCGTTTAGTCTTGAGACTAACAAAAATTTCGAACCGACAAGCTGACAAACCTGTTTTTGCTACATCACCGAGTCATTGATTTATCCTTCACGAGACAAACTTTTTTATTGTCCAGTCGGCTGGGGCTATAGAACACACCAACTGCGCGTCTGCAGAGAGCCAAGACACTCCCCCACAATGAGTATCCTGGATATGACACTAAACAATCTGATAGTGAGGTTCCAGGGATACTGAAGCTCTGGGGAATGCAGAGCACCCCTTCGTTGTCATTGCTCTCAGGTACACTCTGGCCCGGAATGGTGGCACCTGATAGGGCCCTATCAATGAGTTAAACAGAACTGCATAATTATACTAAACTGAATTGTTAGAAATAGAACTGTTTGACTATACTGAATAGCTTGAAATAGAAATGTCTTTGACAATTAAACTGTACTTACAATTAAACTGCGTGCTTATGCTAAACTGAATTGTTTGAAATAGAACTGTATTTGACATTGAAACTCTACTGACACTAAATTAAATTGTTTAATATTCAACAGTATTGAGATTTAACTGTGTCAAAACAAAATCTGTACATATACTAAACTGAATAATTTGAATTAGAATTGTTTGAATAAACTGAATAGCTTGAAATAGAAATGTTTTTGACAATTAAACTGTTTACTCATGCTAAGCGGAATTGTTTGAAATATAACTATTTGCATAAAAATGGATTTGATGTTGAATAACCTACAAAGGTTGATATACCATAAAACTCAAACAACCAAACCAAACATTTTTAACTGATATCAAGCCAAAGTCTTGCGAACCAAACAAGAATAATTAAAAAGAAAAAAGAATGGTTGTCAGATTCTTAAAGTAAGTGGACACTAACAGCATTGTACAAAAACAGAAACACTTTTTCTTATTGCCACATATTTTAATGATTGTTCAATGACTTCGACACCCAAAGGACTTTATTATTTTCCTGTATTATGATAGTTGAAGTCCCGTCAAGTGAAGAAAATTCTCAGAAATACGAAAAAAAAAAGGAGAAATTTCTTCGAATTTTCTTTTCCTTAAGACTGTATCCTGATTTCTGATTAGTCCTTTGCTAATGGAGTTAAAGCAATTGTCTATGCTTGAAAAAAGGTCAGATTATGTCATACAATAATTATAAACTCTCCGATTCAGATATTTGAAAAGAATATTCTGGGAAAATAATCACTTCCAGGGTCTCAAAACTAGTAAAGTTTCATTAAATATCGGGGCAATGATTTAAAAAAATGGTACCATTTTTTTTCTCTGACTTTTTTCTCTTTTTTATTTTTGGTTCATTGTATTTTGTAAATAGAGAAGAAAACATTTGACAAAAACTCCCCGAAGTAGCAAAAACACTCAATTCTGAAAGCCAAAACATAACAAATGGATTCAATAACACAGGGGAAAACAAATAGGAGGTTCATAAAGAAAAGCATGACTGAAAAGAAAAAAATGTTACCGTCCTTAAGGAGACATTTCAAGAAAAAATTCAAATCAGAAACAGAAAATATGAATAAATTTCTTAAACAAAAATACATCCAGCAGAAAACGTCACCGAATTGAACAATTTAATTTATGCAGGGGGAGAGGTCATCAGTGGCACACTAGGCAGGCCAAAATATTCAAAAAAATAGAAAAAAGAAACAAAAATGTTATGAGGTTATTGATACAAAAAAAGTACCTGGACATACAAAAACATGAGAAACGGAAAACAATACTGGACACAAACCAAAGAAGAATTCATTTTAACGGCAAAGAAAACGTCTTAGGTTATTTTGTGCCTATTACAAATAATCGTCTCATTGGCGTAGTGGGTAGAATGTTCGCCAATGGTTAGGGAGAACAGGGTTCAATCCCAGGTCACTTCATACCAAAGACTTTAAAAATGGTACTTGATACCTCCTTGCTTAAAACTCTACAATGTACGGTACGTATCAAGGATAAAGTGGAGCAATCCACGGAAAAGGGTAGCACCCTGCCCTACAGCTCAGAGTATATATTTACCAACCTCTCCGCCCGGGCAGGATATGACACTATGTCAATTTTTTTAAGCAGAGTTTAACAGGTTTGAATTCAGAGTTTTCCTTCTCCTAGACTAGTTGCCTCACCAAGGTTGAAGAAATAAGTCTGCCCTACTATTTACCCATAGCTGGAGAGAGAATAATTGGATTCATATCTTTCCAAGGGTATTAGTGCTATGTGAAGTGCAATAAGTCTGGTCCAGGATTAGCACTCGTGTCGCTGTGTCCATTTCCTACGACGATAACCGTTACACCACGAGCACCTCTGAGAAGTAGCAATTAAAAAGGGAGCCTTACGTTCGCTAACTTTACTTACTGACAAATCTGAACTAGGCTTTCCTTTTGATAATATTTTCTGAAAGCAGTCATTTATTCTTTCCTTGTGATATTTCTACATATGTTTGAGCGACAACAAGTCTTATCAGATCCCTAGGACTCTTCTTAGTATTCTAACTGATCTCAAAGATGCTGTGGTTTGTATGGTTTTGATTTATGCCCTAATTTCTAGTTCGACCAGTCTCTTTTCCAAGACGCTGGGAAGTGTTGCTAGTGCGCCATCTATTATTAGTATCAGCGTCCTATTCATATTACAGTTATACTAATTGATTTTACTGCTCACGAGAAATATCCAAGGATTATTATTTTACTCTTCGAGGGTTTTTCACGTCAGCGTTAGCTGATGGTTTTCGTCTGGAGTTTGATTGACAGCAAGTCCCCTTAAGTCACCAGGACTCTTCTCAGTATTCTGGCCGATCTCATCAATGCTGTAGTTAGGACAGTCACCAGCCGTCTCGTTATTTCTAAATGCTACAGTCGTTGTGTCAATCCTTTGGTGACAGTACCCAGAGCACCAATTACAGTTGTTATAATTGTCACTTTCATGTTCCACAATTTTTTCAATTCCCTAGCAAGGTCGAGGTAATGATGCCTCTTTTTGCATTCATTCGCTTTTACTCTCTGGTCCACAGGGACAACAATCCTGCAAGTTCTCTCTGCTTTGTTTATTGTTATTAGGTAGAGTCGTCTAGCAGAGATTAGGTGATCCGTTTGCATCTCAAAATCAGAGAGGAATTTGTGCATGTCCTTTTCCCGAACAGATGTTGGGTTGAGATTATACGATTTATTTATATGGTCAAATTTAAATTTCTTGCGCAATTCCCAGTTGATCACCTTGCCCACATAATCGTGCCTTGTCCTATACTCTTTCTGTGCTAAATTATTTCATTTGCTTATCAGGTGATAACCTTCATCTACTGTTTTGTTGAGTATGTAGCAGACACATATCTATTTCCTTTCGCGAATCAATGCCTCCGCCAAGAGATTCCGTCACTCACTGACAAATCAACTGGCCGAGCGCATTAATTCCTTCATTCTCTCAAGAACTATTTTTTCTGGGCCCTTTTTGGGTAAGGAGTCGACGAGCAGAGAACAGTTAGCCAGCAGCCGGAATAGACATTTTTCACATCCACTTCTACTGATTCCCCTTGGAACCCCTTCGCTGAAGAAGACGCTGCTGCTAGCTTCACACTCCTCCAACATACTAACCGGCGACACCTAAAGGGACATTTTCTCATTCTTACTCCTCTACGCCTGCTACAATAATAAACCTTTCTTTTGTTGTGTAAAAGAAGTTTCGTTAATCCTTTGTGTTGCCAAATAATTTAATGATTTGAGAAATGTCTTACTATGCTCACTTTGAAATGGTTAGTCCTTAGAGCGTTGTTTTGTGCTGCTACGACTTTTTCCATATGGAATGCTTCAGACTGCTTTTCGACCATTTTGCATGAATCGAGCATCAGTTTTTGAGTGGCATAAGAGATGCAAGGAAGGCAGGGAGTCTGTGAGGGATGATGAGAGGTGTGGGGGGGAGTAAGGAAGTCAGAACACCAGAGTTGATTGGCCAAATAAAGAATTTCATGGATAAAGACCGTCGTGTGTCTATAGAGACAATAAGCGCACAGTTTGATGTCAGTGCGGGAACTGTACACACAATTATTCGCGTGGAACTGAAGATTTGTACAAAGTTTGTCCCAAGGCTGCTCAGAGAAGATCAGAAAGTTCCCAGACTTTTATCGTATGGACATTTAACATTATCGTAGATTCATGAAAATTCAGTATGTTATTGCTGTACATCTTATGAGATAACTGACCATTTTTTTTATGATTTTAGGTTTAAATGAAGTGTCAGACAAAGAAGAAAGGGCTAAAGATACCGAAAACCGGCAATCTTGCCGTTTTTAGTTTTTCGTTAAGGAAACTACATAGTTACAAGTGAGGACACCACAAATCGTCTAACAGTGTTGCACGAACTTCTTCCTCTAAAGCCTGGCTCTTTTCTGCAAGGACTATCTGGAACTCTTGTATTTCAACCAAACTTGCCGAGAACCAGCAAACTGAACGTGAAGAACGAGTCTCATTCTGTAGAGTGAATGGCACTGGTTATATATTTCTACAGTTTTCTGATTACTTTATCCAATTCTAACCGTGGTCAAGAGTGTCTGGTTTCTTTCTCAGACTTTCAGTTTCTCAAGTCCTTTTTCCAAGACATTCTAAACTGTTCCAAGAATACCAACTGCTATTAGTGTTACATTTAGCTTCCAGATCCACAGATTTTTTTTTTTGGTGTGTCCTCGTGGTGTAATGGTTAAAGCGATGGACTGCGGAATCGTAGTCTGCGAGTTCGTACTCCAGTCGCGCGATTATGTTCACTTTCGAGCAAATACCCTTGGGAAAGGCATGAACCCCCTTATCCTCCCAGCTATGGGTTAAATAGCACCACTACTGTTCTTCTAGGAGAATAGCCTTGGCATTAAATAACCTACAAAGGTTGATATGCCATTAAACAAAGAAACCAAACAGACTTTTTTTTAAAATTCTCTCAAAGGCCACTTATTTATCGATTTCTTGTGTTTTTTTAAATTTTCACTGGTCCTATCTTTCTTGTAAATCAACACAAGGTCTGTTTAACAGCCGGGATAATTAGATCTGTTTGTATTTCAAAATCGGGAACATTTTACGCGATTAATTATTCTCAAATAATTTTGATTTCTTGCAAGTTTTTCACTCCGACGTTAGCTGATTGTATTTCACAGGAATCTGAGAAACAGCTAGTCGCTTCATGTTACAAGGACTCTCCTCACTATTCTGACGGGTCAAAAAAAAAGTAGTTCCGGTGTTCTCGGCTTCTACTCCGATTTCAAACTCTTCCTGTCCCCTAACCAAACCAATGGGGATCATTCAGACAGCATCAATTACATTTGTTATCACCGTCACCTTCCTGTTCCGTCGCTTGTTCTTAGTTCCCTGGGAAGGTCTTGATAGACGTCTCTTTTCGTTTCCTTTAACTTTCACTTTCACTCCGTGGTCCAGATTTATTTCGCCAGATTCACTTGGATTTTGTTATTTGTCACCAGATCTGGTCTTCTAACCAAGTTTAGGTGATATGTCTACGCACCAACACTACTATATATATATATAAGTAAAGTTGGCGACCATAGTCGAAGGTGACCTGAAGGCTCCCTTTTCGATAGCTACTACACCAAGGTGTAGGGGAGGGCGCTTCTTCATCTTCCCAGGATTGCTCTACTTTACCCTTGATCCATGCCTTATAATGCTGAGTGTTAAGCAGGGAGGTATCAAGTACCATTTTTAGAGTCTTTGGTATGACTCGACCAGGGATTGAACCCAGGTCTCCCGGGTCATTGGCGAACACTCTAACTGCTAGGCCAATGTCCGTTTATATATATATATATATATATATATATATATATAATAAAATAATAAAAGAACCCAGCCAGTAATTCGAAGATAAAAATATACAACGAATCACTATCTAGGGGGAAAAAATATATATATATATATTGAAAAAAAAAGAAAAGGCCAACCTTTTCACACCAATTGACAAAAATCAACACATACGCAATCGATTGGTCAAAAGAAAAAAAAAAACACCGTAAATTGCTGCTAAGCTACAAGTACAAAAAGTGCTCAATACTAAATAGAGCAAAATGGTTACAAAAATTATTTCGTCTAAGTTATAGTACATTTGATTTCTATTATATAGATTAATCCTGTAAGTGGTATTATTATTGGCAGTGTTATTATTTTTGTGAATGCAATAAATATTAAAACAGTAAAAACTAAAACTGTCAACTCAAAACTACACTACCCATTAGGACGACTAAGAATATGGCTGAAATTGCTTGGGCAAAAGGTATGTATCAATTCCTTTATTGACACAAGAAAAATAACAAGGTGACTTGAAAAAAGAAAATTAAAAATAATAAACAATTTTCAATCATATTTAACAAAACTTACTTGAATATATATATATATATATATATATATATGAGCATGTTTGATTAAATGATAAAGGCATTTTCCTATATAATTTTATTAATATCTTTTCAACTTTATGAACAGCTTCTAGGATTTGTTGTCGTTGCTTATTAATTTCCTTTACTATTATAGTGGGGTTTCAACTAGAATATTTTGAACTTTGGATTTGGGAATATAGTGTGTTTTAACATATAAGGTTATGGAGAAAACACGACTGTAACAACAAATGAAATTAATAAGCTACGGCTACATATCCAAGAAGCTCTATAGAAACTTTATAGGATCTTCTAAAATTATAAAAGCAAAAACTGTCTTTATTTTTTTATTCAAGCATTCACACACACACACACACACACACACATCTATCTATATATATATATATATACGCCCAACCTTGCTCCAGAAGCTTTGGGCAAGATTATTAAACTGATGAACGATACTTGACAGTAAGATCCAGAGCTGCCTGATTTTCTCCGAGGGCTACTCGCTGTTATATAATTAAGGAATGATTTTTTTTATATTAATCATTTTGGAGGTGCCCGTGGTGTAATGGTTATCGTCGTAGGAAATGGACACGGCGACACGAGTTCAAATCCTGGACGAGTCTGTTTGCATTTCACATAGCATTAATACCCTTTGGAAAGGTATGAATCCAATTATTCTCTCTCCCGCTATGGGTAAATCGTAGGACAGATTAGGTTCTTCAGTCTTGTTGAGGCAACTAGTCTAGGAGAAGGAAAACTCTGAATTCAAACCTGCTAAACTCCGCTTAAAAACTGACCTTGTGTCATATCCCGCCCGAGCGGAGGGGTTGGTAAATATATATATTAATCATTTTTCGTTAATTATATTTCATCATTCAGTTTCGAGTCTCTTAGTTCAAGGCATAGTCATTGGGTACAGTTTTACGCTCTCGTGCAAAGGATATGACAATCACCATGGTCATAATAAACCCCAGACAGGAAATGTTGCTGGAGTGTGGATGACGTCATGCCGGAAAAAATGGTCCTGAGAATTTGAGTATTTTGAAAAAGACTCAGTTGGGAGTTGACTTTGGACCATTGGGGCATAGAGTTGAGTTCTCTACCGTTGAGGCATGTAGTTGGGATTTTCGGATCTCTACCGACAGAGATCTTAAACATCGCAAGATGCGCCGTGCGTTGGTGGCGTCAGATAGTATGGTTACCATAGTAAGAATTGTGTCTCTCTCCTCGTGTCGAACGTGTGATACACAACACTCGCCAGCTTGACTTCTATGGCCTCCGAATCTGCAGTTTAGCCCGACTCGACTGTGGCCAATTTTTTTGCAACCCAAGCGAAATTTATTGAACAACGTGGTTACTGTTCAGTGATCAAGTGATTCTTCACATTTCGCATAACAAATGTTTTCCGTTGGTTCAGTGGTATTATAACCCATTTCGAACTCGTGATACCTAAGTTCACATATACTACTAGGTTTTATGTTCCTTAGCGTGGCTTTCACATATAATCCGTATGACGCAATGAACAAGTCAGCCCACCGACTTCCACTACACTACAGGGTGGAACCATAAAATTGTCGCCCTAGAAAAGACGACATGATTCCATTTCCGTTTAATGAAAACCGGTTTTCTTTTTTTGTTGCTGACCATCTACTAGTTGGCCAGTTGTGTACAAATCTGAAGAGCGATAGGAGCCTTCTACAGGGTGGAACGATAAAATTGTCGCCCTAGAAAAGGCGACATGATTCCATTTCCGTTTAATGAAAACCAGTTTTCTTTTTTTTTTCTTTTTTTTTTTTTTTGTTGCAGACCATCTACTAGTTTGCCAGTTGTGTACAAATCCCAACAGCGATAGGAGCCTTCTATCATGTCTGAAAGTGACACCATGTTCAACGAATGAGATCGGAGATGCGCCGCTGTACAACTAAGGCTCTCTACCGATCCAAGTTATGACAACAGGACCATTGCCAGCATCCTCAAAATGCAAATCTGGATTGCCACGAATAACAGGGACGTGCCCAGGTTGATGAAAACAAAAATTCCAGCTTTGGTGTGGATTCAAGTGAGGGCCACATCATGCCACCTCACATCTTGGAAGTCGGCTTGAAAGTTCACACCAAAGTGTACCTGGATGTGCTGAAGAGTGTGGTGATCCCCTGGTGCAATCAGCTGGTCGGTTGCAGACCCTTGGTGTGGCAACAGGACTCGGCGCCGGCCCACAAGTCCAAAGAGACCCAGGCTTGGCTTCAGAAGGAGTGCTACAACTTAGTACCCTTCTCTCACTGCCCCTCTCCTCCCCCGACCTGAACCCGCTAAACTACTTCGTTTGGTCATACGTCGAGAACATCACCAACATGACCTCCCACGCCAGCTTCGTAGTATTCGCCGAGCTCCCGCCGACACATGTGGAAAAGGCATACTCCCAGTTCCGGATCCGTATTGAGCCAGTTATTGAGGCTGAAAGCGGCTACATTGAATAGATGTCAGCTCTACTACATAATCAAGTTACGTGAATTGATTTTATCAATAAAAGTTTTAAAATAAAGCTGTAGTTTTGTACGACAAAGACAGCGTATACGTTCTGTCTTCAGTTGTCGGTCCCGTGATTTTCGCACTGCAAATTAACATTTACAAAAATATTGCAGAACTTTCGACTCAGTCTAGTATTATATTACATAAAACTTGATTTTGCCTACATACTGATGTAAATTACTTATATTCACCAAAGATATTGATACTTGTGCAATATGATTGGTTATATTCATACGAATGATAAATGGTGATGTATTGTTTTTTGTTTCTTTTTTCAATTGTTATCTCCGCCATATTTAATTTCTTTTTTCTTTCATCTTCAAATGACATCGATTTTATCGTTCTTTTCTTGTTTCATTAATTCGGTTTGAAAATCGCTTGCGACATAAAATGCTTCCCTGCAATTCATTTGATTTTCACAACCTCCAGCTTTTTAACTAAATTTAAACAAAATCAGACATATTCAATCAATTACTTTTCAGAAAAAAAAGAAAAGAAATCACTCTCCCTCCACTCCCATCCCTTTTACCAAAAATGGAAACGAGAAGACAAAATATGTGAGACAAAAATAGAATCTAGTTTGAAGAATTTAAAACTTACATTGATAATATTAAACGCACAGAGAGACAAAGATGCACGCAACAGAACATTAATGGGAAGAAATCGATTTTCACAAATATACACGAGTATATATATATATATATATATAGTTGAAAATAGCCACATTTGTATCTGCATTCAGAATGTTATAAGCAAAGTAATGAAGGAGTAATCGGAAAAAAATATAAATAGTGGGAACGCATACAAGAAGGTTACAGAATGTTTTACGAGAAGAGTTAAGAAAAGAGAAAAAGCAAAAAATAAAAATAAAAAAAGAGGGTGGTTTTATATAGCAAAGAAAAGTGACTCCGAGAAGCATACACTGAAGTAAGTGTAAGCATAAATGGCCACGTTAATGATACAATTTCTGGGAAGGACAAAGTTTATCATGAACTACAGATTTTTACTAGGTACATTTGTCAATTTTCTAGAACTTCTGTAATCTTTTGTTTGGTGGGATTTTCACATTCTAGAGTACAATTTTCGTTTCTTCAAAAAATATCTGGTAAGACTAAATGTAAACAAGCAAAAGCTAACATATAATGCCTTATAATTCCCGAGCTGACGTATGTCGACTGATAGCTGACCGGTATTATACTAAGTCTAACGTATATTTGGTTGGGTTTCAATCCCAGTTTAAAGCCTTCTACGTGTCTAGCTACATTGAAGAGTAGGTAGACGACGAAACAGTCTGTCTGTGGATGATAATATATATATACATATATATATATATATATTAGTAAATATATATATATATATATATTATTGAATATATATATATATATATATATATTAGTGAATAACTGTACGGCCACCTGCCTCCTATCACGAAAACTATTCAAGTTAGGTGAACCAGACATACAGGACACTGCTGGAGAAGCAGAGGCGAACTCATAAGTGATGTACTCTTATGGACCCCCACTCATTGCCGAGCAAAAGCAGGACGACCAGCACGAGCATACATTCAGCAACTATGTGAGGATACGGGATGTAATCCAGAAGACCTGCCAGAGGCCAGAGGCGATGAACAATAGGGAAAAGTGACGAGAGAGGGTCAGGGATATCCATGCTACCAGCACGACATGATGATGATGATGATATATATATATATATATATATATATATATATTACTGAACTAAAGAATAATAAAAAAACAGGATAAAAGTCACAAATTAGCATTTTACACTTTCATTCCTCAGTTAAGCTAATATTAATTCCGCCAAAATTTTCACCTGGAAAAGAGAATTATATATATATATATATATATATATATGTTCGTTTTGTATATATACATATACAAAACCAACTGATATATATATAATTATCTTTTCGAGGTGGAAATTTTGGCGGGATTAATATTAGCTTAACTGAGGAATGAAAGTGTAAAATGCTAATTTGTGAATTTATACTGTTTTGTATTGTTCTTTACATTTGAAATGTATCGTATGCATGTGTATATCAATCTATGAATATCTCTTATAATAACTATATCAGTATCCCATTATTCCATGCATTGATATCTCTTTCAATATTCGGCTATTAATATAAGTTAAATGTTTTGCAATATTTTCAAAAGGATTTGTACAATTTCGCAGCTGTAGATCCATTCGCCAACGTTGTGAATTTTGCAACCAAACGATAACGTTATTAGATCAGTGTTTCTGCAGAATGATATAGTAGTATAACCAATTAAGACGTTACAATTTATAAATTATTCAATTATGGAAATATTTTTAATTTTATTTCGTATCAAAGAAGTATTTTTAAATGTTCATACTGAGAAAGAAAACTAATTCAGAGATAACCAATAATCTTCTTTCTTTTTTATCCAATAGTCAAATCAATCTGAATTTTTATGCAATTCATAGATTTGACATATTAAACGGCGATACAAAGATAAAACTTTGTAAGCTCTCAAGTGGATAGTCAATGTCTCGAATTAATATCCACTTTTCAGCGTCTACATACAGAGTCACGATATAGATGCCACCCGCAGGCAAAAACTTCAATCGAAGATTACCAATACGGTTTTGCATTTTATAGTAACTGAGAGATTTATTACCAAAAAAATTAAACGTCTACTTGCGATGTATTTCCGACTGGAAACTGTTTATGGCATATACCAAGAATATCATCCCAAATGTACCACGTAAATTATTTTGGTGGTAGATATCATTTCTTGTTTTTTTTTATCTGCATATGTGCAGTAAAAATGTTTGAAGGTTCTAAGGCAAATGAAGCACTCACGTTAACACACACAAAGTTTATTTTGATATCATAGGTGAGAAAAGTAATTTTCTTGAAAGTTGACAAAGTAGTTATCAGGAAAGAAAAAATTAAATAAAAAGTGAGAAGGAATGTAAAAAGGTTACGGTGTGTTTTAGAAGAGGAATTCCGCTGCGATGAATAACAAGCGAAAAAAAGACAATACTGTCCAAATAATGCCGCGCAGAGAACACAGAGAATAGAAGAAGCTTATCCTCTGAATGAACTATTACTCCAAGACAAGGTAAGTCTCGTTAAACGAATGCCCAAAGGAAAGACTTGTCCACAAAGAAAGGAACAATAATTAATCCTTGTCTTATCAGAAAAACGACGTGTATCCTCCCACCAACGTGTTATGGAAACCCAATAACGAAAGAAAAAGGAGAGATGAATAAACTCCACAGGATCCCAAGTATGTAACCTACAATTTAAGTATATCAACTTTACCCTGCTGCATCCATACTGAAATGATGAACTTGAGATTTGGAGCGAGCTCTGCCATTAAGTCCCATAGTCAGCAGGAAGGAGGGCCGTGTCTATCGTTATGACTGATTTAGTATCAAAACAAAAGGATGTGACTGCAACGGCTATATATTGAACAAGAAGGCATGAATCCATTTAGTCTATTCCCAAATATGGGTAAATGATAGGGCAGACTAAGAACTTCGGTCGGGTTTGGTAAAGTGAACTCATATGTATATATAAAAAATTACTTGTGTTGGATTTAAATTTAAGAAACAGGAAGGATTCATACAGTGTTAAATCTGTTGAGTATGCAGGTGGGCTAACAATTGAAAGCCTTTGTTGGCTACTTCAGCTATTGCAACCTGAACAGAGTGAATGGGCATATTAGCCTTGAGCAAGACCGCATCTCCCCTCGACTTTCCGCAGTATTTTGACATTATTGCTTCCTTAGTCTGTCCAATAAAATGTCTCCTTTATCAATGTAGTCAATCATTATTACGTCTTCAGGATAAAAAAAAAGATATATAAAATAAGATAAACAGAAGACATCACCTGGAAAAATTACGTTGCTCCATCTAACATCATCGAGGGTGAAGAACCTGTGTATTTTTGCTATTTGCTCTGAATCTTTGATTAAAGTTCAAAATGATGAACCTGGGTTTCATCTGCATTGAAAATTCTTTGGGTTAATCTTGAAGCAAGATGAGTCTTGGAACAATGAACCGTTTTTAGCTTGCGTTTGGCGTCAACATTCTTGGCACTCGTCTTGGGGATTGGTTTATAATCCCATAATCACAAAAACAATGTTGACGGAATATGAACTAAGACCTAAGCACTTCGTTATCTGCTGGGTAGTAAGACGCCTGTCAACCAATATTGATGCCATTTATCATAGGTTTTGGTTGATACAATATGGTTTTCAAGTGAAACGAATATTATACTATAGCCTGGAAAAAATTCTCAAAGCCACAAAGTTTTTGGGTGAAACGAAAATTGTTTTATCACATGTGAAAAATACACAAAGCCGAATGGTTTGGGAGTTAAAAGGAAAATTGTACAATAGTATGCGAAAAAACTCCAAACCGTATCGTTTTTGAGTGAAACGAAAATTGAAATATAGCATGCAAAAAACACACAAAACATAACAAGGAATCACTGGAAATTGCCCAAATACACGCAATAAAAATCAGTAGTTAATGATAAACTGTATCCACAACTTGAACGGCCTCATTCAAATGGCTGTTTCTGTTTATACTTCCATGTATGCTTATCGGAGTTACTTATCATTCTTATATTTTAGTGGTTGAAGTTTTTGAACCACTTGACCGAGGGTCATTTTCTGTGCTGTCTTGAACCATGCTTAAGAAGCCAGCAGCCAACTTCGTCACTGTTGTATAGGAAGGGGTGTCCTCAGCAAATATCTGTAGCATGTCATCATGGATATACTTGGGTGTTATACCTTTCTTTTGCAAATACCTAATGTCAACACGGGCTTCTGTTTTGACGATTTTTATATTCATCACACACATACCTTTTGGCAATTAATGCATACATCTGAATTCATATTTTCTTTTTAGTCTTAAAAAGAGAGGTAGAGAGTCGGAACAACACAATTATAGGATTTTCTTCTTGGTTGGGGTTAAAAAATTTTGAACTAACCTTACGCCCACACACACAGAAACACAGACACATATATATATATATATATATATATATATATATATATATATATAAGTGAACTCATGTATATATATAAATGAACTTAAATATATATATATATATATATACGTACACACAACACAAAACACACTCACACACACACACACACACACACACACACACACAACACACACACATATATATATATATATATATATATATATATATTTCTCTTCTTCAGCTTAAAATTTTGGCATAATTGAAATTAGATCAACAAGGGAATAAAAGTTGTCTACATTTCTGAGACGAAGCTTGATGATTTTTATCATAAAAGGTTTTCGGACTATTGCCTTCAACTTTATTGTTATTTCCACAACGTTTCGGCAGATATGTCCTCCGGACTTCTTCAGGTGCATGTCGAACTCGGGAACCTTCACGGAACTTCCATCTACGTCCTTTATTGAATCCACGGGTGTCGCCTGTCCTGATCCCGCTGGCCATAACCGGGTACAAGTGTTAAGTATTCCTGTTGCGTTATACGTCTGCTGTCAGGACTGAACCTGCAACCGCCAGATGATTGTCTTCTCAGAAGCTCCAAATGGTTTTTTATCCTGTTTTTGTATTATTCTTTACATTTAATATTTATCGTATGTAATTATATATTAATCTATGAATATCTATTATAATAACTATATCAATATCCCATTAAACCAATATTCGGCTACTAATATCAGTCAGTTAGCAACTGTAGTCGAGGGCGAGCAGAAGGCTCCCTTTTCAATAGTACTATACTAAGGTGTAGGGGAAAGAGCTGCTTCTTTCCCTGAATTTCTCCACTTTACCCTTGATACGTCCTTTATATTGCTGAGTGTTAAGCGAGGAGGTATAAAATACCATTTTTAAAGTCTTTGGTATGACGCGACCTGGGATTGAACTCAGGTCTTCCGGAACATGGCGAGCACTCTACCCACCGGGTTCAATCTCCAAGTTGAGTCAAAAAATGGTCATTGATGCCTCATTGCTTAACACTCAGCATTAATAGGTGCAGACCAAGGGTAAAGTGGAGTAATCCAGGGAAAGAAATAGCGCCCTCTCCTACACCTTGGTGTAGTAGATATCAAAAAGGGAGCCTTCGGGTCACTCTCGACTATGGTCGCCAACTTCACTTACTTTAATATGAGTCAAATGTTTTGCAATATTTTCAAAAAGATTGACATAATTCGGCAGCTCTAGATCCATTTGCCAAAGTCATGAATTTTGCAACCAAATGATAACGTTATGGGGATTTGCGTTCATAAATAAAGTCATTTGCCCAGTCGACTGGGGATGTAGAATACACCGACTGCACATCTGAAAAATGTAAGACCTAGATATGACATTAACAATCTGATGGTGAGGTTCCAGTGATGCTGAAGCGGAGTACACCTTGACATTGCTCCAAGGTCCACTCAGGCCCGGAATGGTAGTACCTGTTAGGGAATCATCAATGGGTTAAATAGAACTAACTGCATACTTATGCTAAACTGAATTGTTTGAATTAAATTGTTAGACTAAATTAAATAGCTTAAAATAGAAATGTCTTTAACAATTAAACTGTATTTACATTTATACTATGTGTTAATGCTAAAATGAATTGTTTGAAACGGAACTGTTTTTACATTGAAACTGTTTTTACACTAAACTGAATTGTTTAATATAGAACTGCTTTGACATTTAACTGTGTAAACAAAATCTGTAATCATACTAAATTCAATTGTCTGAATTAGAACTGTTTGAATAAACTGAATTGCTTGAAATAGAAATATTTTTGACAATTAAACTGTATACTCATGCTAAACTGAATTGCTTGAAATAGAAATGACTTTTTGTATAAAATAGATTTGTCGTTAAATAATGTACAAAGGTTGATATGCCATAAAACCCGAACGACCAGCCAATCAAAGAAAGTTTTTTCTAATTATTAGAATTTTTACAATAAAAAATGCACATTCGAATCCTATATATATATATATATATATATATATATATATATATATATATATATATATATATACTGTCGTCCACAGGCAGACTGTTTCGTTGAATCACAACTCTTGAATGTGGTAAGACACGCGAGGCATTTCAGGTTGAGATCGCAACTTGCCCAACTTGACTAACTTGACGTCACATCGATAACATACGAGGATCATGAAATTCTCGTCCCCTTCGAAGGAATCTCCTCCGGCTGCACTCCACTTGTTGTACCGTTCCAACAACTTCTGAAAAGCCCCATGGAATTCCTCTTGTGTGAGCAAGTCAATGAAGTTCATCACAGCCTCTTTCATCTCCTCAATTGTCTCCTAACGACACCCTCTGATCAAAAGTCACAGGAAGCAAGGTCTGGACAATAGTCAGGGTGAGGAACTGTCTTGATGCCTATCTTGATCATATAGTCTGTGACAAGGATGGTGTTGTTGACTTGAGCATTGTCCTGGTGGAAATGCTACTGACTCAATTTGAAGAGTGCTGGCCTCTTCCGACGGAATCACAACCTGAACTCCCTTAAAACCTCAACATAGTAACACTAACCCTAACCCTTTAGCCAATCAACTCTGGCGTATTGACTTCCTTACTCCTCCCACACCTCTCATCATCCCTCACAGACCCCCTGCCTTCTTTGAATCTCTTATGCCACTCAAAAACTGATGCTCGATTCATGCAAGATGCTCCAAAAGCAGTCTGAAGCATTCCATACGTTGTTTCTGTGGCATTTTTTCCAAGTTTAAAACATAATTTTATTGAATATCGTTCTCCTAAAGTGTCCTTACGTCCAGATAGCATTTTTGAAATTCCCCAGCTGTGACACTGAGGCTTTAGTAGGGTGTATTCCAATTGCTGCTGTAGCTGTTCATTTGAACCTGAAATCATAAAAATCGATCTGTCATCTTTTACCGATAACATACTGAATGATCAATAGTCTACGACAATTTTGGATGTCCATACGAAATAAATCTGGAAACTTATCGCATACACCTTGTATCACTCAGCCTGCAACAGACCAATTCAAACTAAGGAAGTTAAGGTATATATTTATTAACTTCCGTGTGTATAAATTTTACGCAATCGGATACGGAATTACTCAATTCGTTAGAAGATCTTTGAATTACGCGAATGGCAACCGTTAATAGCGTATCCAAAGTATGCATATATATATATATATGTATATGTGTGTGTGTGTGTGTGTGTGTGTACATGTGTAAATTTATTTTCGTTGATCCAATGAAAGAAAATTAAAAAAATATTAAGATGATTATGTCCACAAGAGATTTTGCTTTTAAGTTATCTATTTTTTTTTTTTTCAAAACGCGCTTCAGAAGTTTAAAGTCGTCTTCACAATAATTAACCGAAAGAATAAATAATAAAGAACCTAAAAGCAAATTCCCTTTAGAACCTATTATTTTTAAAGTATATATATATATATATATGTGTGTGTGTGTGTGTGTGTGTGTGTGTGTGTGTGTATGTGTGTGTGTGTGTGGGTGTTCGTATATATCATTTTATATATTTGTGTCTATATATATATATATATATATATATATATATATTCATGTATATGTGTGTATATACAAGTGTATAAGCATATGAATATATATGTTCAAGAGGAAGGCATCGGAACCAGTACTCGTAGGCTAACTTGACCTTTTCTGAGCGTCGAGCGAAATTTCTTGAACAATCTTCTTCTGTACTGTGATATGCTGCGCCTCCAAATTGCGCACAACAAATGTTTTTGATTGCTTCCGGTACATTATGGCCCAGTTCCAAAATTACATTACGTATAATGTTAATCAGTAATTCAGCCCATAAAAATCATTCAAAAAGCGAAAAAATTCATCATGTGTCAGCACACCAACTGCCACGTTACTACCGATCATAATGGCTGCCTAAGATTGCTTCATTTGCATCTGTAACGAAATATACAAAACGCAAACTAAAGTGTACAAATATATATATATATATATATATATATATATATATATATATATATATGTTTGTTTGTTTGGTTTGGTTTGGTTTGTTGGGTTTTATGGCATATCAACCTACATAGGTTATTTAACGTCAAATCCATTTTTATGTAAATAATCTGTTCTATTTAAAACAATTCAGTTTAGTATAAGTACACATTTTAATTGTCAAAAACATTTCTATTTCAAACTATTCAAGCAGTTATATGTAACAATTCAGTTAAGTGTAAATACAGTTTTAATGTCGAAAAACAGTTCTATTTCAAATAATTCAGTTAAGTATAAGCGCGAAGTTTAAATGTAAGTACGGTTTAATTGTACGGTTTAATTGTCAAAAGCATTACTATTTCAAGCTATTCAGTTTACTCAAGTAATTCAGTTTAGCATAGGTATGCTGTTAGTTCTATTAAACCCATAGATAGGGCCATATCAGGTGCTACCAAGCCGGGACAGAGTGGACCTGGGAGCGATGACAATGAAGGGGAACTCCGCATTCCCAAAGCTCCAGCATTACTGGAACCCCACCATCAGATTGTTTAGTTTCATATCCCCCTTGTTGTGGGGTGGTCTTACCCCTCTGCAGAGGTGCAGTCGGTGTATTCTACGGCCCCAGCCGACTGGGCATATATATGTTTGTGTGTGTGTATAAATTGCATATATATGTATGTATATATGTACTTGTATATGAGTGTGTTCATATGCGTATGTATGTAAATATCTATATCCATGTATAAGTTGTCAACCGGGCCATTGGTGTAATGAGTTGAAGGTTCGCCAATAGTTCAGGAGACCGGGGTTCAATTCCCGGTCGAGTCCTACCAAAAACTAAAAAAGTGGTACCCGATGACGCCTTGCTTAACACTCAGCATTATAAGTTAAGGATCGAGGGTAAAGTGGAACAATCCAGAGAATGGAGTAGCCCCCCCCCACACACACACACCACGGTGTAGTAGCTATTGAAAAGGGAGCTTTGGGGTCACCCCCGACTAATGTCACCAATTTTACTTTCAAGGGAATGAAATCGCGCCCGCCCCTATACCCTGACGTGGTAAGTATTCACAAGGGAGTCTTCAAGTCACACTCGACTAAGGTTGCCAAATTTACTTTCAAGAGAATGAAATAGCAACCTTACCTACACCTCGATATGGTAGCTATTGAAAAAGGAGCCCTTGGGTCACCTTCGACTAAGGTTGACAACTTTGTTTTCAAGGGATTGAAATAGCATCCTTTCCTACTCCTCGATGTGGTAGCTATTGAAAAGGGGGCCTTTGGGTCACCCTCGACTAACGTTGCCAACCATATTTTCAAGGGATTGAAATAGCATTCTAACCTACACCTCGATGTGGTAGCTATTGAAAAGTGAGCCTTTGGGTCAGCCTCGACTAAGGTCACCTAAATTACATTATTTCTGTGCCATCATCATCACCAGGTGTTACTGCTAGCACGGATTTCCCAGACTATCTCTCGCCACTCCTTATTATTCATCACACCCAGCAAGTCTTCCAGACTACATTATGTGTCCTTACAGAGTTTTGGTTGGTAAGTTCTTAATGCCCAGTCAATGCTGGCACATCCTTATGAAGAGTACCATAAGAGAACGTCACTTATGATCTCGTCCTTTCTTCTTCGGCAGTGTGCCGCATGTCTTGCTAGTCTTGTTTGGATGGTGATTGTGATGGGAGGTCAGTAACTTTTCAGCTGCATTTTCATTGGATATTGCTTGCAGGATTTGTTCAATAAAACATATAGCATTTTTGTTCTGTCAACGTCAAGTTTTTTTCTCTGTTCGTTTTGTCAGCGTTCATGTGGTGCATCCATATAGTAGAACTGACACAACTGCTGCTGGGAAGGAATTGCGTTTTATTTTATAGAATTGGTCAGACTTCCATACATGCATATATATATATATATATATATATATATATATATATATATATATACACATACATATACATATATATATATAAATGAAATAATAAAGCCCATTTACATGAAATAAATAAAGCCCATATACATATATATATAAATACATATACATACATATATATATATATATAAATATATACATATACATATATATATATAAATATATACATATATATATATAAATACATATACATATATAAAGCCCATATACATATATATATATAAATAAATATATACATAAAGCCCATATACATATATATATATAAATATATACATAAAGCCCATATACATATATATATATAAATATATACATATATATATATATACATATATATATATAAATATATACATAAAGCCCATATACATATATATATATATATATATAAATATATACATATACATATATATATATATATAAATATATACATATATATGTATAAATACATATACTTATATAAAGCCCATATACATATATATATATAAATAAAGCCCATTTAAATGAAATAAATAAAGCCCATATACATATATATATATATATAAATGAAATAAATAAAGCCCATTTAGCCCACTGGAAGTGGGCTAAATGAGGAGAAAACACTTCAACCTTCTTCTATCCCCTCCCTCCTACCCTTTTTTCTTGTGTCTATTCTGAATTATTTTATCCATAAGATCTGAATAAGTCCTGTTAGATTTTTTAGTGTTTTTTTTTAATTTATATCAAAACCCATAACAGGATGAAAATAAATTTATAATCCTAATGTGACCAGTTTCTGTTATTTTCTGACAGAAATTATAGCTCTCTAATGTCAGTTACATTGAGCTCTTTATCAGAAAAATTTAAATGTTCACTGTTGAATTTTTTTTTGTCCTGATGTAATTACGCCTATCTCCGGTTTAACTGGACCAAATAACGGTATGGATGCACTACTTGGACGCTAACTAAACGGCTGCAGAAGACGCTAGACGGCAATTACACAAGAATGTTGGGAGCAATATTGAACAAGTCCTGGCGGCAACACCCAACAAGGCACCAACTATATGGCCACCAACCTCCCATAACGACAACTATCCAAGTTAGACGAACCAGACATGCAGGGCCACCACATATCGCCGGGCAAAAGCAGGATGACCATCTCAAAAATACATACGGTAGCTTTATGAAGATATGGGATGAAGCCCTGAAGACATGCCAGAGGCGATAAATGGGAAAAGTGGCGGGAGAGGGTGGAGATAACCGTGCTAACGGCACAATATGATGACATATATATATATATATATATAGTCATCCACAGACTCTTTCGTTGTATTAAAACTCTTCAGTGTGGTTAGACAAGCGAGACGCTCCAAGCCGGGATCGAAACGTTAGGCAGATGACATACCCCTAGGCCAACGTTATACGTGAATTAATGCTTATGTTTCAAATTTAGTATGTTTTTCTTTTTTTTTTCTTTTTTTTTTTTGCACTATCGGATACCGGACTGCTCAATTCGTTAGAAAAGCTTTTGCATTGTTCGAGTAGCAACCACTATATTTCTTCACCGGAGTTGCTAAACCCAAATGGGATTGCAAAACATTTGACTCACACTGTGAAAAACTACTGCAGCATCAAGATTTCTAATGTTGGTTCAGAAAATATAACTATATTCTTCCCTGCTGCCTTTTTATATTGACATAATAGTTTTCTGAAAGTTACATAAAATTATTTGCTGAATAATTATGGCAAATATCTAATATCAAAATATCAGATATCTAACCCTGTCGGCTGGGGCTTTAGAATACATCGACTGCTTTTCTGCCAAGGGATAACCCCCAACGAGTGTCCTGCATATGATACAAAACAATATGATGGTGAGGTTCCAGTAATGTCAGAGTTTTGGGAAATGCGTAGTAACCCTTCATTGCCATCACTTCCATGTCCACTCTGGCCCAGGGTGATTGCACCTGATAAGGGTCCCATCTATAAGTCAAATAGAACTAAACCATAGTTTCGAAATCCTACTAGCGTACGGCATACCTAAAGAAACCGTAGCGGCAATAACGATTCTCTATAGAAACACTAAAGTAAAAGTACGATCACCAGATGGAGACACAGAATACTTTGACATTGTAGCAGGAGTACTACAAGGGGACACGCTGGCTCCGTATCTCTTTATCATTTGTCTAGACTACGTACTTAGAACATCAATTGACAAAATCAAAGAGAATGGCTTCGAACTGACGAAGAAAAAAAGCAGAAGATACCCCGCAACAACAATTACCGACGCCGACTACGCCGATGACATAGCGATACTGGCAAATACACCTGACCAAGCCGAAACACTTCCGCATAGTTTGGAACGAGCAGCAGCAAGCATAGGCCTCCATGTTAATGCACACAAAACGGAATATATGTGCTATAACGAAACGGGGGACATCTCCACTCTAGAAGGAACCCCTCTTAAACTAGTAGACAAATTCACGTACCTAGGAAGCAGCGTCGAATCAACCGAAAAGGACATCGAAACGAGGTTAACGAAAGCATGGACAGCTATCAATAGGCTATCGACTATATGGAAATCAGACCTAACCGATAAAATGAATCGCAGTTTCTTCCAGGCAGCGGTCACATCGATACTGCTATATGGATGCACTACATGGACGCTAACAAAACGGCTGGAGAAGAAACTAGATGGCAATTACACAAGAATGCTGCGTGCAATCCTGAACAAGTCCTGGCAGCAACACCCCACAAGACACCAACTGTACGGCCACCTGCCCCCTATCACGAAAACTATTCAAGTTAGACGAACCAGACATGCAGGACATTGCTGGAGAAGCAGAGATGAACTCATAAGAGATGTACTCTTATGGATCCCCACACATGGCCGCGCAAAAGCAGGACGACCAGCTCGAACGTACATTCAGCAGCTATGTGAGGATACAGGTTGTTGTCCTGAAGACCTACCTAGGGCGATGAACGATAGGGAGGAGTGGCGAGAGAGGGTCAGGGATATCCGTGCTGCCAGCACGATATGATGATGATGATGATGATGACTATTTTTGTAATTAAATTGCGTATTTATGCTAAACTGAATTGTTTAAAGTAGATCTGTTTTAGTATTTGATCTGCTTATTTATTCTAAACAGAATTATTTAAAATAGATCTGTTTTAGTATTTAAACTGCGTATTTATGTTAAACGGAATTGTTTAAAATAGATCTGTTTCAGTATTTAAACTGCGTAGTTATGCTAAGCTGAATTATTTAAAATAGATCTGCTTTTGCATTTTAACTGCGTATTTATCCTAAATTGAATTGTTTAAAATAGATCTGTTTTAATATTTAAACTGTGCATTTATGCTAAACTGAATTGTTTAAAATAGATCTATTTCAGTATCTAAACTGCGTATTTATGCTAAGCTGAATTGTTTAAAATAGATCTGTTTTTGCATTTTAACTGCATATTTATGCTAAACTGAATTGTTTTAAATAGATCTGTTTTAGTATTTAAACTGCGTATTTATGCTAAACTGAATTGTTTAAAATAGATCTGTTTTAGTATTTAAACTGTGTATTTATGCTAAGCTGAATTGTTTAAAATAGATCTGTTTTTGCATTTTAACTGCGTATTTATGCTAAACTAAATTACTTGAAATAGAACAGTCTCTGACATTGAAACTGTACTTACGCTAAACTGAATTATTTAAATTATATCTGTTTGACTAAACCGAATTGCTTGAAATAGAATTGTTTTTGACAATTAAACTGTGTACTCGTGCTAAACTGAATTGTTTAGAATAGAACTGATTATTTGTCTAAAAATGGATTTGGCATTAAATAACCTACAAATGTTGATATGCCATAAAAACCAACCAACCAACCAACCAACATCGAATATCACTGATTTGGTCTTGTAATAAACGAGAAGTAATCATCACATATGCAAATATGGCCAAATTAATGTATTCTAGAATCTATTCTTATGTGTGTTTTGTTGAGGTTAGCATTTGTTAATCGGTTTGTATTGGTTTGCAATGGTTTATTTGTACAACGGGATCACAAACTTCGTGGGGTATTTAAAGTCAAAACTATCGTCGAAAAACAGTAGTTGTACTATTAAATCCATAGCTGATATGGATTATTGTGTGCATCCCTTTTCCGAGGGTATTAGTCTGAAATTTAACCTAATAGCACAACTTCAGTCAGAACTTGCTTTCAAAAATATTACAGTTCAACACATTAGCGACTACCCAACAGGACCGCCTCAGTATATTTTTCGTATTTCAATGCAACTTAAAATATGCTGTACGAGGAAAATGCATCTCTTTATGCAAATTAGATCATTAGCTATCTGATAATTAGATTCCGTCTTATCAACCCATCATGTTAATTTCCATTGATTACTTTAATGTTCATATTCTTTTAAACCCCACTATCATATAATGAACCAAACCATCCATCCCTCTATCTAATAAAATGAATGTATAGAATTTAAGACGAGATGTTTCTATAAGGTTTTATTAGCTAATTAGTGGATTCCAATATGGCGACCAAGACGCAAAAATAATACGTAAATAAGTCTCTTCGATTCTTCGAGATTCTAAATATTTCTTTATCTGATATAAACTGATTCTGCAATGTTTTTCAATCTTTTTTTCTGTCCTTCTTAGTTTATATATATATATATATATATATATATATATATATATATATATATATATATATTAAAACATCCAGAGCTTATTAGGCAAATTTGAGTCCATTAACGAAACATAAAACCTCAAAAAATATTTCCTGAAAAGAAAAAAAAATTCAAGATGCAATATTTAAATTATTCTGCTAGAAATTGTTTGAGAGGCTACTTTAGTAATCACTCACTGTTTTCGAAGGTCTTTTGCTAATAAATGTTCCAGTAAAAGAATATGAAAAAATATGGATTATTCTATGAAATAAAAAAAAATGACTGATGTTCGTCGTTTCATTTTACTCTGAACACACAAAAGTAATGTCGGCTAGGCTTATATTATGCGAAATGCCTTATCTCTAAAAGGTAAGTTGCCCCTCTAAAAGAAAGGTTTCCTAGATTTTAGAATAATTTGCTTCTGGTAGTAGGTTCTGGACGTTTGAGGAATATGGTGTACACCTTCACTACCATTACTCCCAGTCCCACTCTGACCCGGAATGGTAGCACCAATCTATAATTCAATGGTCATATCTATGTTTCAAAAGTATTATTACTTCTCTGCAGTTGGTGTATTCACTCACAAACGAGTGTCGTGTATATACCGCTGAACAATATGAAGGTTTGGTCCCAGTAATGCTGGAGTTTTGGGGAAAGCAGAATACCCATTCATTGCCATCACTCCCAGGTCCACTCTGGACAAAGTGGTTGCACCTAATAGGGTCTTATCAATTGGTTAAATAGAACTAACCTGCGAACTTACGCTAAATTTAATTAATTGAAGTAGAACTGTTTTTTTGACATTGAAACCGTATTTATGCTACCCTGAATTGCATGAATAAGAAATGTTTTGACATTTAACTGTGAATAAACAAAAACTATACTTACACTAAACTGAATTGTTTGATTTAGAACAGTTTGACTAGACTGAATATCTTGAAATAGAAGTGTTTTGACAGTTAAACTGTGTACTCATGCTTAGCTGAATTTTTTGAAATAGAACTGATTATTTGTCAAAAATGGATTTGGCATTAAATAGCCTACAAAGGTTTATATGCCATAAACTCAACCAACCCATATCAAACCTATTCGTGCTAGATAAGAATACATGACACGATGTAACTTTGTGCAAAATATCTTTTTAAAGAAAGGTTATTTCGAGCTGTAATTACTCTCAAAGGATTTTGATTATTTCAATCATAGAGCGTTATTTTTTTTATTTTTATTTTTTCTTTTTACCGGAGCATTAGATGATCAACTTTTACTGGAGTCTGAGGGAGAGCAGTGTCCTCAGCTTCCCAAGACTCTTCTCCGACTCCTCACTGATCTTTGTAATACAGTCGTCTTGGTGGTATCAATTCTTCCTCTGATTTCCAGGTCTTTGATGTTTTTAAAGCATTTGACGTGAGTTCTAAGGAAACAATGACAATTGGAGTAACCGTTCATCTAATTTTTCAGTTTTTTTAAAATTACTCTGCCAAGCTCCACATATATGATATGTAAACAGCCACTCCTACCTATCGTTCATTACTTCTGGCAGGTCTTCAGGAATACATCCCGTATCCTCACATAGCTGCTGTATACATATTCGAGCAGGCCATCCTGTTTTTGTTCGGCCATATGAGGGGGTCCATAGGAGTACATCACTTATGAGCTCGTCTCTGCTTCTCCAGCTGGGTCCTGCATGTCTGGTCCGTCTAACTTGGATAGTAAGTGGCTGTATAGTTGGTGCTTCGTGGGGTGTTACCTCTATGACTCGTTCAATATTGCTCGCTGCATTTTTGTGTAATTGCCGTCTATCTTTTTCTCCAGCCGTTTTGTTAGCGTCCAAGTAGTGCATCCATATAGCAGTATCGATACGACCATGCATATATAATAATCATATAAATATGAAATTGATTGATATGGCAAAACTTATGTGGAATTGTTTGGATTACTTTTAACATAGTAGATTCATATAACGTTACGAAGTAATGCATGTATGAAACGATTTCAATAACTTCTTATGTAATATAATAACCGAGGGATTTCGTTTTATATATCTTGCCTTTGGGTTAAGTTAGGCATAGAACATTTCGGCTCAGCACATGGGGTAGTTTGGTAAAACTTGAGCGCAGGTGTCAACGCGCTCGCGGGGGCGGATTTGTCGTTCAAAGATGTCAAAATAAAAATGTCAGACAGAAAATTTTGACTTGGGGATGTGAATGAGATCATGCACCGGAAGCGTGCGCGAAGGATTTGGGGGATTTTGAAAAAAGTCTGTTGAGTTGAGAACTAGACACCGAACGAGAAGGGTCGACTTTCGGGGCTCACAGAGGCCAGACAAATTTGCGTTCTACGGGCGCCGCACGAGATGGGGGTGCACATGGAAAAGCCAGAATAGAAAGAGTGTGTATTTCTCTCCTTATATCGACGAAACTTTAAACTCAAAGGTAATAAAAAGTTTCGTACCTGGACTAAGAAGTCATAAGTGTTTTCGTGTTTCGAGATTCCTATGTTCTATGTATATATGTTATGAACATTCTATGTACGAGATGGCGGGGGGACAGATAAAAAAGCCAGAATAGAAAAATGTGTATCTCTCTCGTTATGTCGACGAAACTTTAAACTCAAAGGTAATAAAAAGTTTCGTATCTGAACTAAGAAGCCATAAGTGTTTTTTGTGTTTCGAGATTCTTATGTTCTATGTATATATGTTATGAACATTCTAATGTACGTTTCACACCTATTCATATCTAGCTATGGTAGACTTATTCATTACACCACGGGGTGTAATGGTTTAACTACTGCTCTGCCACCTCGAAGGAAGCTCACTCGAAATCGTGTGCTATTACAGTTACTTTGGGATAAGAAAAAAACCCGCAGGAAAGGTATTGGGCCCTTTATTCCCGTAAGCTGTAGTTTAAATAGTATCCTTGCTATTCTTCTACAACAATAGCTTTGACATTAAATAGCAGTAGAAGTTTGATATGCCATTATATAAAAAAATGATATAACATTAAACAAAGAAATCAAACCAAACCAATAACTCTTTTCAATGATAATCTATCATCTATATATATATATATATATATATATATATATATATATATATATATATATATCTGTGTATGTGTGTGTCTGTGTGTGTGTGTCTGTGAGAGAGAGAGAGCGTTTCTGTGTCCGTTTTGTGTGAGAGAAATGGTATACAACTAATATATTTCACCAATTTTTAAGTTCCTTTTATCCCTACACACTCAGAAACCAACAAACGCCCGCACACATATACACAATAAAGCACATACATGTATGTACATATGTATGTACACAGATTGTATGTTTGTGCATGCCAAAAAAATTGAGACATGTCTACTAAGTGAGCTGAAATTTTTAATCCATTTCCTTTAATATTTCCCGACTTGGTGTGGCCGAGAAATTTTTAGCACCTCACACAATCTTATATATATATATATATATATATATATATATATATATATATATACATGTGTATATATATATGTGTGTGTGTGTGTGTGCGCGTGTGTGTATTAGTTGTATTTTATGGTGCATCAACTTTTGCAGGTTATTTAACGCCAGATCGTTTTTTTTAAACATAAATACACATTTTAATTGTCAAAACACTTCTATTTCAAGCTTTTCATTTCTAATTCAAACAAATCAGTTCAGCATATGTACGCCGTCTAGTTCTATTTAAATCCATTTCGTACAAATAATCCATTCTATTTCAAACAATTCAGTTTTGCATGAATATACAGTTTCATTCTCAAAGACATTTCTCTTTCAAGATATTCAGTTTATTCATTTCAGTTCTAACTGAAACAATTTAGTGTACTCATACAAAACTGAATTGCTTGAAATAGTACTGTTTTGACATTAAAAATGCGTAATTTGGTAAAACTGAATTGTTTGAAATAAAGCTGTTTTTGGATGCTAAACTGAATTGTTTGAAAAAGAACAATTTTGGATATTTAACAGTAAGTAAACAAAAACTATATTTATACTAAACTGAATTGTTTGAATTTGAACTGTTTGACTAAACTGAATAGCATGAAATAGATATGTTTTCAGAATTAAACTGAGTATTTATGCTAAACCGAATTGTTTGAAAGAGAAGTGTTTATTTGTATAAAAATGAATTTGACATTAAATAACATACAATGGTTTATATGCCATAAAAATCAAACAGACAATCAAACTTCGTGAAGATGACGTAAAATGTCAGAAATACATGTTGAAGAAAAATGAACGACTATATAATTTGACTGTTTTAATTCTAAGGTATATATATATATATATATATAAGCATCAAGGAATGAGAGTTGAAGTGCTGGCAGAATGCGAAAAAAGCGAAATACATCATGTTTTAAAATTTAAGTTTTAGCTTAAACCACGATTAAAGACCTCCCTTTGCCTAATATTTTCCAATAAAAGGATGGAGAACAGATTGATTCATGCTGCACCGAAGGGTATTAAACATGAAATGAAACGTAAACGTCCTTTGTAACCATTTGAAGTCAGCTCGCCGCGTTCATTTCCAACAGCCATAACTTACGCTATGACTTTGTATGTGTGTATAGGCTCGTGTATGTGTGTGCGTTTGTATGAAGTCAAGGAACCTTGTGTAGATCCGAGTAAATTCTATTTCTATTCAAATCTTCAGTTGCAAAGAGATGTGTGGTTTATTACTTGATTTCATTGGTTCGTTTTTATGGCATATTAACCTTTGTAGGTTATTTAATGCCAAATCTACTTTATATAATTAAACAGTTCTACTTAAAACAATTCAGTTTACTATAAGTAAACAAACTATTCAGTTTAGTCAAGTAGTTCTAAATCAAACAATTCAGTTTGATTGTATAGTTTTTGTTTACACACAGTTAAATATAAAAAATGTTCTATTTAAAAAAATTCAGTTTAGTATCTTAAAACAAATCAAATGCAAACAAATCAATGCAATTCAGCATATGTACGCAGTTTAGATGTCAAAACAGTCCTATTTCAAGTAATTCAGTTTAACAGAAATAAACAGTTTAGTTCTATTTGTTGGATATATATATATATATATATATATATATATATATATATATATATATATATTCATTTCAATTTCATTCGATTTATTTATTATTATTTTATTCATTTCAGATTTTCTCTTGTCAACATTAACATTTGGTTTTTCTCCAGGACTCTTCTCAGTAGTCCGGTTGGTCTAAATAATGCTGTAGTCTCGATGTTCTCTACGGATCCTCTAATTTCCAAGTCTTCCAGTCCTTTTAACAATCCTTTGGGGACTGTTCCAAATGCCCTAATTCAAAATGGCATTACCATCACCTCTATGCCTCATTGTTTTTTTTAAGTTTTCTAGCAAGATCTTGGTAGTTGCCTCTTTTTTCGCTTTCTTTTAATTTTATTTTTGGCCTGTCCAAACGGCAAAGTCGGCAGGTTCTCTATTTTCATTTTCTTTACGATCACTAGGTCTTGTCGTCTGGCTTGGATTAAGCGATTTATTTGTATCTCAAAATCCTTGAGGATCTTTGGCGTCTCATTCTCTAGAACGGATTCAAGATAGTGCATATACGTGGGGCCTTCAATAGGTTTCGAGACTTTTTTTTGTACAGGCATTTAAAATTGGTGTACACTCTTGAGAATTCAGTATGTTATTGCTATACAACCTGTGAGATGACTGACCAATTTTTATGATTTCAGGTTCAAATCAACAGTTACGGCAGCAATTGGAACACACCCTACTAAAGCCTGATTGTCACAGTTGGTGACTTTCAAAAATGCAATCTGGACATGAGGACACTTTAGAAGAACGATATGCAATAAAATTCTGTTTTAAACTTGGAAAAAATGCCACAGAAACAACGTATGGAATGCTTCAGACTGCTTTTGGAGCATCTTGCATGAATCGAGCATCAGTTTTTGAGTGGCATATGAGATTCAGGGGGGTTTGTGAGGGATTATGGGAGGTGTAGGAGTACTAAGGAAGTAAATACACCAGAGGGTTAGGGTTAGGGTTACTGTGTTGAGGTTTTAAGGGGGTTCAGGAAGGCATTCCGTCGGAAGGGACCAGCACTCTTCAAATCGGGTTAGTGGCATTTCCACCAGGAAAATGCACAAGTCCACAACTCCATTCTTTGCACAGACTATTTGACAAAGATGGGCATCAAGACAGTTCCTCACCGTCCCTATAGTCCAGACCTTGCTCCCTGTGACTTTTGGTTATTCCCTAAGCTCAGAGGCTGTCGTTATGAGGCAATTGAGGAGATGAAAGAAGCTGTGACGAAGGTCATTGATACGCTGACACAACAGGACTTCCATAGGGCTTTCCAGACGTTGTTGGAACGGTACAACAAGTGTGTTACAGCCGGGTGAGATTACTTCGAAGAGGACTAGAGTTTCATGTGTGTACGATCAATAAAAGTGCCCATACGAAAAAAGTCTGGAAACCTATTTAATGATCCTCATACCAATTGTTCGTTGGATCAATTTAAAACTTTTTGAACAATTCCCTTGTACTCTTTTTGCGCTAATTTGCTGCTGTGGCTTATTATATAACTCATCGTTCCGTCTCTCATCATCATTATGATCATGTCGTGCCACCTGCTCGGATACCCCTGACACTCACTTGCCACTTCTCCCTATCGTTCTTCGCCTCTGGCAGGTCTTCAGGTTTACATCCTGTATCCTCACATAAATGCTCTATGTAGGTTCGAGCTTGTTGTCCTGCTTTTTCTCGGCCATACGTAGGGGTCCATAGGAGTACATCACTTATGAGCTCGACTTCGTTTCTCCAGCAGTGTCCTGTATGTCTGGTTCGTCTAACTTGGATAGTTTTCGTAATGGGAGGCAGGTAGCCGTATAGTCGGTGCCTTGTGGGGTGTTGCCGCCAGGACTTGTTCAATATTGCACGCAACATTATTGTGTAATTGCCGTCTAGCTTTTTCTGCAGCCGTTTTGTGAGCGTCCAAGTAGTGCATCCATATAGCAGTATCGATACGATCGCAGCTTGGAAGAAACTGCGTTTCATTTTATCGGTCAGGTATGACTTCCATATGATCGATAGCTTATCGATAGCTGTCCATGCCATCGTTAGCCGCGTGTCGATGTCTTTTTCGGTTGATGAGACGAACTTGTCAACCAGTTTCAGAGAGGTTCCGTCTAGTGTGGAAATGTCGCTTGTTTGATTAAAGCACATGTATTCAGTTTTGTGTGTATTGACATGGAGTCTCTAACATCACATTATATACGTATATCATTTTGTTGTGTCTTGTCTGCATTTTTTAACACATTTGGTCCTAATGTCATTGTTTTGTGTTGCTTTTAGCAGAAATTCGTTTTCTTTCTTAAGTTTGCTCTTTCTTGGCCATGTCCAAGGTGTCTCGGGTGAGATTACGCTTGTTTGTCGCTTGTTTGCTTTCACTCCATTTTGGTTTTCTAGTTACTTTTGATCTTGTGGTATTTATGTTGTTTCTGGTCGCGGTAATTATTTTTCATCTGCGTTTTCTTATCTAGTCTTCAAGATGACACAAAAGTTTGCCCAGTCGGCTTGGGCTGTAGAATAAACTGGCGAGTGTCCTAGATATGACACTAAACACTCTGATGGTGAGGTTCCAGTAATGCTGGAGCTTTGGGGAATGCGGAGTACTCCTTTATGGCCATCTTTCCCTGGTCCACTCTGGCCCAGATTGGTAGCACCAGATAGAGCCTAATCTATGGGTCAAATAGAACTGAACTGCGTACTTATACTTTTTCAATTTTTTCTTTCATCGCCACTTAATTAATGGTGTCAGCTTCCAACATCTCCCAGTATTTTTACGTTTCCTTTTTTCCTAGCCTTCAGATTTTTTCTTCATTTGGTTGTTGGTTGGTTGGGTTTCATGCCATATCAATCTTTGTAGGTTATTTAACGCCAAATCCATCTTTAAGCAAATAGTCAGTTCTATTTCAAACAATTCTGTTTACCATGAGTACACAGTTTAATTGTCAAAAACATTTCTATTTCCATGTACTCAGTTTATTCAAACAGTTCTAATTCAGCTAATTCAGTTTAGTATACGTATACATTTTGTTTACACACAGTTAAATGTCAAAACAGATTTACATTAAATAACGCAGTTCAGTGTAAGTTGAGTTTCAATGTCAAAAACAATTATATTTCAAACAGTTCAGTTTAGCATAAGCATGAAGTTTAAATGTAAGTACAGTTTAATTGTTAAAAATATCTCTATTTTAAGCCATTCAGTTTAGTCAAACAGTTCTAATTAAAACAATTCAATTCAGCATAAGTATGCAGTTAGTTCTATTTTACCCACTGATAGGACCCTTATAAGGTGCTACCACTCTGGGCAAGAGTGAACCTTGGGGCGATGGAAATGAAAGGGTACTCCGCATTTCTCTAAGATCCAGCATTACTGCAACCTCAACATCAGATTTTTTAGTTTAATATCCAGGATACTCGTAGGGAGGGGGTCTTACCCCTCTGCAGAAAGCAGTCAGTGCATTCTACAGCCCCAGCCGACTAGGCAATAATTTGGTTGTTCTATTCCATTTGTGTTTTGTCGTTTTACATTATTATTATTATTATTACGTTTACTCGTTTAGAGTTTTTCACATCAGTGTTAGCTGGCGTTTTTTCACTAGAGTCTGAGTGACAGCAAGTCTCCTCAGGTCTCCAAGACTCGTCTCAGGATTCTGGCCGTTCTCAGCAATGCTGTCATTTGGATAGTCTCTACCCGTCCACCAACTTCCAAGTCCTCCAGGCCTTTTAATAATCCTTTAGTTATTGTACCAAAAGCACCAATCACAATTGGTAAAATCGTCAATTTCATGTTCCACAGCTTTTTCAATTGTCTAGTAAGGTCGAGGTACTTATCCATCTTTTCACATTCCTTAAGATTTATTCTGTGGTCTGCCGGGACAGCAAAGTCGACAATTTTGCAAATTGTTATTTGTGAGGTTTGTTTAAACAAGTGGCAGCTGATGATCGTCAATTGGAGTTTGAGTCAGAACAATTCTATTCCAGTCTCCAGGACTGTTTTTGGTATTTTGTAGATCTCAAAAATAGTGGGATCTGGATAGCCCCAGTTCCTTTTCTCTTTTTTTTTTTGTCCCCTTTTCAAGCCTTTAGGGATCGCTCCAACCGCACCAACTTTAATTTAAATCACGCTCACCTTCATTTTTCACAAAATACTTCGTTCTCAAGCAAGGTCTAGGTACATTTCTCTCATTTTGCTTTCTTTTTCTTCCTGTGTACTGTATTTGCTTCTTCTAGGATTAACAGTTTCAGTTTGTTATCACCATATAACCTACATTTACAATACTGTGGCGTATTTTCAATTTTTGGTTCAGTGTAATTGATCCTAATTGCGTTGTTTCGTGTAACTTTCATGCGAGACTCTGTGTCTCTTTCACGGTTTCCCTTTCTTTGGTATTTTCATGACTTCTCGAGAGCCATCTTGCCAGTTTATCTTTTGAAAAATCCATACGGCTATTTTTCTTCCCATTCTACTTCCTAGATTTTTCTGTTTGTTCTTTTTTTTTCTTATGCTGCCTCTGTTGTTATTGGCTACTGTAATAAGCATTCTGTTGGGTACCACCCACTTTTCTCCACATAATGAACAAGTCAATCTGCCATATGTAGCAGGGCAGTCGACAAGGTGAAGAGTCGTTTCGTATAACGGAAGACAATACTATCGTTGGACTATATCTTTATTCTGTATTCTCTAATCCTATGTTCAAGTCTACTAATAGTCTCTCTATTGTATATACTTTTTCCTGAGAATATAACTCTATTTCCGCACATATCGTGGTTTGTCCTTTATTTAATATTACATTCTGTATTCACTAATCCTATGTTCTTGTCTACTAATAGTCTCTATATTGTATATACTTTTTCCTGAGGATATATCTCTATTTCCTCTCATATCGTGGTTTGTCCTTTATTTAATATTACAAGTCTTCACTCATCCTATGTTCTTGTCTACTAATAGTCTCTCTATTGTATATACTTTTTCCTGAGAATATATCTCTATTTCCTCTCATATCGTGGTTTGTCCTTTATTTAATATTACATTCTGTATTCACTAATCCTATCTTCTTGTCTACTAATAGTCTCTCTATTGTATATAATTTTTGCTGAGAATATAACTCTAATTCCTCACATATCGTGGTTTGTTCTTTATTTAATATCACAAGCGTTCACTAATCCTATGTTCTTGTCTACTAATCACCATCATCATCATCATATCGTGCTGGTAGCAGGGATATCCCTGACCCTCTCTCGCCACTCCTCCCTATCGTTCATCGCCATAGGTATGTCTTCAGGACAACATCCCGTATCCTCACATAGCTGCTGAATGTATGTTCGTGCTGGTCGTCCTGCTTTTTCACGGCCATGTGTGGGGGTCCATAAGAGTACATCTCTTATGAGCTCGTCCCTGCTTCTCCAGCAGTGTCCTGCATGTCTGGTTCGTCTAACTTGAATAGTTTTCGTGATAGGGGGCTGGTGGCCGTACAGTTGGTGTCTTGGGGGGTGTTGCCGCCAGGACTTGTTTAAGATTGCACGTAGCATTCTTGTGTAATTGCCGTCTAGCTTCTTCTCCAGCCGTTTTGTTAGCGTCCATGTAGTGCAGCCATATAGCAGTATCGATGTGACCGCTGTCTGGAAGAAACTGCGTTTCATTTTATTGGTTAGGTCAGATTTCTATATCATCGATAGCCTATCGACAGCTGTCCATGCCTTCGCTAACCTCGTTTCGATGTCCTTTTCGGTTGATTCGACGCTGCTTCCTAGGTACGTGAATTTGTCTACTAGCTTAAGAGGGGTTCCTTCTAGAGTGGAGATGTCCCCCGTTTGATTATAGCACATATATTCCGTTTTGTGTGCATTAACATTGAGGCCTATGCTTGCTGCTGCTCGTTCCAAACTATGCAGTCGTGTTTCGGCTTGGTCAGGTGTATTTGCCAGTATCGCTATATCATCGGCGTAGTCGGCGTCGGTAATTGTTGTTGCAGGGTACCTTCTGCTTCTTTTCTTCGTCAGTTCGAAACCATTCTCTTTGATTTTGTCAATCGAGGTTCTAAGTACGTAGTCTAGACAGATGATAAAGAGCTACGGAGCCAGCGTGTCCCCTTGTAGTACTCCTGCTACAATGTCGAAGTATTCTGTGTTCTGGTGATCGTACTTTTACTTTAGTGTTTCTATAGAGAATCGTTATTGCCGCTACGGTTTCTTTAGGTATGCCGTACGCTAGTAGGATTTGTTCCATCTTTCCTCTGTGAATGGAATCAACAAATATTAATGTCGCTTGTAGGTTTTTTGCCCGTACACCTTCAAGGATTCTACGGATGGTTAATATTTGTGAGGTCGTGGATCTATTTCTTCGGAAGCCATTTTGTTTTTTTCTAAGTATGTTGTCGATTTCGGGTTCTATGCGGTTTCGTAGTAGGGCATTGTAGATTTTGGCTGCTATGGATGTAAGTGTTATGCCTCGGTAGTTTTTGGCTAATCCGAGGTCCCCCTTTTTAGGGAAGGGGAGTATGCATCCCTTCATCCATCTATCTATCGGATCTTGATTGTATACTGCGTTGCAGTGTCGGAGCAGTATGTCGTCGAATTGTCTGGTCTTCCATACTTCCGGGGAAATTTCGCCCAGCCCAGCAGCTTTCCTATTTTTAATTTTTCTGAGAACCGAGTCGAGTTCTTCTTGTGTGAACGGTCCTAAGTTAATGTCTAATTGTTTTCTAATTATTCTGGTGATTGGTTCATGTGTTATTTTCGGTGGGTCTCCTTGTAAGTTTTCGAAGTGCTGTTTCCACAGTTTTATTCTTTCTTGTTGGTTTGCTGCTTTCAGTTTTGCTTTGGCTGTTTTCTTTCTTCTACTCACTTCGTTTATTGTTTGCCAGGCTATCCTCGATTGTCTATCTTCCACCGAGACTCTAAACTTATCAATCTGATTTTGAATGTATTCTGTCTGTTCCTTTATATATATGCGTGCTAATTGATATTGTGCCGTTTTTATTTTTAAGGCATTTGTGTTTCTTGGGTTCTTTCGATAGTTTTGGGGGGCTGTTTTCACTAGTGCACGGTTTTCTCTCACCGCTAAAGTTTCCCATGGGACTCTATATTTAGTTTTGAGTTTTGTTGTAATGCATTTCGCTGCTGCCTCGAGGTGTGCATTGACGAAATTTTAATATTCGTCGTTTGGTGTACTTTTTTCCGTCTTTTCTTGTAGGGTTTCGAATCTGTTTCTTAATTCTAATACGTATTTATCTCTTATATCTCTGTTGTTCAATAGGGCCCAGTCATAGTGTTTGGTGGTCGCTGTTCGTTTGGCGTTTTTTCGTAGGCTTAACCGTATTTTCGCCGTGACTATTCGGTGATCGGTGGACACACCCTCAAAAGAGGAGTATGCCTCGCAATTCATTGCACTATTTTTCCATTTCTTGTTTATAAGGACGTAGCCTATCTGAGCTTTAGTATTGTTTGCGCACGTGTATGTCCATAGTTTTCCCTCCCTTTTTTGGTAGTTTGTATTGAGGCATGCTAATCTGTTTTCTATCATGAAATCTGTTAGATGTTGCCCATTCCTGTTTGACGTGTTGTGGAGGCTGTATTTGTTGTTTCCGTTTTTCCCGATTTGGGCATTCATGTCTCCGCCAATGACTAACATGTGTTTCGGGATAGTCTCTCTATTATATATACTTTTTCCTAATAATCTATTTCTATTTCCTCTCAAATCGTGGTTTGTCCTTTATTTATATCACTAGCGTTCACTAACCAGAACGCAACACATTCCTTTGCGCTTTTTAATGTAGTTCATAAGTACTTGCTTTGATGCATCAACGCACTTATCCTACCTGGCGATTCGTCTTCCTGTTTCTTTCTTGAATCCTACGGTCTGTCAACATCATCTCTGACATGTGAGAGGGTGTCCTCATGGTGTAATAGTTAAAGCACTGGAATTGTAGTAAGTGAGTTCGAACCCCAGTCGAGCAATTACGTTCACCTTTGGATAAATACCTTTAGGAAAAGTATGAAACCCCTTATCCGATCTATGGATTTAACAGTACCCCTACTGTCCTTCTAGAAGGATGGATTTGGCATTAAATAACCCAAGAAGGTTGATATCCCATTTAACAGCAAATAAACTAACAATCTAACATGCAAGGCTTTGCATAGTCATCTGCATTTTTAAAAAAATCTGTTTTGTCTATTCAGTTAATTTCCTACCTTGTTTATTTTAAGAATGCTCCCGAGTGTCTGAAAGGGGATAATGCCTTAGTGTTTATGCCTGTGATAAGATATCTGTTGAATAGGTTGTTCTGAGAATTTTTCTGGTTCTTCTGTTGTACACTTTTCATATTTTTTCTTACAACTCCATTTAAAAATAGTGTTTGCTTCTAATATGTCCAAATACTTGTTATTTTCTTTCTCTGCAACCATTTTAATCTTTTTCCAGGTTTGGCAGTTCCAATTCCTCCCTTGTTTCTCTTTTCTCGTTTCTTATTATCAAGATGGTACATTTTTCTATGCACACTTCCTTTTCTTTATTCTGGATGCATATTCTAATTGAGTCTATCAATTTTCAGTTCTTTATCATTTTTTCTACAAATATATGCATTTCGACCAGGTAAGTGTGACGTGGTATGCTACCGAGAGAGGGAAAGAGAGATCAATTCCGTCCCCTTCTATGTTTGAATCAACAGTCACTAAGACTGACCGCTTAAACGGTAGGAGAATGATGGTCAATTCCTCGCACTCCATGACTTGCAGCCCGTTGAACAAAGTATAGAATCCTGGTCACTCGGGTCTCATGACCAGGTCCAATAGTGGGAGAAGAGAAAGGTCAAATGATTGGCTATAGACCCTTTAGCGCTATAATGATACCTTTTCGTCAGAGAAAAATTGGAAAAGAAAGTTCAGTTTGAGGAGAGAAGTCGGCGGATAAAGACACCGGCTTACAGCCAAACTCCGGAAGGTCCCTCGCCCGCAAAAAGAATCTTTATTTCTGGACAGACATTGGCAAGAGAAAAACGCCAATTTAGCGAAGCCCCGGGAAAGTCTCCCGTAAAAAGAATAGAACAGAATGTTTGAAAAGAAGACAGTAGAGATGCACATTCAGCCAGATCCTGGGGATGCCACTCACCCGTAAAAGAAAAGAGCCTGAATATTAAGCCTTGTCAAAGATAAGTACAACTTAAACTGTTTTTCCTTCTACCCTTCCTAAATATTGGAATTATATGTATTCAAAAATAAAAGAAAGAAACTGAAAGGATTCTGTTTCATCAACAGTAAATTAGCGAATAGACTTTGGTATATGCTTCAGCCCGGCAACTTAAGCATTTTCTCAAGTAAAAGAAAAAAAAAAGAAAGAAAAAAGGAGAAAGAAGAAAAGGAGTGTTGAGAGACATTTATGTTTGATACTACCTGCTGGCTTAATATTGCCGATATTTTAAAAATAAAAGAGAAAATAAAAAGGAATTGTTTCTTAAATCTTATCATTATTTGTTTGGTCGTCGCCTATTAAAACTTTGATATATTCTAAATGCACTCTTGTGTTGAAATCTATTGGTGGTGTTTATTTATCTATCGAGTCGCCTACTTTTGCACATATCTGTTTCAGCTTAATTCTCGCTAAATGTCTTATTTACCTGAAAACACTATAAGGTGTTTTTTTTTTAAATTTGACTACAGTTAATATTTCTTTTAACCATGAAGTCCATGTTTTTCGTTATCCGCGGGGGTATGAAAACGAGGGACTTGGTGGTGTATGTGAAAGTGAATTGGAAACCCCCTCGCCAGCGTCGGAGACCAGTCTATCCCCAAATTAACCCCTACATTGTTTGCCAGTTTAGCAGATGCTCGAAAAAGGAGTTTTAACTAGGACCTATTTTTGCAAAGAATCAAGTGCCAGCCTGCCTTCGACGTCACATGCGCATAAAATGAACTCTCGTCCTGGGATAATTATTCATGCAGCGTCACAGCAAGTCTTTTTTTTTTTTTTTGCTTTTGTAAATTCGTAGCCCCCACTGCTCTTATATATGAAACTGGGTGATATCCTTGCAATTACAAATGGTAGTCAGGAGAAGGTGTCTCCCGGGGAAATGTCTTACTGGATTTTCACCTCTGGTCACCTTTTTCCTCCAACTGTTAGTTTCACTTTCCAGTTTTTTTCCTGGCTTTCAAGAAAAAAGTTTGCGATTTTGTCGGTTATCATGTACATTTTTTTATACTTAAGTTACCCGACTCTTTTGTTGTCAATGGATGCCCACATTTTCCCACTGATTCTGTCTCCAGAATCTGCTGATCTTTGTATAGTAGGGCACGTCCTCCTCTTGACAAAGCATTCTTCTTATTCTTTTGGGAAAAAATATTTATGGCTTAAAGGCGAGTAATAGATCTCTTCTTTATTTTTTGAACTCAGGATTTTCAACATCATGGGTAGCTACCTTGCCAGGGATAGTTCTTTTTGAGGGTCTTTTTTTTGGGGGGTCGTTTTCCGGGGGGGTGCTCTTCGGGGGGTCTTCTTAGATCGGATAAGTTTTTCTCTTCGTCATTCATTTGGGAACACTCTCTTCTTTTTAGTTTGGTTTAGTTTGGTTTCTTTATTTAATGGCATATCAACCTTCATCGGTGTTTTAATGCCAATGCAATCCTTCTAGAAACTTTTTTCTCTCTGAGGATTTATCGTAAAAAAAAGCATGAAACCAGTGGTTGCAGATAAGTATCTATACCATGAAATATATATAGATATTAACAAATATTCATTCATTATTATATTATATAATTTTCAGGAGAACTTGTGCAGTTATAAGAAATTTATTAACAATTTAATGGTGTGTTTATTCTTATTTCCACCAGTGTCTATATGAATAAACACACACAAATATATATATATATATATATATAAAAAGTAAAGTTGGCGACCATAGTCAAGGGTAACCCGAAGGGGAGGGCGCTACTCCTTCCCTGGATTGCTCTACTTTACCCTTGATCCGTACCTTATAATGCTGAGTGTTAAGCAAGGAGGCATCAAGTACCATTTTTTGAGTCTTTGGTATGACTCGACCTGGGATTGAACTCAGGTCTCCAAGGCCATTGGCGAACACTCTAACCGCTAGGCCAATGTCCGGTTGATATATATATATATATATGTATATATATATATATTCTCATCAACAGACAGATATCTTCGTTGTATCACAACTCTTCAGTGTGGCTAGACACGTAGGACGCTTGCAACTGGGATCGAAACCCGCCCAATTTTACGTTAGACTTAGTATCATACCTCTCAGTATGCAAGCGAACCACGTCAGCCCGGGAATTTTATGGCATTATGTAGTGGCTTTCGTTTGTTTACATTTTTGCCTTACTGAGGGCTCAATTCATTCGAAGTGCTTTGCATTATCGAGTGGCAGCCGTTAATTTCTTCGCCAGAGTGCTCAAACCCTCTGAGGTAGCACCATATTTACTAATCATGATGAACATTAAAGCAGCACAAAATGTACCATAGCCAGACACGGTTTTGTGTGAAATGGACATATAATGTTCATAAACATATAACATTGGGGAGGTGCCCGTGGTGTAATGGTTATCGTCGCAGGAATTGGACACGGCGACACGAGTTCAAATCCTGGACTGATTGCATTTCACAGAGCACTAATACCCAAGTTATGGGTAAATAGTAGGACAGACTAGGTTCTTCAGCCTAGGCAACTAGTCTAGTAGAAGGAAAACTCTGAATTCAAACCTGTTAAACTCCGCTTAAAAAATTGACCTTGTGTCATATCCTGCCCGAGCGGAGGGGTTGGGTAAATATGATAAACATATAACATAGAACATAGGAATCTTGAAATTCGAAAAACACGTAACGAAACTTTTTATTACCTTTGAGTTGAATGGTTCCTCGACATAAGGAGAGAGATACACATTCTTTCTATTCTGGCTTTGTCATCTGCCCAAGGCCTCCGCGAGCAAACGAAAGTCAACCATTCTCGTTCGGTGTCCAGTTCTCAACTCAACTAATTCACTTTTTCAAAAACCCCAAATCTTCCGGGCGCTTCCGGTGCGTGACGTCATTCGCACTTTCTAGCCCAGTTTCCCACCTGGGCTATTGTGACATCTCTGAGTGACACGTCCGCTCTGTGCGTGCGCGCGCGTTAACAACTGTGTTAATGTTGCACCTATTAACATTCGCAATTTTAACTCTCTCCGAACGGATGTTCTGGAGAAAAAATTCTGGTCATCCACTGCAGAATACCTAAGTTAAAACCTAAAATGCGCCCCCCATGTGCCCCCTGGGCACACTATTCATTTCATTTAAAGAATATCGAAACTATATTTCTTCCATTCAGACTGCCTTTTCTCTGTGAGCGCAAAAGACGTTTGTTTAGATTTAATGCAGTTTGTTTGCAATTCACCAAACTAAACTAACGTTTCTTAATAACCATTCTCCAATCCTTACTTATAATCGAACCACTTTTTTTCTCTGAGAATTATTTCGATAATAACTCTGATGAGTGAGGTGCTTAACCGATTAGCTTGCCTTTTTCTTTTTCATCTTTTAAGTTTAAATTTTCTTCGTGATTACTATATATGTGTTATATTGTCATCTACAGAATCATAACGACACAATAATAAAGACGCAGGAAGACTTCTTTAACAAAATATTTACCTCTCACTTTATTGCAAAGGTTCGAAAAGGTTATTCAAGGTTCGCGTGTGAGAGGGAGCTGGAGACCGAACATAAACTGTAATATTTTGAGCCCCACTCCTATGGCCGTCAACGTTGTGTCTTTCTCGTTCTCCTGATGCTCAACCGGAGGCCCTGAGGTCCACTCTGCTGGGTGCTGGCTTTCTTTACTGCATCTTATCAGCAACTTCTCTGGTCCCTAAACTCCATCGGTTTTCCCGAAGGCCCGCTCGGCCGGGTGTGGCTTTCCCTACCACAACTTCACTCCAACTGGCACTGGAACTGCAACTCAACTGTCTTGACTTCTGTCTTGACTGAGTTATATAATAGTTCAAGGCCCACTCGATCGCCCACTCGATCTTTGAAATCGCATGCTTGATCGTCATCAAGCGGAAATAACTGTCATGCAGTTCACAGGTCACTCTCTCCCGGTGCGTCAGTCTATGAGTGTACCATGGGAATTTTTACCTCGTCCCATTTCATCAGCCAATTTCTGCCCACGCGATTTCCTCTCATAACTGCCATTAGAATGTGTCACTTCCTTCTGGTGCATCACCTTGGAATGGCATTTTTGACCGGGTCAAAATACAACAATCAACCGTTAATTTTTTTTCAAAATTCCACATGTGGAATTTTCTTCACGTTCGTCTCCACCACTGTCACACATATTTTACAGAATAATTTACTAGGACAATAAATGGCTGAAAAAACAAAAAGAACCACAGCAAATAAGATCTTATTTAGGAGGGTGGGATCGAAACCTGGTTGACTGAAACGCCAATCCAAGATTCTACCACGTATCCACGAGGAAACCAGCGAAATCGTAGAAAATTTAAACACTTATGTATCACATTTGTTTTTGTTTACATATATCCGCTTAATATATATGTATAAGCCTTTAGCGATGAGTAATGGAAGCTACAGCAAACCAATGTCTTGCCATTTGTTTTCAGGTACGAACATAACTGGTACCGGTGGATATGACGACTTTGTTGCTGAAAAGTTGTTTATTTTTTTCTTTAAAACTATATTAATCTGTGATTGAGGATAGAAAACTGATTCTGCTAGCAGATTACGGCAAATGTTAGTCGAAAATACCAAGTGGGTTGTATTATGAAAGTTCCTTTGATCAAACGATTAAAAGTCACATTTGCAAATGGGGAAATTAATAAAAAAAACGCTAAACAAAGAAGATATAACTTCAGCTTTAATCAGTATTGTTACGAATATATATTGCCCAGTTGGCTGGGGCCGTAGAATACACTGACTGCACCTCTGCAGAAGGGTAAGACCCCTGCCAATGAGTGTCCTGTTTATGACGTTAAACAGTCTGATGGTGTGGTCCCAGTAATGCTAGGGCTTTGGGGAATACGGAGTACTGCTTTATTGCCATTGCTCCCAGGTCAAATTTGGCCCGGCATGCCAAAACTGAATTATTTGATCTAAACTGAATTATTTGATTAAACTGAATTATTTGATTAAACTGAATAGCTTGAAATAGAAATGTTTTTGACCATTAAGCCGTACTTACATTGAAACTGCGTTTTTTTATATGCTTATTTTTCTTATTTATTTTTATTTTTCTAATTTGATAAATGAATAAATAAATAAAACAAATAAGCAAATAAAAAAACCGAAGTTTAAAAAAAACGAGGAGATAACTCTTCACCCCTCTTCCTCCAATCCCCCCGTGTCTATTCTGATTTATTTTATCCATAAGATCTGAGGAAGTCCTGTTATATTTTTCTTCGTGTTTTTGGTTTACATCAGAAATACAAAACAGGATGGAAATAAATTTATAATCCTAAAGTGACCGGTTGTTGGTTTTTCTTAAAGAAATTATTGCTCTGTAATATTAGTTACATTGAGCTCTCTACCAGGAAAATTTAAATGTTCAGCTTTTGAATGATTTTCTTTTTCTGAAGGAATTACTCCCTACTCTGGTTTAACTGGACCGAATAATACACACACACACACACACACACACACACACACACACACACACACACACACATATATATATATATATATATATATAGATAGATAGATAGATAGATAGATAATTCTATCTTGTTGAGAACAACACATTTCAGGTCAGTCTGCTTTACATATTCCTATTCTTTTGAGGGTAAACCTACATTTCATATTAAATTGTTTTGATTATAATATACAACAGCTTTTTATGTTTATCCTTTAATGTCACAATGAATGGCTTTGAGGAATTAAATACCCTTCCATATTTTTGGTATTGAAGCAGTTTTAATTCAATTTGTTATATCTATTATTTTTTTAACTATCATTTGTGAAGAAGATATTTCTCTGAACCGTTTCTTTTCCACAGACATACTCTTTGACTGTTAAGCCTATGGTTCGAAGAGTGTTATTAAAATACAAGTGGGATTTGATAAACAAACACAAATGCCAACAACAGCAACAGTAGCAGCAACAACAACAAGATAAAAAAAAAGAAAACGAAAAAAACAAGAAAAGAAAGCTAAAAAAAAAAACAACAAATAAATAAAAGCAAATAAAATTATAAAGAGATCTATTTTAACAAAGAACGCCCGTTTATGTATTGTGCTTTTCTTTGATAAGGAGTTGAAACAAAAACAGT
>OY757941.1:11615635-11645635 GCA_963585895.1 Sepioteuthis lessoniana
AGCAAATTCAAAATGGAATATTCAAATTCAAAATGAGACTAAGCAGATTTAAAATGAAATTGTCAAATTCAAAATGGGATAAATAAATTTGATTCGGGACTTAGGAAGTTGAAAATGGATTAGGCAAATTCAATTTGAGACTGTACAATTATTTTGCTAAAATGACTTTAAAAATAAATATTTTCATGATGGAATAATTATATTCAACAAATCTTTATTTTTGAAATGTATTCATCATCTAGGATCGATCATAAAGTCAGGTTAAGATGGAGGTGCCCGTGGTGTAATGGTTATCGTCGTATGAAATGGACACGGCGACACGAGTTCAAATCCTGGACGAGGTTGATTGCATTTCACAAAGCACTAATACCCTTGGAAAGATATGAATCCAATTATTCTCCCTCCATCTATGCGTAAATAGTAGGGCAGACTGATTTCTTCAGCCTTGGTGAGCAACTAGTCTAGGAGAAGGAAAACTCTGAATTTAAACCTGTTAAACTCTGCTTAAAATTGACCTTGTGTCATATCCTGCCCGAGCGGAGGTGTTGGGTAAATATGATAAAGTCAGGTTAATATTCAAAATCAATCTCTCATTTTATCCTTTAACATCTCCCTTAATATATGTATCAGTTTTTCCTTTTTGCAACTTGAACAGTTTCCATTGTATACCTAACTTCCAGTCATTCTCTCTTTGTCTTTTTCTTACTTTATACATCTATCTTTCTTCTCTACCCTCTCCACTTCTACAAAATCACAGTAACCTTCTATCTGCTTAAAAAATATGGCATTTAGTATTTGTACAAAGATTGTAGTAATTTACAGTTACGGTGACTTTTCAGGATTAGAATGACACGATTAGTCATAATTTTACAAAATGTCTTATCATTATCAGTGTCATAGGAACAAAATTCATATTGATATATATATATATATATATATATATATTTCGGCAGCATTTCTTCGTTAATGCAAATTTCATTAAACATAATAGATATTTTATGCCTACATATTTTCTTCTGGATCCGTTCAAATTCCCGTATTACATTTATCGTATTCGGGGGAATTGATTTAGGTATTGTCCATAGTTGTAAGTATCCCTAATACTTTCTGCCCGACTTTGGGCCATCATCAGCGGAGGACCTATTACAAAAATGATGTAAATTTTGTTTTAACAAATTACTACTGTGTAAGGACACAACAAAACTCGAACATCAAAATAATAAACAAAAACTTCAGATTCTCGAAGCACTATATATTAGAAACTTGCAACCAGCACTCAATAGAATTAATTTTCAAACCAGTGCTAATGTACTTAAATGTCTTTAGCTACTGGCACTATTTACAGAATTACATTTAAAAGCAAACGCCATAATCTTCAACGGCAAAGACGTCCTTACACAGTAGTAATTTGCTAAAACAAAAGTTACATCACTTTTGTTATAGATTCTGCCCTGATGATGGCCCAAAGTCGGGCAGAAAGTACTAGGGATACATACAGCTATGGACAATACCTAAATCAATTCCCCCCGAATACGATAAAAGTAATACGGGAATTCGAACGGATCCAGGAGAAAATATGTAGGCATAAATGTCTATTATCACCCCTGTAATATAATTGCCGAGGGATTTCGTTTTATATATCTTGCCTTTCGATTTAGTTAGGCTGAGAACCTTTCGCTTAGCGCATGGACTAGTTAGGTGCAACATTAACGCAGGTGTTCACGCACGCGCGGAGAGGATGTGTCATTCAGAGTTGTCAAAATAAAAATCCCTGATAGCAATTGGGACCAGAGTATTTGGGTGATGTCAGAAAAAGCAGTTAGTTGAATTCCCGCCTCGGAAGAAGAAGGTTGACTTTCAGAGCTTTCTGACGTTTGTTGGATTGAGAGCTGACGATGTAAAAGCAGTCAGCATAGAAAGATTGTGTCTCTCTCTCCTCATGTCGAAAAACCTTTAACTCAAAGGTAATAAAAAGTTTCGTACCTGAACGAAGAAGACGTAAAGTGTTGTATTTCGGATTCCCTATGTCCATTTCACTCATCCGTGTATGATGGGTGTGTTACAACCCCCATAGCTAGGGAAACAGAAGAGTTCATGCCTTTCATAGGGCATTAATAACGCCTTTATCCACAGTGCCATGTGTCTTTAAGGACACATAAGTGGATAAAGGCATTGGTTAGATCCAATGACATATACGAAGAGTGTGAGTTCAATACCTGGTGAAGGCAGTGGAGAACTTTCAGAGGGGAAATCAACAAGAGATAACTGATAACTGACATCCATTAAACAGCAACTAGATCAGTCTACACCAGTGCGTGAAATAAAGGTTTAAGTTAAAATTGTAGCAACAAGATACCAAATCCAATCACACCAGTATCCATATTTACCAAACCCTCCGCCCGGACAGGATATGACACATGGTCAATTTTTAAGCGGAATTTAACAGGTTTGAATGCAGAGTTTTCCTTCTAGACTAGTTGTCTAACCAAGGCTGAAGAACTTAGTCTGTCCTACTATTTACCCATAGCTGAAAAAAGAATAATTGGATTCATACCTTTCCCAAGGGTATTAGTGCTATGCGAAATGCGATCAGTCTCGTCCAGAATTTGAACTCGTATCACCGTGTCCATTTCCTACAACAATAACCATTACACCACGAGCACCTCTAATCACACAAGTATCTCCCATTGTCAGATTCAAACCGATAGAAAAGTTTTGAGCCCTCTTATCCTCCAGATTCGGTTTAAATTGAAACACTACCACCCCATTTGCACAATAGGTAGAATGTTCACCAATGGCCTGGGAGCCCGGGTTTCAATCCCAGTTTGAGTCATTCCAAACTCAAAAAATGGTACTTAATACCTCCTTACTAAACACTCACTATTATAATGTACGTATCAAGGGTAAAGTACATATATATAGTGTATGGAATAGAGCCATCCTCAACACCTTGTAGTAGCTTTTGGGTCGCCTTCGACGATGGTCAACAACTTTTCATATTATTCTTCTACTCGGATGGTTTGGCATTAAATAACCCATGAAGGTGTATATGCCATGATACAAAGAAACAAAAACGAATTTTTAGTTATGGATTTTTAGACTTTGCTCGAAGTTGATGAGGCAAATTCAGTGAGTATCACTGAGAGAGCACCAGACGAGATTGACATTTCAGGGTCCACTATGTTTCGTCATCTTATCTGATAGGGCAAAAACTTCCGGAGTTGAAGAATTGTTCTTCACACTAAAAAGTTTTGACTCACCGTAGTATATATTTAGCCAATGTTTTAGGGATATAGATTTATTTTGAGTCTTTTAAAAACATGAAGTTATCAGCAAGTAGATTCGCCCTGTCGAAATATATATATATATATATATATATATATATATATATATATATATATATATCAGATTTTTATCCTAGCAAATGTTTGTTTATAAGATCTCATGAAAAATTAACACCCTAAAGTCTAAAGCATTTCAATAGCGTCTTCTTATACTTACTTATTCATGCAAAAATAAATTGAAATATATTCACAGCTAATCGAGGAATGTATTCAATCAAAGTTTTCAATGTACGAACTTTATAGTTATAACCATTTTAACTCAAAATCAGAATTAATTAATTCACAGAACCAATGAATTCACAAGTCTTAGAACATTCAAAGGGGGCTATAGAATACGCTGGCTGCTGAGAAGTAATCCCCGTGGTGTAATGGTTATTGTCGTAGGAAATGGACACGGTGACACGAGTTCAAACGTGGACGAGGTTGATTGCATTTCACATAGCACTAATACCCTTGGGAAAGGTACAAAACCAAATATTCTCCTTCCAGCTCTGGGTAAATAGTAGGGCAGACTGGTTCTTCAGCCTTAGTGAGGCAACTAGTCTAGGAGAAGGAAAACTCTGAACCTGTTAAACTCCGCTTAAAAATTGACCTGCCCGAGCGGAGGGGTTGGTAAATATGATAACGAGTGTTAAGTATATTACACAAAACTATGAGGTTTGGTTTCTTTGTTTAATGGCATATCAACCTTTGTAGGTTATTCAATGCCAAAGCTATTCTCCAAGAAGAACAGTAGTGGTACTATTGAACTCATAGCTGGAAGGATAAGGGGGTTCATACCTTTCCTAAGGATATTTGCCTGAAAGTGAACGCAATAGCGCGACTGGAGTACGAACTTGCTTACTACGATTCCGCGGTCCATCGCCTTTCCTATTACACCACGAGCACCCCCCCAAAAAAAAACAATGGGGCTACACTCATTGAGCTTTAAGAAATGAGGAGTACCCCTTCATTGTCATTACTCCTAGGTCCTTTCTGACAAGGAGTGGTTGGATCTGTGCGGGTTTCAAATCACACGGAATGAATCAGTGCAGAACGTGTCAGCTCATCAACTACTTCGACCCTATCGACCACAGAGGGCACTTTTCATTACTGGAACTGCTCTGATGACGAGATATACAAGCCGAAAATGAGCAAGTACCAAAAAATTGCAAAACCTTTACTCCCAACAATTCTTTAGAGAGAGAGAGAGCGGGGGGGACACATTTTAATGAATTCCTAATCATCTAATCATACATATTAGATAACACCATTGCAATATAACTGCAGTGATATAATGCACCAAAACGTAATTAGTTTAATTCACCTGTGTACCGTTTGCGAGTTGTGTGTTTCTTTTCTTCTTTTAAGCCAAGGTTTATAGGTTTATTAATATTTTCTTGCATATCAACTCTTGTGGGGTATTTAATGTCATATATATATATATATATATAGTATTATTCGATCCAGTTAAACCAGAGTTGGGAGTAATTCCTTCAGGACAAGAAAATCATTCAGGAGCTGAACATTTAAATTTTCCTGGTGGAGAGCTCAATGTAATTTTTTTACAGAGCAATATTTCTTTAAGAAAAAACCAAAGACCGGTTAATTTAGGATTATAAATTTATTTCCTTTAAAAAAATCAAATACTCCAAATAGTTTTGACGGTGGATGCAATTTGTGCTTACAAGATAAAATACATATTTTAATACATAAATGGCCCGATAAGTTATTAAATAAGAGAAGTGAATTAATAGCTAGATGTAGACATAAGACTAAATTTAAACTATAGACTATAGCGGTTTAGAGGAAATTAATTAATTTCCCTAACACTATATTTTTAAAGGCACACAAATGAATTACGAGACTTTTCTTTAACAACACACTACAGCGAAAGTTTTTATTTGCAGCTTTGAGGAGGTTTGTTCTTGGTGCTGCAAGACTCGTGGTGTTTAGGCTTGCTGGATGTTTGAGACGAAATGGCTTAGCGGGATGCTGGAAATGGCAGCGTGTCGTTGGACGTGTGAAGGAAGTATTCAAAGTCACAGTGTAGTTTTGTGTCGAGAGCGGAGTGGCGCTCGGATCGACGTAGTAAATTTTTGTGGTGCTTGTGGAAGGCATGCTGAACGTATCTAATTCATATTCAACTGGGATTCCTTGGTCCAAAATATTAGACGCAAAGAATCCATAAATTAGAAGGTTCCCTCGCTGTGCTGCTGCTAGGGTTAAAGCCACAGTGATATGTCCGCACTGGGTGGCTTGTTTAGCTAAAGGGCATCGCTAAGCAGGGGCGACCAGAGACACGTCTGTTCTGGTCGCCGTCTCAAGCCGAAGAGAGCGTGTTTGGCCGCTCACCCGTTTTGCTAGCTGGAAATGAAGGTCCGGGCTGAATGGGATAAGTCATCCTGATTGGGTGAAATTCAGTGTTGAATTAAATAGCGCGCCAAAACAAAATACTAGATTTTCCTCTTCTCTACAAGACTAAAAAAAATTAAAAACATTGAAATAAATTGTGAAACCGAAAAAAAAAAGTATCCAATATACACACTAGGAAAAATAGGTAGCTAAATAAATGGTATCGAAATTAATATAAGCATTAATATTTCTCTTAAAAGTTAATTATCGAACTTAACATGAAAAGAAAATAAATTAAACAAATAAATAAAAAAAGTTAAATTACCGTAATTATAACTGACGGAAGAAAATTGAAAATAAAATAAATAGGTAAAGAAACGGAAATTCAATAAAACGAGGAGGTAACTCCTTAATCTCTTCCCCCGCCTCCTCCACCCCACGTGTCTATTCTGTTTTATTTATTCGCTGGATCTGAAGGAGTCCTGTTATATTTTTCTTCGTGTTTTTGGTTTACACCAGAAACTGAAAAACAGTATGGAAATAAATTTATAACCCTAAATTTTTCTTATATATATATATATATATATATATATGTATATAAAGACTACCTAATTAAAAAAAAAACACCCGAAGAGTTACGCCCAATTGGATCCAGAGACCTAAAATCCATAAATGTAAGTATCCATATTTACCAACCCCACTTCTCTGACAGGATATGACCCAAGGTCAAATTTTAAGCGGAGTTTAAAAGGTTTGAATTCAGAGTTTTCCTTCTCCTGTACTAGTTTCCTCACCAAGGCAGAAGAACACAGTGTGCCCTACTAATTACCTATAGCTAGAGGGAGAATAATTGAATTCATACCTTTCCCAAGAGTATTAGTGCATTGGGAAATGCAATCGGTCTCATTTGAATTCATGTCGTCCTGTCCATTTCCTACGACGAAAACCATTACACTATGGGCATCTCATAAAACTTAATATCCCCCTTAGAACTATTCTCTCTATGGTTGACTCTCCAAGCAATGCGTTTATGATTCCTTCACCTTTGACAACATGATTCAATGTACATACATTTATTCAAATATCTCTCTCCTTTGCGAATTTGATGTCTTGAGCTTATATATTAATGTTCTATTTGATGAAGATATTACTATCTATGGCAGGGATTCATATTGCAGTACTTGAACCCTCTTCTTTTTCCAGAAATGTTATTTCCCAAATTAGTGCATCTCTCTCTCTCTCTCTCTCTATATATATATATATATATATATATATTCTTATATGATCCAACGAGGAAATCCAAGGGTTAAGAGTATCCAGTATGAGAGCTCAATACTAACGGCTATTGATTTATAATTATTTTGCGAATAATGATACATCAACGATCAATGTGTAGAGGTAAAAAATCATTTATATAAAAAAATTATATAAACAAATTTATATAAAAAAAAATTTTTTAAGTAATCTTTTTATTTTTGTGTTTATATATATATATATATATATATATATATATATATATATATCAGCGCGTCTCATTATACATGAAACCCACGTGACTGCTATATATCTATTTAACTTTTCTTTAAAGAAAAAACCAATGACCGGTTATTTTAGGATTATAAATTTATTTCCATCCTGTTTTTCGTCTCAGATGTAAACCCATAGATTGGGCCCTATCAGGTGCTATCATCCTGAGAGCATTCCCCAAAGCTCCAGCATTACTGGAACCTTACCATCAGATAGTTTTGTGTCAGATCCAGAACACTCATTCGTGGGGGTCTTACCCCTCTGCAGAATTGCAGTCTGTGTTCTACAGCCCCAGCCAACAGGCCAAACTTGGTGTAAAGGAAAAGTCAATGTAAAGAGTCTACAATACATTACTATTGTGTCTCCATACGATAGGAACTATTTATTCCTCGATCACGAGGACTTGGACAAAAGAGTTAAAAAAATATTTCGTCACTACTTATTTGGAGGCCAAATCATTCTAAACTGTTTCCAAATGGATGCAACTCATAAATATGGTAATGATTTAGTATTGAGTCAAGAAACTCAAAAACAGAATGCATGTCCTGGCCTGGGTTCAATCCCAGATCGCGTCATACCAAAGACTTCAAAAATGGTACTTGATACCTCCTTGCTTAACACTCAATGATATAAGGTACATATCAAGGGGAAAGTGGAGCAATCCAGGGAAGGGAGTAGCGCACTCCCCTACACCTTGGTGCTGTAGCTATTGAAACGGGAGCCTTCTGTTCACCCTCGACTATGGTCGCCAACAACTTACAGGATTTCTGAGATCTTCTAGAATATTGAGATAAGTCCTGGAGACTTGGAGAGAATTGCTGTCACTCAAACTCCATTGAAAACTCCCGGCTAACGCCAATGTAAGAATCTCTGAAGGTGTAAAATTATATATATATATATATATATATATATATATATATATATATATATATATATATATATATATATGTGTGTGCATGTATAAGTATTATTCGGTCCAGTTAAACCAGTGTTGGGAGTAATTCCATCTGGACTGGAAAACTATTCAAAAGTGAACATTTAAATTTTCCTGGTGAAGAGCTCAATGTAACTGACATTACAGAGCAATAATTTCTTTAAGAAAAAAACATGCATAAAAATAAAATAAAATAAAAATAAAAAAATGTGAAAAACCCATATCATATATACGTACTATTCAATAAAAGGGTAACTGAATTAATAGGTTCGAAAATAAAATTGAAATTTGAAAAAAATTAATTTTAATTAAATCTTGAATTTAGATTAATATAATTATTACTGTATCCTTACGTAAACTTATTGAAAAAAAAATTTTTTTTATCTAAATTAGTATTAAATCTGAAGTTTTAAATCGAAAAGTAATTAGAAATTTAAAAAATAAGAATTTAAAAAAAAAATTATTATAATTCCAACCAGCAATAATTAAAAAAAAATTAGATGTGGGGTAAATGAGGAGATAACTCTTCACCCCTTTTCTACCTACCTCACCCTTCTTTCCTGTGTCTATTCTGAATTATTTTATCCATAAGATCTGAAGAAGTCCTGTTAATTCTTTTCGTGTTTTTTTGATTTTATCAAAAACACATAACAGGATGGAAATAAATTTATAATACTAATGTGACCGGTTTTGTTTTATATATATATATATATATATATATTAATTTTAGACATATCATTTTTTGAATGTAGACTTATTGAAGTCAATTTCGTCAATATATTCAATTCATATTCATTTTCAATAGTTTTCACTAATGCATCTCATATGGCCAAGTCGGCTGAATACTCTTCATGCGTCTCTGTTATGTGCTAAGACTCCCCTAACGAGTGTTCTGGATATGACACTAAGCCATCAAATCAGATGGTGACGCTACATTTAGGCTGGAGTTTGGGGGAATGCGGGGTACCCATTCATTGCCATCGCTCTCAACCCTTTCCTACACCTCGGTGTAGTTGCTATTGAAAAGGGAGCCTTCTGTTCCCCCTAGACTATGGTCGCCAGCTTTACTTTATGTGATATCGCTAGCTCAAATGATGCGTTTTTTACAGGACGTGTTGCATATGGCCGCCATTGCACTTGTCTCAATAATAAATAATTCTCATATTGATGGCTCACATGTACTTTTGTAATTTACTGGAGCGAAATCAAATATCATTCTGATAGTATAACCTATCTCGCTTTTTTTTCTAATTGAAATATTGAATATCTTATTGTATAAATCAACTTGCGGTTTACATTAGAGATATGGAATATCTTATTCTATGAGATATTAGGATATTTTGCTTAAGATATACAAATTATAAAACCATTTGTTGGTTCCCAAACGCTCACCACGTTGACTTTTATCATTGAGGAGTGTAGAGGTACATACAATCCTTTTAGGGCACTTCAGATGGTGTAATGATTAGTGAGCTAGACTGGCACACCTACACGAGTGAGTTCGAGTGTCTTTGAGTGCCCCCATCTATAAGGCCTTATGCCACATTTAAGCAATAAAGATTTGTAAATTACTACATACAATCTTTTTTTATAAAACCATACAAGAGAGACTAGGATATAATAAAATAGCACCTTAACTAGCTAAAATTTTAATATAGATTTCTCTTTACACAGACAATCATAATTCAATGTATATTTCTATCCGCCTCTCAACGAGATACACTGACCAATATATTTCTCCTTTTCTTCACGCCATTTCTTTTTCCTTCTTTCTTTTTTCCTCTCTTCGTCTTATTCTTCTTTCTCTTTTTTATCATTATTGTCTTCATCTTTATTGTTATTTCCACGACGTTTCGGCCGATATGTACTCCGACCTTCTTCAGGTGTTTGTCGAACTCGGAAACCTACACGGAACATTGAACTACGTTCTTTATTGAATCCACAGGGTCCCCTGTTCTGATTCTGTTAGTCATAACCGGGTACAAGTATTAAGTTTTCCTGAATCATTACTTGCTTGCAGTCAGGGTTGAACTTGCAACCTCCAGATAATTGTCTCCTTTGAAGCTTCGGGAATCAACGCCTATAAAGGTTGTGGAAATAGCAATAAAGATGAAGTCAATACTCCGAAAACCCTTAATGATAAAAATCATCTAGCTTCATCTCAGAAATTCTGACAAATAATTCTACTTTCTCTACCAATGCAAACCGACGTTTTTGTTGACGCTGTGTTTCTCCATACCATTTTTTTATTTACGTTTTATCATATTTACCAACCCCTCTGCTCGGGCAGGATATCACACGAGGTCAAATTTGAAGCGGAGTTTAACAGGTTTGAATACAGAGTTTTCCTTCTCTTAGAATAGTTGCCTTACCAAGGCTGAAGAACCTAGTCTATCCTACTATTCACCCAAAGCTGGAGGGAGAATAATTGGATTGATACCTTTCCCAAGGGTATAAGGGCAATGTGAAAAGCAATCAGTCTCGTCCAGGATTTGAACTTGTGTCGTCGTGTCCATTTCCTACGACGATAACCATTACACCACTGGCACCTCCAAAAAATTTACGTTTTATGACGTAATCTTTTTCGATTAGTTTTCAGTATCGTTTAAACCATTATTTTAAATTCATATTTCTCACACAGAAGATGACCTAAAATACTTTCCACTTGAAATTTTCGTAATTTCATTCAAATGGCCGAAACACATTGGTGGACTTAAGTATTGCTAATAATTTTTCTCGTTCTTTTACTTGAATTAGTCTTTCCGCTTTCTTCTTTTTACATATAGGGTGGAACGATAACAAAGTTACCCAAGAAAGGGTGACATGATTCCATTTCTGTTTAATGAAAATTGGTTTTATTTTATTGCTGCAGACCATCTACTAGTTAGCCAGTTGTGTAGAAATCCCAAGAGCGATAGGAGCCTTCTACAGGGTGGAACGATAGAATTGTTTGTCTAGAAAAGACATGGTTCCATTTCCGTTTAATGAAAACCGATTTTCTTTTATTGCTGCAGACCATCTACTAGTTAGCCAGTTGTGTAGAAATCCCAAGAGCGATAGGAGCCTTCTATCATGTCTGAAAGTGACATTATGTTCAACCAGCGAGATTGGAGATGTGCCGCTGTATAACCCATGCTCTCTACCGATCCAAGTTATGACAACAGGACCATTGCCAGCACCCTCAAAATGCAAATCCAGACGGTTCAACGAGCCCGGGCTGATGAAAACAAAGTTTCCAGCTACGGTTATGGTCTTTGGTGTGGTTTCAAGTGAGAGCCATATCATGCCTCCTCACATCTTCGAAGTTGGCTTGAAAGTCAACACTAAAGTGTACCCGGATGTGCTGAAGAGTGTGGTGATCCCCTGGTGCAATCTGGTGGCTGAGGGCAGACCCTGGGTGCGGCAGCATGATTTGGCGTCGGCCCACAAGCTCAAAGAGATCTAGGCTTGGCATCAGAAAGTGTGCTACAACTTTGTACCCTTCTCTCACTGCCCCCTACTCCCCTGACCTGAACTCGCTGGACAACTTCGTTTGGTCATACGTCGAGAACATCACCAACATGACCTCCCACAACACCAAAGTCAGCCTGATCGCCGCCATTCGCCGAGCTCCTGCCAGCGCTTGTGGAAAAGATGCTTCTAGTTCCGAACCCGTATCGAACCTGAAGGCAGCTACATTGAATAGATGTCAGCTCTACTACATAATTAAGTTACCTGAATTGATTTTTTCAATAAACGTTTTAAAATAAAGCTGTAGCATTGTTTTTTATAGGACGACAATTTTATCGTTCCACCCTGTACAACTCTTTCTGGGATAGTGCCGTGAAAGACCATTTTGGGTTTTCAGAATTTGTTCTCTTTTCCAAGACCGTGTGGGAAATTGGTTTGATTTCTTTGTTTAATGATATATTAACCTTCTTGGGTTATTTCTTGCGAAAGTTATCCTTCAAGAAGAACAGTTGTGGTGTTATTTAACCAACAGCTTGGAGGATAAGTGGGGTTCATACCTGACCCAGCGGTATTAGTCCGAAAGTGAACGTTATCGCGCCTCTGGAGTTCGAACTCACTTACTACTATCCCGCAGTCAAGCGCTTTAACCATTACACCACCTTGACAGATGTGACAGATAAAACGTTAATACAGAGATTAAACTTTTGTTCCTATAAACTCACAAATGATTAATATCAAGTACTTAGCCAATGAAGATTATAGATATCAATTCCGTATTAAATCCACAAGTAAATTTGCAAATATGTAAATCTGAGTAAATCTAGCATCGTCATATTAAATGGCTTATTTTTTCTTTCCTGTAGATCATCATCATTATCATCATGTCGTGCTGCCAGCACAGGTATCTCTGACCCTCTTTTGCCACTTCTCCCTATCGTTCATCGCCTCTGGCAGGTCTCCAGGGCTACATCACGTATCCTCACATAGCTGCTGAATGTATGTTCGAGCTGGGCGTCCTGCTTTTGCCCGGCCATATGTGGGGGTCCATAGGAGTATATCACTTATGAGCTCGTCCCTGCTTCTCCAGCAGTGTCCTGCATGTCTTGTTCGTCTGACATAGATAGTTTTCGTTATGGGAGGCAGGTGGCCGTATAGTTGGTGCTTTGTGGGGTGTTGCCGCCAGAACTTGTTCAATATTGCTCGCGGCATTCTTGTGTAATTGCCGTCTAGCTTCTTCTCCAGCTGTTTAGTTAGCTCCCAAGTAGTGCATCCATACAGCAGTATCGATACGACCGCTGCCTTGAAGAAACTGCATAGAAGATTTATTTTACACAAAAAATCAACGTCGATGATCAATCAGGAAGTTGTTTATGGTATACATTAACAGAATAATCAAACACTGGTTGAAATACCAGGTTTAAAGTGCCCAGTTTGTCCTACTATTTACGAAAAGCTCCATACTTTTCCAGGGGGTATTAACGCAGCAGCGAAAGGTAATTTGAGTTACCTCTTAATCCTGAGCGATCGTGTACATGTCTTGCCGGCAGATTTTTCTCGATTGGACATCAACACACAAGACATGTATGGGATCACTTATGATCCCAAGGAAACTCATTTCGCCTTTCGCTACAAACACAATGTTGAATGCAAACAGCCTCCTCTAGGTTTGAACTCTATCTGCCAGGTCGATAACCGTTCCGGCATGAGCTTTTTCAACACAAGTAGATTTTTTTATTAGTTTTGATGACTAGAATAAAATCATTCTCATTATTTCTTTTTTATCCTTTAAGTGTTTAAATATTTTTGAACAAAATTATTAAATACTTTTAAATAAAAAAATATCTAATTTTATCCAATTGGTAATCTTCTGAAAGCGTTCAAATTGATTACGGTCATTTAATCACGGAAAACTAATCGTGTGGTAAATTTATCGCCGGTAAATTATTCATGGCAAAATTCAGAATCTAATCGTAACTTTTAAGAATTTATAAGAAGTGTTTTAGGTTGGGGAAAACCTAGAGTATAAGCACTTATTCTGATGAATTTACCCGACGATAGAATTACCAAACAATGAATTTACCGACTGTGAATTTACCAGGCGATGAATATACAGTATAATAAACTTACAACATGATGAAGTTAACGAAAATTAGTTTACCAAACAATGAATTGACCGTCTGAAAATTTACCACATGAGAAATTTACCGAACGATAAATTTACCGCATGATGAATTTACCAAACGATAAATTTACCGCATGATGAATTTACCGAACGATAAATTTACCGCATGATGAATTTACCGAACGATAAATTTACCGCAAATGAATTTATCGAACGATAAATTTATCGCATGATGAATTTACCGAACGATAAATTTACCGCAAATAAATTTATCGAACGATAAATTTATCGCATGATGAATTTACCGAACGATAAATTTACCGCATGATGAATTTACCGAACGATAAATTTACCGCATGATGAATTTACCGAACGATAAATTTACCGCATGATGAATTTACCGCATGATGAATTTACCGAATGATAGATTTATCGCAATAAATTTAACTTGAATCGCTTGAATCGAAGAAACTTGTTTTTTTTTGGTTTTCCTGGATGAGTTTTTGTGAAATGTATAGTGAAGACAATATAAACATAATAAACACATACATACATACATATATATATATATATATATATATATACAGGGGGTCCCAAAACATTACATTTACAATTATTTTTTATGAGTATACATTTTTGGGACACCATATATATATATATATATGTGTGTGTGTGTGTGTGTGTATTATATTTATATTGTCGTAATTAGGTGAATTTTTATCTGAGCCTACACTATACATTATTATATATATATATATACTAATCTATTATCTACCAGCATTCACGGTTACCAGAAAAAAAGAAAAAAAAATCGCCAGGAACAAGAGATAAAAATATCTCGAATCACCGCCCGGGGGAAAAAGAAAAAATATCATAGGACAAAAAAAAAAGAAAAGGCCAACCCCGTCACACCAGTTGAAAAAAATCAAGAGATATGCAGTCAGTTGGTAAAAAGCAAAATAAAACCCACCGTAAACGCTGCAATGCTACAATTACAAAAGTGCTCAACACGAGTGGAGCCAATTACAAAATTAAATTAATGTGAGACTCCCTGATGATCCGTTAAAGTGAAACTTTAGTAGGAGAATTCGGACTCGCGATTTAAGTTAATTATATATATATATATATATATATATATATATATATATATATATATATATTACATGCTAGAGTCTCGCACCTTGCTTAATGCGTTTCTTAGACTGCGTGAAGGATTTTCAAAAAATGGCTGATTAACATGATTAATCTTTTGTTTGAAGAGGATTTTTGTTTCTGTATATGTGTGCCTATATTTGTGAGCATTTAAATGTTAGTATGTGTGTGTATGTGATGTCTTTTGTTCATACATATATACGCATATTCACTAATACAGGGAACTATACATATATACACATATTTCCACTGTCTGATGTTGGGAAGGGGTAAGCCGAAGGAAGAAAGTCGGTGAGGAGAAGAGTGGGTGACGGGAGAGTGAGGACCGAATTGTTACAATCAGAATCATTTCTCATTCACTTGATCCTATCTAACAGTCTATTAGCTAAATGCTTTATATGATGTGAATATGAAACGTCTGTTTTATATATGTATAAAAGGACTACCATTGACATTGAACACTATTTAACATTACTATAATATTTAGTCCTCCATTAACTTACCAAGTGAGCTAGTAAGGACCATAAACCTGTATAATATATATATATATATATATATATATATATATATATATATATATAAAGCCTAATAATTGCAGAGCTGACGTGATTCGCTTGTGTACCATATTCGCAATTAACGGTATGTGTGAAATAGACATATAATGTTCATTACTATAGATTATATAAAGAACATAAGAATCTCGGAATTCGAAAACACGTAACGACTTCTTGTTCAGGTACGAAACATTTTTATTAACTTTGAGTTAAAGGTTTCGACATAAGGAGGAGAGACACAATCTTCTATGCCGTCTTATTCATTTGGCCCCCATCTCGAGCGGTCCCCTCCATAGGGCGCAAACTCGCCTCACGCCTGCGAGCTCCAAAATCGATCCTTTTCGTTTGGCCTCTAATTCTCGACTCTTATTTTCTTCAAATTCTCACGCAAACTTCCGTGTGCTTCCGGTGCATGACGTCACCCGCACCTTGTCACCCAATATCGTCTCGGACTGTTATGACATCTGAGTGACACCTCCATCCGCCCGCGCGCACCCGCGTTAACACCTGCTTTAATCTTACACCCAACCAACCCATGTGCTGAGCCGAAAGGTTCTCAGCCTAACTAAACTCAAAGGCATGAACCGCAATCCCTCGGCTATTTCATAACACTTGTTAGCTGAGCGGCATAATACTAAGTCTAACATAAATTTGGGCGGGTTTTGAATTCCAGCTTCAAGCGTCCTATGTGTCTAGCCACAATGATACAACGAAACAGTCTGTCTGTAGATGGCTATATATATATATATATATATAGTGTCTTCCACAGATATAACTTTATGTTGTATCACAATTCAGTGGGGCTAGACACGCAAGTTCCTTCCAGCTGGGATCGAAACCTGGATGACTTTACTCTATATACATGTACATAGAAAAGATAAAACATAATAAAATATGTTTGATTGTTTGTTTATTTGCCAACCCGTTTAAACTTCAATCTTTTTTTCAATGCAAAAGTGTTTTATCGAAATTATTTTAGTAAGAGAAATAATTATGATAGATACCTTTTGATTTAATTAGAAATCTTTCTCAGGGCTTGAAGATCTGACCATATGAAAAAACGGATTAGTACAGGTCGATATGTTTAAATGGCGTCGTGTGATGTAATGGAATTTAAAAAAAAAATGAATGGCGTTTTGAGGTTTGAGAAACGGATTTGTGACGTTTTATAGCGTTGGATGTTTGGAGAAAGAAGAGCTCATCTTTAGTGTGAATTCTGAATTCTTTTTTAGTATTATTTTTCCCAGAGACAGTGACATTTAAAAAAAAACCTTGTTATGGTATTATTTTGTGTTGTGCTCTGAAACAAGCTTCAATTATTATTCTTTTTATTTTGTCATGAGTGAAGGCAAATATGGCAGAATTTTGAAAGTCAAAGGTGTGGTTAGTTAAATTGTTACGAGAAACTCGAGTGATTGTTGCGTTACCAGTTTTAAAGTATTTTTTTCTGTTCATAGATTATTTTGTTTAAATTTCAACTTGTTTCTCAGGTGTAAAATTTATTGCATTTTTTGCTGCAGATTTTGGAAACACAAGCGTTGGACAGGGAATCTGTGTTTTTGGAGTTGTTCTTTACCATTTGTTTTATTGGATTTGTTGAACGGGTAGTGATTTTTATGCCTAAGTGATATAAGGTTTTTCAGTTAAGTTGGTAGTGGGATTTGGGGGTAAAATCGTGTCTCTTTATAGGGTTGGTTTTTGAGTAACGTTTATTGTTATTCGTATTGTGGGATATATGTGTGTGGATATTTATGGCTTTTGTTTTGGCACGGTGAACGAAAGATTCAGGATAATGTTGTTTAGAAAATGGATGGGTTCAGATTCATCGTTTAGATATTTGTGGGAGCAGATTCTAAGGGCTCTCAGTCGAAGAATCTTTTGAGAATACCGCCTTTTGTTTTATCACTGTGGTTTGAATAAAATTGTATGTAGTATTTTTTTGTTTATTTTCTGGTAAATTATGAATTCTAATTTATAGCTGTCGTTTATTTGTAAGATGTCCAGGTAAGATAAGGAATTTTTTTCACGAATTCGTATATCACATTAATGCTTGGTTCAATTTGATTTATTTTTGCGCCATTTGAGGAATATTATGTTCTTTGGGATAAATGATTAAAGTGTCGTCGATGTATCTAAAATATTGGATATCTTCAGGTAGGGTGTGTTTGAAAGGTTGGGATTCCAAAAATTCTAGGTAAAAGAAAGCTTGAACGTCACTTAAAGGCGATCCCATGGGAGGGCCACATCTTTGTTTTTTGTAAGGATTACCATATTTGAAGAAGCATTGTTTGGTGCATAATTCAAGTATTCAGAAGTGTTTAGAGAGAGAAGTGCTAGCAGGAGCTCGGCGAATACTCGGCGGATGGCGGCGGTCAGGCTGGCTTTGGTGTTGTGGGAGGTCATGTTGGTGATGTTCTCTACGTATGACCAAACGAAGTAGTCCAGCGGGTTCAAGTCGGGGAGGACGGGGTCAAGTGAGATAAGGGTACAAAGTCGTATCACTCCTTCTGAAGCCAAGCCTCGGTCTCTTTGGACTTGTGGGGCGGCGCTGAGTCCTGCTGCCATACCCAGAGTCTGCCACCGGTCATCTGATTGCACCAGGGGATCAGCACACTCTTCAGTACATCCAGGTACACTTTGGTGTTGCTTTCAAGCCGACTTCGAAGATGTGAAGTGGCATGATGTGGCCCTCACTTGAAACCACACCAAAAACCGTAACCATAGCGGGAACTTTGTTTTTATCACCCTGGGCATGTTGAACCCTCCAGATTTGCATTTTGAGGGTGCTGGTAATGGTCCTGTTGTCGTAACTTGGATCAGTAGAGGGCATGAGTTGTACAGCGGCGCATTTTCGATCTCGCTCGTTAAACATTGTGTCATTTTCCGATATGATAGAAGGCTTCTTTCGCTCTAGGGATTTGTACACAACTGGCCAACTAGTAGATGGTCTGCAACAAAAAAAAAAAAAAAGAAAAAAAAAGAAAAGTAAACTGATTTTCATTCAACGGAAATGGAATCATGTCTTCTTTTCTAGGGCCATAATTTTATCGTTCCACCCTGTATATCCATTAGGGTGAAGAATACTTTTGAGCAATGAATATTCTACATAAACAATACTCTATCCTATTTACCAACCCCTCCGCTCGGACAGGATATGACACAAGGTCAATTTTTAAGCGGAGTTTAACAGGTTTGAATTCAGAGTTTTCCTTCTCCTAGACTAGTTGCCTAACCAAGGCTGAAGAACCTAGTCTGTCCTACTATTTACCCATAACTGGAGGGAGAATAATTGGATTCATACCTTTCCCAAGGTTATTAGTGCTATGTGAAATGCAATGAGTCTCGTCCAGGATTTGAACTCGTGTCGCCGTGTTCATTTCCTACGACAATAACAATTACACCACAGGGACCTAAAAAAAAATACTTTATACGTATATATATATATATGTATATATATATATATATTGTTTTGTTTGTACATTTAAATGACAGATTCAGTTTACCATAATCATTCCACTTGGCGGTTTTTACAACCACCCACGGAGATGGTACATGAGACAAGGTCCATTTCTTTTTTAAGTAAGTCTTCTTGGCTAGGAGAGGTAAAAAAAGACGCATGTTCCACTGCAGTGCCTCTCAAGGAGTACTTAAGGCACCGGGCAATAAACAAGGGGACAGGTACTACCTGGGAGAAGGGTCCTGAAACTGAGCTAATTAGAGTTGAACGTATAAGCCACCCAGCATCGCATGAAGTGAAGATAAATAAAAATATTGATTTGTTCTCGAGAAAAAGCATATTTCCTGATGATAAAACGAGTGATGTTAGACAATCACCCGCAAATTACTTTGCACAGTTATATGATTTCAGCTGTTCCTATCAAATACTAATGATTTATTCATAACTGAATGTTTAAAATACTTTTTCTTTCTAATTGTAATCATTTTTGCGAAAAGTCGAAGTTGGACATGATTCAAGGAGAAATCCTTGTAATTGAAAACCATATTGAAGTTGAAATGTGTCGAAGTTTAAATGGACCTGTACTACCCAGTGTCCCTAGAAAAGAATGAAGCGGCGTTGATTAAATATTTAAGTCAGCTCTGAACTAGTTTCTCGTGAAACTAAAATGAAGAAGAGGAGTCCACTGAGGTTTCCGTGTCTCATCCTGTGTGTATATTCTAGTAGTTCCGACTCATTCCTCACGCTACTAATTTCGTGCCTTTCGTTATAAACAAAAATACGAGGTGCATATGATAAATTTCCAGATATTTTCGTATGGGCACTTTTATTGATAGTGCACACATGAAACTCTAGTCCCCTTCGAAGTAACCTCCTCCGGCTGCCATGCACTTGTTTACCGTTCCAATAACTTCTCGAAGGCCCATTGTGTGAGCGTTTCAATAACATTCATCACAGCCTCTTTCATCTCCTCAATTATCTCATAACAACAGCCTCTCAGCTTAGGGAATAACCAAAAGTCACAGGGAGCAAGGTATGAACTATAGGGAGGCTGAGGAACTGACTTGATGCCCATCTTGGTCAAATAGTCTGTGACAAGGATGGAGTTGTGAGCTGGTGCATTGTCTAGCTGGAAATGCCACTGACCCGATTTGAAGAGTGCTGGCCTCTTCCGACGGAATCTCTTCCTGAACTCCCTTAAACCTTAACATAAAAAAATATATTATCAAAATATATAAAATTTCTGAGAAGGGATTGAATGTTTAAGTATCAGTATTTTCACGGGATGTGATTAAACTGAATTACAAAATAGGTCATATGAATAAAAAATATTTGATTGGTTTAATTTTGCTTGGTTTTATGGCATATCAAATATTGTCGATTATTTAATGCCAAATGTTCTTTATACGTATATATTAAATATGTTTAATTTGCTTTGTTTGAGTTTTGTGGCATGTCAACCATTGTAAGTTTCTTAATGCCAAATCATTTTTATACATATATATTAAATATATATGGTTTGGTTTGGTTGGGTTTATGGCATATCAACTATTGTGGGTCATTTAATGCCAAATTCCCGTTATACATATATATTAAATATATATGATTTTGTTTAGTTGGGTTTCATGGCATATCAACTATTGATAGTTATTTAATGCCAAATCCTCTTCACACACACACGCACACACACACACACGCATATATATATATGGTTTGGTTGAGTTGGGTTTTATGGCATGTTGTTATATACTCATTTGCCGTATCATAACGACTCAATAATAAAGACGCACGCAGAAAGACACAAGAGGAAGACACAGGAAGAAACGACGCAGGATAAAGACGCAGGAGGACTTCTTTTCAAATATATTCACCTCTCACTTTATTGCAAGGGTTTCGAAAGGGTTGTTCAAAGTTTGCATGTGAGAGGGTGCTGGAGACCGAACATAAACTTCATATTTTGACCCCACTGTTATGACCGTCACGCTGTGTCTTTCTTGTTCTCCTGATGTTGGGGTCTACTCCATCGGGGCTTTCCGAGCACCCCCTCGGTCGGGTGTGGCGTTCCTTACCACATCTGGTCTCTACTGTCTGGAAGAGAAAGTTCGAATATAGAAATATAATGAGAGATTATGTGAGAGGGCAAAATTAGAGATAAGGACACATAACAAATCAGAGAGAGAGAGAGAGAGACCAGAGAGAGAGAGAGAGAGAGAGAGAGAGAGAGACTGTAAGAGCTGGATACCGAGGTAGGGATAAAGAGAGAGTAATAGAGGGTGAAAGGTTAAGAGATAAAATGCAGATACAGATTGAAAGGGCGAATGCAGACAACCGCATGGGAAAATGCGAGATACATTTTTAAATATTATTGATTTTTTTTTAGCATTTATTTTTTTCGCCTCATATCTCGTGTTTATCTGATGCAGAATTCAGTTAATTTCTTTGATCATCAACACCCGCGGCTAACTTGCAATTTTATTTACAGATTCTCAAATACGGACAGTCGAAGTGATGTAAATATTTTTTCAAGTGTAGGTTGGTAAAAGGCCACATGTGTTACGCGCGATCTTCATCTAGAATCTCTAGAAAATTATTTTATTAGTTGGACAGTAAGTTTCTTTTAGTTTGTTGAAGAACTCCTTAACTTAAAGGACATATTTTTAATGGTTTTCATTATGTGACTGTTTATTACATCGTTTACGCAAGCGCGTGCGCACACACACGCATATATGATGTAAGGAACAACAAAATAATATATATATGTGTGTGTGTGTGTGTGTGTGTAACGTGATATCTATCTATCTATCTATCTATCGATCAATAGATAGATAGATATCGCGTCACACACACACACACACACACAAACACACACACATACACACACACACACACACACACACACATACACATATATATATATATATGCATTAAATTGCTGTTCATCAAATTTTATATATATAAAAATATATATAATATGATGAACTGCAAGATAATATATATATATATATCTATATATATCTATATATATATATATATATATATATATATAGTCATCCACAGACAGATCTGTTTCGTTCTATCAGAACTCATCAGTTTGGCTACAGTTAGATTCCCGTAGCTGGGATCGAAACCCGGTTGGCTCAAAAGCCAACCCAAGCCTCACACACAAATATGTATATTATCTTGTTGTTCACTATTGATAAATTGATAGAGAGATATCATACCACACACACACACACACACACACACATATATATATATATATATATATATATATATATATATATATATATATATATGTGTGTGTGTGTGTGTGTGTGTGTGTGTGTGGTATGATATCTATCTATCTATCCAATATAATGAACAGCAAGTTAATATATATATTTGTGTGTGAAACGTGATATCTATCGATCTAACTATCTTATTCCTTATACTTTGATCTATATATCTATCCACACACACACACACACACAGACTGAGGCATATATATATATATGTATAGTGAGAGAAAGAGAGAGGTTAATCCTAACGGTGATTAAATTGTTTTCTTTTTAATCTGTCCGAAAATCCGTTTAAAACCAGCAGAAGGTTTTACCACCACCTGCAGTTTCACCATAATATATGAATCGGAAAACGTCTGACTTGATTGGAAATCAAAAGAAATCCTTGGCCGACACTAATTTATGGGTGGTTTGTATTTGATACGATGGTATGCAAAATATATAAAAACTCAAAATTTGAAGCATAAATACGATTCTTTAACGTCCACGCATGATATAACACATGGAACAAATTAAATTGTTCAAACAACTTCTTATTAATTTATTTTTGATTTTTTTTTCACTTTGTTTAATATATATATATATATATATATATAGTTACATTTAGCTCTTTACCAGGAAAATTTAAATGTTCATTTTTGAATGGTTTTCTTGTCTTGATGGAATTACTCCCAACACTGGTTCAACTGGACTGAATAATACATACATACATATATATATATATATATATATATATATATATATATATAAGTGTGTGTGTGTGTGTGTGTGTGTGTGTGTGTGTGTGTGTGTGTGTGTGTGTGTTGAATTTGTTCGATAAATCAGCGCTCGGTGCTCTGAAACCGAAATAAAACCAGTTTAAATCCTTATTTAAAAACTGAATTTTTAATGACAGAACTATTGAAGTGCTGTTAATTAGATTTATACCTATTGTAATATGTTAAATGACCAAAATCTGAAATCAATTCTTAGATTTTATACGATGACTTATCCAGTTCTATGAAAAACAACATTATATATATATATAGGGTATAAAAAATGTAAACAAACGGACTCTGCTGCTGCTGTTGCTATATAATGCCTTAAAAATTCCCTTAGCCAACGTGGTACGCTTGTTGGCCGAGCGGTCTGACACTAAGTCTAACGTAAAGTTGGACAGGTTTCGATCCCGGCTTCGAGAGTCCTACGTGTCTAGCCACACTGAAGAGTTCTGATAGAACAAAACAGTCTGTCTGTGGATGACAATATATATATAGGCGTGAAACTTACTACATCGGTATTGCAATTATGTTTGAAAGAAAGAAAGCTTGAGACGAAAACAAAGGAGAGAAAGACAAAACTTGTTGCAATAAAAAGAAAGAAAAGGAAGGAAGAAAGAAAAAAGAAGGAAAGAAAATCTTGTAAAGAAAGAAGGAAAGAAAGAATAGCATAAAGAAAGAAAATATTGGGGGAAGAACTCATGGAACAAAGAAACAAACAAAGCTTGTGAAGAAAAAAAAAGGAAAGAAAGAATGAACGTTTGATAGAAAGAAATTAAGAACGAACAAACGAAAGAGAGAAAGGAATTTTGCAAAGAAAGAAAGTATAAAAAGATAGCTTGTGAAGAAAAAAGAAAGAAGGAAAGAAAAAAAAAACTTATCGTCCATTGCTTCCGGCAGGTCTTCAGGACTGCATCCCGCATCGGCACGGAGCTGGTCGTCCTAACTTTGTTCGTCTATGTGGCGGGATCGACAGGATTACATCACTTATGAGCTCGTCCCTACTTCTCCAGCAGTGTCCTGCATGTTTGATTCTATAATTTGGATAGTTTTCGTGATGGGTGGTAGGTGGCCGTATAGCTGCTGCTTCGTGGGGTGCTGCCTCCAGGACTTGTTCAATATTGCTCGCAGCATTCTTGTGTAGTCGCCGTCAAGCTTTTTCTCCATCTGTTTCGTTAGCGTCCATGTAGAGCATCCGTATAGCAGTATCGACACGATCACTGCTTCGAAGAAACTGTTTCATTTTATCAGTCAGATTTGACTTTTATATGACCGATAGTCTATCAGGAGCTGTCCATGCCTTTGCTCGTCGTGTGTTGATGTCAGTCTCGTTTGATGAGACACTGCTTCCTAGGTTGGGGAACTTCTCAACTAGTTTCAGAGAGATACCGTTTATTATGGAGATGTCGCCTGTTTGATTAAAGCACATATATTCCGTCTTGTGTGCATTGACATGGAGGCCGATACCTACAGCAGCTCGTTCCAGACTATGTAGCAGGGTTTCAGCTTGGGTGGGTGCATTTGCCAGAAGCGCTATGTCATCGGTGTAGTCAACCCCCGTAATTGTTTTTGTGGGGTACGTTCTGTGGCTTGCTTTTGTTAGCTTGAAACCGTTTTGTTTGATTTTATCAAAAGATGTTTTGAGCACGTAGTCTACAGAGATGATGAAGAGGCTAGTGTGGTACCTTGCAGTATACCTGCTACAATATCGAAGTAGTCTGTGTCTCCATCCCATTCACTTTAATAAAGTCGTTCAGCTTCTGTCCGGATTGGTCTCAACTCATGGAGCCGCAAAGTGGTATATATTTTTGAGTCAATGAAGGAAATATTCTTTTTAATCATTTAGTACATTCATCATCATCATCATCATCATCATCTCGTGCTGGCAGCACGGATATCCCTGACCCTCTCTCACACTCCTCCCAATCGTTCATCGCCCTAGGCAGGTCTTCAGGACAACAACCTGTATCCTCACATAGCTGCTGAATGTACGTTCGTGCTGGTCGTCCTGCTTTTGTGCGGCCATGTGTGGGGATCCATAAGAGTACATCTCTCATGAGTTCATCTCTGCTTCTCCAGCAATGTCCTGCATGTCTGGTTCGCCCAACTTGAATAGTTTTCGTGATAGGGGACAGGTGGCCGTACAGTTGGTGTATTGTGGGGTGTTGCTGCCAGGACTTGTTCAGGATTGCACGCAGCATTCTTGTGTTGTAGAATTATCTACCCCGCGAATTGAATAAAATGTTCAGTTTAAGTCTTCGTGTTCGCTTCTGAAGGTCAACATGAAACACATAGAGAAGGCTGAAGGACGGATAGGCCAAAACGTTGTGAATATGAAAATAATCCTAATTCATTAATGATGAAAGTTATCAAGCTTGATCTCTGAAATTTAGAAAACACACACACACACACACACACACAGAAAGATCCTGTTATTTGATAAATGGTTATTACCGCATAAATATGGAAGAGGCGCCCTATTTCTGAAAGTTAAGTCGTTTCTTGCTCTCTGCCACCTGTTAGTTAACTAGTTGGCCCCTTTCAAAATGTCCACCTCATGTGAGACCATTTCCCACACTTAACACGTAAGTTCTGGTGAATGAGCCTTTGTTGTCCGTTAAACAGATGGTGTCCAAGAGCGGAAAGGGCATTAATACTTTATATAGTATTCTCAACCAATCGTCCAGTCGGCTGGGGCTGTAGAATACACCGACTGCTTCTCTGCAGAGGGGTAAGACCCCCCTAACGAGTGTCCTGATATGACACTAAACAATCTGATGGTGAGGTTCCAGCAATGCTTGAGCTTTGGGGAATGTGGAGTACCCCTTCATTGCCATCGCTCCCAGGTCCACTCTGGCCCGGAGTGGTAGCACCTGATAGGACCCTATCTATGGTTTAAATAGAAATAACAGCATACTTATGCTAAAAGGAATTGAGTAAACTGAATAGCTTGAAATAGAAACGTTTTTGACAATTAAACCGTACTTACACTGAAACTGCGTGCTTATGCTTAACTGAATTATTTCAAATAGAACTGTTTTTTGACATTAAAACTGAATTTACACTTAACTGAGTTATTACATATAACTGCGTGAATAGTTTGATATGGAAATGTTTTTGTCAATTAAACTGTGTACTTAATCTAAACTGAACTGTTTTCAATAGAACAGATTATTTACATAAAAATGGATTTGGTGTTAAATAACCTACAAAGGTTGAAATGCCATAAAGCCAAACAAGCCAAACCATTTATATAGTGTAACTGCTCTATATGCTTGAATGTAATATAATTTACAGAGTGTGAAAACAAAATAGGGCATAATTTTTAAAAGTTTTTTTTAGTCTGATGAGCAAAAAAAAAACAAAAAATCAAAAAAAAAACGCGATAAATCTAAATCTCCAAGATTAGATCTATTATTTAAGCACTTTCCCTTAAAATTCAGCCCAATATGAGTGAGCAAAAAAAGAAACGATAAAGAATCTAAAATTTTATTTAACGCCGAAACAAAGCCTTAAAAAATATCCTAAATAATTGGAGTTTCTTTATGGTCTCCATCAAGACCAGACCTTAACCCTCTTGATTGCGCTCTATGAGGCATTTAAGAAAACAAAAAAAAATCCAACTTCTCATCCAAATATCGGTTCGCATAAGACTACAATTTAGAAGGAATAGAATAAAATCTCTGAAGAACTTACTTTGAAAGCATGACTATCGTTTCGAAGACGTGTTGATCCATTAACTGAAATTAATCTTCTTCTATAATAAAGTCTAGAATATTTCTAATTTTCTTTCAATACGCTGTATTTCTTTAATAAATATTCAGGGGTGAGCTCCTGTGTCGTGATGTCAAAAGTGCTTCAATGCCGCTTCCAAGAAAGTGAGTTCAAATTCTCTCACGCTATTACATTTACTTTGGGGCTAATACCCATGAGTTGTGCATGAAAACCACTCCCCAATAATGGGATGATTTCTATCACTACTATTTTTAACAAAGGTAGCTTTGGCATTAAACTACGCAGGAAGGATGATATGTTATTAAACTAAGAAACCAAAACAAAGTACTTCCCTAGCTTTAGATGAGCGGTCTGGAATTCGTGCCGGACGTGGTATCGAAATCAATGGCAGATTCGAGGCGGAAAGGACCCCGGCTTCGGCCGGGCCACCTTCGAGTAGGCGAGATGCAACATTGACACCTTTGTCCCCCTTGTATAGCACTGGACCTTGCTGTCCAGTTTAAGCTATAATCAAGTATACGTGCCGGCACCCAGACTTGGGTCTGAGACTAGCTAGGCGCATCTGGCCCACATTGCATTAAGTGGGTCGATGACCAGCAGGGCTCGAGCCACAGCTCCTGCCCAATCTTCCCTCTCCCTAATATCAACTTTAAGCCGACCATCGGGTCATTGACCTTGTGTTAAATCCTGTCTGGTTGGAGGCAGCGACGAATGTAACATATTGACCCTCGACGGAGCCGTCAATCAAGAGATGCACCTGTGTAAATAAGTGGAAGAACAGCGAAACACGTTCATCCGGTCGAAGATATCGGAATATCACCTTGACCTGTGGACGTGGCTGAATTCGGTGCAGATGCGTACGCCCACAGAAAGCAGGTGGACTTGAGACAATTATATAATCAGATGCCACAGGCGGCTTGAGTTAGTTGCAGTTCCAGTTGCAGATGGAGTCAGTTGGGAGACAAGATGCCAGCGTGAGAATCAGCTTGCAGACCCTCAGTGACCCACAGTTGAGCAGCCCACCCAGGTCGCGAAAGAAGTGTTGCTATGGTCAGAAGAACTTTGGGTCAATATGTAGCAGTCTGTTCCCGTCTCCAACTCATCTCTCACACATAACCAACATCAACCCTTTCGCAACCCTTTCGAGAATAAAATGTGAGAGCTATATCTTTATAAAGAAGTGTGTTCGCTCGTTCATTGAAGTTCGTCATTATTGTTGACTATGTTTCCGCTTCTATATGTATATGTATTGTGTTGTTGTATGTGGCTATACAACAGTCTTATCCCTATGCACTGATGCCGTCACTGTATTTTACAGCCCCAGCTGACTGGGCCAACTAAAAACTTAACAAATCGTTTATCTGAAACTCTTGTTACCTTAGTGATAGAGAACATACCGAACGGACAAAGAGCAGGTAAATGAAAGAGCATGGTTTGAAAAAACTGTCAGGGTGTAATCAGGCTTAGGAGAGCAGTTGCGTTTAATTGTATAAAAAACATCTCAGAGGAAAGGCATGTAAAATAATAAAAAAATAATAAAAGAAAAAATGTAAAGAATATGTAAACTATTTCAGCACTGGCTCAAATACCAAACCACACAGTCGGCTGGGGTTGCGGGCTGTAGAATACACCGACCTCATCTCTGCATAGAGATAAGATACAATCATAAAATAGAGTCCCTGATATGACATTAAACTGTTGTTGTATCGTGGAAAAGAAGAGATACACAGTGAAAAAGAGTTAACTATTAATTGAAGTGGTCCAGTTCAACAAATATTATAAGTCTCGCGCTGTGGGTGGTATGTCTGAAGTTGATCAAACTACTGACCGAGATCTTGCATAACCCCTCGTGCTTAAGAAACGCGACGTCTTTTATACCTCAGCGACACGGGACGTCAGGTGGTAAGAGCCACAATCCAACAACCATCTGAAGGTGAGTTTTCAATCATGAAACCTCGGAGAATGCAGACTACCTTTTTATGGCAATCACTCCAAGGTCCACACTGACCTAAAATGGTAGCAACTTATAGGCTCCTATTTCTGGGTCAACTAGAACTGTTTGACATTTAAACTGAGTGCAAAAAATACTTATGCTAAAGTGAATTATTTGTTGTTGTATCGTGAAAAAGAAGAGATACACAGGGAAATAACTAAAACAAAAAGTACAAAGAAAGTGAGTTCGAATTCTTTTTTTTTTTTTTGCCATTGTCTTCATTTGCGAACCCAGGTCAAGTCATATCAAAGACTTTTAAAATGATACTTGAACCTCCTTGCTTAACATTCAGCAATATATAGTACGTATCAATGGTAGAGTGAAGTAATACAGGGAAAGGAGTAGCACCCTCCCCTACACACTCGGTATAGTCGCTATTGTAAAGGGAACCTTCTAGTCACCTTCAACTACGGAAGCCAACTTAACTTTTATCCATGGGAAATATATTAACCCCTTGCTTCTCCAGGGTATGTGTGGAATTCTATCACAGCTGTTCTGCAAGTTTTGCCATGGCCTTAAATTACGAGGGAAGTTTCATATGCAATTAAACAAAGAAACGAAACCAACACAAAATATTGCCCAGGCGACTGGGGCTGTAGAATACACCGACTGCACCTTTGCAGAGAGGTAAGACCGCCCCCAATGAGTGTCTTGGATATAACACTAAACAACCTGATGGTGAGATTCCATTAATGCTGGAGCTTTGGAAAATGCAAAGCACCCCTTCACGCCATTGCTCACAGGTCAACTCTAGCCCTGAAAGGTAGCAGCTGATACGTCCCTATCTATAGATTAAATAGAACTAACTGCATACTTATGCTAAACTGAATTGTTTGAATTAGAACTGTTTGACAAAACTGAATAGCTTTAAATAGAAATGTTTTTGACAATTAAACTGCACTTGCATTTAAACTGCGTGCTTATGCTAAACTGAATTGTATAAATGGAACTGTTTTTGACATTGAAACTGTACTTACACTAAACTGAATTGTTTAACATTCATCTGTTTTGACATTTAATTGTGTAAACAAAATCTATACTTATACTAAACTCAATTAGCTGAATTAGAACCGTGTGATTAAACTGAATAACTTGAAATAGAAATGTTTTTCAAAATCAAACTGTGTCCTCAGGATAAACTGAATTGTTTGAAATAGAACTATTTACATAAAAATGGATTTAGCATTAAATAACCTACAAAAGTTGATATGCCTTAAAACCCAACCAACCAACCAACCAACACGAAAAATATTTTATCTTATTCTAATATTAGCGAATTATTCAAGGAGCAGACTCTATCATCTTGATTAAAATTTATGAATGATGTTTTACCTGACTTTATATAGAAACAATTGTCTGTTG
>OY757941.1:11650635-11788135 GCA_963585895.1 Sepioteuthis lessoniana
TTTACATATTTTCAATTTAATTGACTGCCTTGTCGTGAGGCCTTGGATACGCAAAATGTATCCCCAACAAAGAGGTACCCCCAGTGAGGCTTGACCTCGGTATGACACAGTCACAACATTTGATGGTGAGGCTTTAGTTCTGGAGGTATGGAAAATGTAGAAGATCCCTTCAATGTTACTGATCCCAAATCCTCACTAACCAGAAGTGAGAACACTTTTTACGGACCCATGTATGGATTAAGTGCTGAACAGTTATTTTGAATCGATAGGACCCTTTGTAGAAAAAAAAATAACGATGTAAAGTGCTGATAGTGTATTCTAGCTTTATAAAAAATGGACGCTCCAACCCGGGTTCAAATCTTGGACGAGATTATTCACATCTCACGTAGCGGGAATACCCTTTGGAAAGGCAACCATCTATTTTCTCCTCGTAGGTAAATAGTAGGTCAAGCTGCGATATTTAACTTGGGTATGGCAATTAGTTGATAGGAAAAAAACTCAAATTGATACTTTGCTTCAAAATTGACCTTGTGTAACATTCTGCTCATGGGGGAGGCATTGATTAAGATATCCACACAAATAGAAATACAAACATATTGTTCATTATTTGCTAAACTGTAAGGAAAAAAATAAACGATCTTTTTTTTACAGTTTAGCAAAGTGTAATATAATAGCCGAGGGATTGCGGTTCATGCCTTTGGGTTTAGTTAGGCTGAGAACCTTTTGGCTAAGCACATGGGTTAGTTAGGTGCAACCTTGATGCAGGTGGTAACGTGTGCGCGCGCACATAGTGGACATGTCACTCAGAGATGTCACAATAGCATGAGATGATGAAATAGGTGACAAAGTGCGGGTGACGTCACGCACCGGAAGTGCGCGGGGGATTTTGGGGATTTCGAAGAAAAGATAAGTAGTTGAAACTAGGAGGTTCGATTTTTGGGGTTCGCTGAGGCGAGACGAATTTGCGCGCCATGAGTGCCGCACGAAATAGGGGCCAGATGAAGAAGCCAGCATAAAAAAGATTATGTCTCTCTCCTTATGTCGAAAAAGTACTCAAAAAGTAATTACTCAAAAGTAATTAAAAAAGTTTCGTACCTGAACAAAGATGTCGTTACGTGTTTTCGAATCTCGAGATTCGTGTGTTCTACGTTATGAATATTTGTTACCAACATTCGATGCCCATTTGGCACATGGCCATATTCGTGTATATGCCTATGTAACAATTGTTTTGTCATCAAATTAATTCAATTAATACCGTAGATTTTGGTTACGGATATGTAATAATACCGATTTTTATTGTATAATGTTTCACGAGAATTAACAAAATCTTTTTATCGATTTGTACGTAGAACATAACAATCTTATTTATCGTTTGAAGTTTGTCTTGTTTTCGTTTTTTTATAAGGTGATATGGTAAACATGGTTTCCATTAGATAATAATTTTGATATAACAGAAAAAGCGATAGTTGGAAATTTTATTTAAACGGAAGGAAATGATATTTAATAATATACATGAATAAATAAGACCTTATAGAAAATTCTATTGTTCTCGAGACGTGGAAATAGGAGTGAAAAATTGGAATTAGTGGTTGTACAAATATGAATCACAAATAAAATATAGTAAAAGAATACTATTATAGGGAGAACTAAGAGAAATTAGAATTATGTAATTAACTAGATTGGTTTTGCTTGGTTTGTTTTTATGGCATATCAATCATTGTAGGTTATTTAATGCCAAATCCTCTTTATACATATATATTAAATATATATGACTTGGTTGGCTTTGCTATAAGGCATATCAATCATTGTAGGTTATTTAATGCCAAATCCTCTTTATACATATATATAAAAAATATATGACTTACTTGGCTTTGGTTTCATGACGTATCAGTCATTGTAGGTTATTTAATGCCAAAACATTTTTATACATATATATTAAATATATATGATTTGGTTTGGTTTGGTTTTATGGCATATCAAGCATTGTACGTTATTTAATGCCAAATCCCCTCTATACGTATATATATACTAAATATATATGACTTAGTTGGCTTTGGTTTAATGGCATATCAACCATTGTAGGTTATTTAATGCCAAAACTTATTTATACTTATACATTAAATATATAAGATTTGGTTTAGTTTGCTTTTATGACATATCGACCATTGCAGATTATACAGGGTGGAAAAATAAATTTGTCGCCCTAGAAAAAACAACATGATTACATTTCCGTTTAATGAAAACCGGTTTTCATTTTTTTCTTGCAGACCATCTACAAGTTGGCCAGTTGTGTAGAAATCCCAAGAGCGATTGGAGCCTTCTATCATGTCTGAAAGTGACACAATGCTCAACGAGCGAGATCGGAGATGCTCTCTACCGATCCAAGTTATGACAACAGAACCATTGCCAGCACCCTCAAAATGCAAATCTGGATTGCCACTAATAACAGGGACGTACCCAGGGTGACGAAAACAAAGTTACCGGCTACGGTTATAGTCTTTGGTGTGGTTTCAAGTGAGGGCCACATCATGCCACATCACATCTTCGTAGTCGGCTTGAAAGTCAACATCAAAGTGTATCTGGATGTGGTGATCCCCTGGTGCAATCAAAGTGTATCTGGAGTGTGGTGATCCCCTGGTGCAATCAGGTGGCCGGTGGCAGACCCTGGGTGTGGTAGCAGGACTCGGCGCCGGCCCACAAGTCTAAAGAGACCCAGGCTTGGCTTCAGAAGGTGTGCTACGACTTTGTACCCTTCTCCCACTGGCCCTCCTCCTCCCCCGACCTGAACCTGCTGGACTACTTCGTTTGGTCATACGTTGAGAACATCACCAAAATGACCTCCCACAACACAAAAACCAGCCTTCTTCAGGTGGCTTGAATGTCACTCACCGGAGTAGAGTGTTATAGTTCTACGAGCCATGTTTAATGAATGTCAGTCATCAGTTACCGTTTATTAATTTTCCCTCTGAAAGTTCTCCACTGCCTTCACTGAGTATTGTCCTCAAGGACACATGGCCCAGTGGATAAAGGCGACATGCCCAGAGGAGTGTGAGTTCAATACCCAGTAAAGGCAGTGGAGAAATTTCAGAGGGGAAATTAACTGGAGATAACTGATGAGTGTCATCCATTAAACATGGCTCGTGGAACTAGAACTGTCTACCCTGGTGAGCGAAGTAAAGGGTTAAGTTCGACATTCCAACCACCTGAAGAAGGCTGGAGCATACAACGGCCGAAACCTGGTGATAAACACGGCGACAAAGATGAGGACACTAGTCCGAAAAATTTAAATAATGTACGAATAATACTATTTGCTATTAGTTATTTGTTTGCACACAGTTTAATGGTTTCAAGAATTTTTATGTACCTGTAATAATTTAGTTAATCATCAGTCATTTATTTACACACAGTTAAATGATCAAACAGTTCTATTGAAAACTATTTAGTTAAGCATGTCAACAATATTAAATGATTCCAAATATTGCTATATCAGAGTTGAGTGAGGATCAGAACCCTGAGCAAGATAAATTTGAGAATGATTTTAGTAATCGAAAAAATGAGCACCGTTGATTTTATTCTTTTAAAATCAGCACATTGTTTTAAGAGTGATACAATATATTGTTAAAATGTAAAAAAAGCGAAAAATATTCTTTAATTTTTGTCTAAGCAAGAAAATACAAAATTGTATGATTTTTTTTCTTACCAAAGAGAGAAAGAAAGGTAAGTTAAAAGCTATGTTTTCAATTGTTCTGAAAGTGTTGTAAAAGAGGACTTGACAAAACAATAAGCTGGACATCTAGGGTCAACAAGGGGTCAGTTGTCCAGGTGCAAACCAACCGTATGGGAAAGATCAAACCTTGATAAATGGAAAATTTGGATTTATTTTTAAAAGAGTAATTTGCTAAGTGTGACATGTTGGTCACGTGAAGAGAGGGCTGTCCACTGGAGAGGGAGATTTGGTTTGGTTGCTTGGGTTTTATGGCATATCAACCCTTGTAGGTTATTTAATGCCAAATAAACAGTTCTCTTTCAAACAATTTAGTTAAGCGTAAATAAACAGCTCAATTTTCAAAAACATTTCTATTTTAAGCTATTCAATTTAGTCAAACAGTTCTTATTTAACAAATTCAGTTTAGTAGAAGCATCGTTTTTGCTTACCGCAGTTAAATGTCAAAACGGTTCTATTTCAAACAATTCAGTTTAGCGTAAGTGCACACAGTTTATGTTTGTTTGTTTGGGTTTATGACATATCTATCTGTTAAGCTTACTTAATGCCAATCAATTTTTATACAAATATATAGTTATATTTCAAACAATTTAAGAATCAAAAACCTTTCTATGACAAGCTATTAATTTTAATCAAACTGTTCTAATTCAAAAAATACCTGCGCTCATGTTTGCACCTAACCCATGCACTAAGAGAAAGGTTCTCAGCCTTCCTAAACCGAAAGGCAAGATATATAAAACGAAACGAAATCCCTCGGCCATTATATGACAGGGATACACGGAATTCCTCACCCCATTTGAGTGGTGGGTGCAGAGATTCACCGTTGGGTCTGCAGAGAGCAACTGTGAATGAAATTAATTACTGAAGTCTAATTAGAGAGAAAACCGTTGAAGAGGTACGTCCACTTGGAAATAAAAGAAACAATTATATAAACTCGGTCATTGCCGAAGAACGACTAAGGGAATTGCCAGACAATCAAAGTTAGAGAATCACAGACGTCAGAACAGAAAAACAAGACAGGATCCGGAGATAGACCGAAGAGAAAAAGCAATGAACACCAAAAACTTTGCAGACCTTCAGAAACAAAGAAACAAAAATCCCGAGTCAGTAATGAAAACCAGACGAAGAGAAAATTTAGCTGAATTGGCAAAAATGGAACTACTTTATTTTTGAAAGACTGTGTTTATTGCTGCAAATAGACTGACTGCTGAGATAAACGGAGCAATGTCTCTGAAACCTACTAACTCACTGAAAGGAGAAGGGACTTATCTGATTGGACTTATACATTTTTGAAAGAGAACTGACATAATTATTTCTTAAAACAAACTTTGTTATTTCATTTGTCAACTAAATTTTGTTTGAATTATTGAACATCCCGTGTTGTTTTATCTCTGGCTTTCGACTTCAGTTTATTTGCCTTTGAATGGTCAACCCTCTCTGACTTTTTGAGCGATCGGCGAGAGGTGACATCAGTTATCTGGATCAGAAATACAACATGGGTCGATGACTGAACGAGCCTAGGTTCAATCCTTTATTGAAGCAATGACTCTTCGGCAAGGTGACATTCCTATGTGTTACTCACCATTCAATTAAACAACTGTCATGCGTTTATACACAGCTAAATGATCAAAAGCTGTTTTTCAAACAATTCAGTTGATTAGTTGGCGGTTTGTTTCGGTTTTATGGCATATCAACCTTTCTACGTTATTTAATGCCAAATCTACCTGTATGCAAATAGTCAGTTCAATTTCGAACAATTCAGTTTAGCATGAGTACACAGGTTAATTGCCAAAAACATTTCTATTTGAAGCTATTATATTTATTCAAACAGTTCTAATTCAGCTAATTCAGTTTAGTAAAATATTTTGTTTACATACAGTTAAATGTCAAAACAGTTCTACATTAAACAGTTCAGTTTAGTGTAAGTACTGTTTCAATGAAAGAAACAGTTTCTATTTCAAACAATTAAGGTAAAGCATGAACACATATTTTAATTGTGAGAAGAGTTTAATTGTCTAAAACATTTCTATTTCAAGCTATTCAGTTTCGCCAAACATTTCTGATTTAAACAATTCAGTTTAACATGAGTAGTAAATTCTATATCACCCATAGATAGGGCCCAATCAAGTACAACCACTCTTGGTCAGAAATGACGTGGGACCAATGGCAATGAAGGGGTACTCCACATTTCCCAAAGTTCTAGCATCACTAGAATTTCATCAGATTGTTTGGTGTCTTATCCAGGGCTCTCATTGGGGATTACTACCCCTCTGCAGAAGTTAAGTCGGTGTATTCTATAGCCCCAGCCAACTGGACAACAAATCAGTTGAGCATGTCTACAAAGATGAATGGTCCCAAGAATAGCTATGTATATTTAAAAATTCAATTGAATATCAGTCATTTGCTTGAGAGAGTTACATGATCAAACAGTTCTTTTTCAAATAATTTAGTTAACTATAATTATACTGCTTTTCAATCATAGTTTAATGTAAAAAAAGTTCTATTTCAAACAATTCAGTTTAGCATAAGTATATACTTTAAATGTCAGACGGTTTTATTTGACCCATTGATATTAATCTATCAGGTACCAACATTACGGGACAGAGGTGACCTTTAAGTGATGGCAATAAACATCTACTCCACATTCCCCAAAGTTCAAGCTTTACTGAAGCCTTTAGATTGTTTAATGTCATATCCTTGACACACGTTGGGGGAGTTTTATCCTTCTGCAGAGATTCAGTCGGTATATTCTATAGCCCTAGTCGACTGAACCATTTTTTCGAAAGTAAAATGAGAACAATTAATGGAATTTCTAATCATAATAGACATCTTTTTAAAATTTTTCTTCCCAATAAAAATGTGATGGATTTCAAAAATTAAGCGTTTATACCAATTGGACTATTTTGGGTAATAGAATAATTTACTTTTGGAACACAGTGTCAAACCTAATCGAAAATATCAATAGTGTGAAAATTTTAAGATTTAATTGGATGATTTCAGAAATAATACAAGGCTCATTAAATAAGGTTCCAGACTTTTTTTTCGTATGGGCACTTTTATTGATAGTACACACATGAAACTTGAGTTCCCTTTGAAGTAATCTCCTCCGGCTGCAATGTAATTGCTGTACTGTTCCAACAACTTCCTAAGTCCTCTTGTGTGAGCATGTCAATGACCTTCGTCACAGCCCCTTTCCTCTCCTCAATTGTCTCATAACGACTGCCTCTGAGCTTAGGGAATAACCAAAAGTCACAGGGAACAAGGTCTGGACTATAGGGAGGGTGAGGAACTGTCTTGATACCCATCTTGTTCAAATAGTCTGTGACAAAGATGGAGTTGTGGACTGGTGCATTGTCCTGGTGGAAATGCCACTGATCCGATTTGAAGAGTGCTGGTCTCTTGCCAAAGAATCTCTTCCTGAACTCCCTTAAAATCTCAACAGAGTATTCCTTCTTGACTGTCTGTTCAGTGGGACCCCAGTTCATGTAGATAATACCAGTGCTGTCAAAAAAAGTGATCATCAAAAGTCTGTGGGTGGATTTGCACTGTCTGGCCTTATGCTTCCACTGGGAACTCTGTCTCTTGGCCATAGCAGTAGATCCAGCTTTCATCGCAGGTCACCAGAGCATCAAGAACTGCTGGAATTGAATTGATCATCTCCCTACTGTTATGACAACATCTTTCTTTCTGATCTTCTCTGTGCACCCTTGAGACAAACTTGGCACAAATCTTCCGTATCTTCAGTTCCTGAATAATTGTGTGACATCAAACTGCGCACTTATTGTCTCTATAAACACACGACGGTCCTTATCCATGACATTCTTTATTTGGCCAATCAACTGTGGTGTTCTGACTTCCTTACTCCTCCCACACCTCTCATCATCCCTCACAAACTCCCTGCCTTCCTGGAATCTCTTATGCCACTCAAAAAAACTCGATTCATGCGAAATGCTCGATTCATGCAAAATGGTCGAAAGCAGTCTGAAGCATTTCATACGTTTCTGTGGGGTTTTTTTCCGAGTTTAAAACAGAATTTTATTGTGTATCGTTTTTCTAAAGTGTCCTCATGTCCAGATTGCATTTTTGAAATTCACCAGTTGTGACAATAGGGCGTTAGTAGGGTGTATTCTAATTCTTGCTGTTGCTGTTCATTTGAACCTTAAATCATAAAAATTAGTCAGTCATTTCATAAGATGTATGGCAATAAGATACTGAATTTTAAAGAGTCTACGACAATTTTAAATGCTTGTACAAAAAAGTATGGAAACTTATTGAAGGCACCTTGTATTAAGTGAAACAATTCAAAGCAATATTTTTAGGAACTAACACGATTTGCTTTGTATGTAGATATTATGTAATTGTCTATATTTTTGCAGAGATTTTTAAGGTTGATTGGTCTAGTGGGTAGGGTGTTGGCCAATGGTCTGGAAGACCTGGGTTCAATCCCAGGTCGAGTCATACTAAAGACTTTAAAAATGGTACTTGATACCTCCTTGCTTAACGCTCAGCAATATAAAATACGAATCAAGGGTGAAGTGGAGCAATCCAGGGAAAGGAGTAGCGCCCTCCGCTACACCTCGGTGTATAGCTATTGAAAAGGGAGCCTTCTGGTTGCCCTCGACTACGGTCGCCAACTTTACTAAGTGAAATACGAAGATACTTTCGGACGGATATCAATCAAATAATAATAATCAGAGTTTTTGCTTTCCGACCTTTGGCGTATTTTTTATTAAAAAGTATGAAATACCAGTGATCTGAATTAATATCTGTTCATTTTTTTTTTTTTTTTTGTTTAGAACCCTTTGATTGGGTACCGTTCATATTATGTTGCGAACATTATTTTTCTCTTGAAAAACTCACGACTTTAATATAATATAAGAGAAAAAAGGAATAAAAACCAACATATCTTAAAAATAAACTGGAATTGAATAGACTTCTACAAAATATCACGAAACAAAATTGTTGATATAAGTTACCACACAAAGGAAAGCCACCCACGTAGATACGTATTGTGTTCATATTACGTAAAAACTTCGTTTTTGGTAGATGCATTGGCCCATATTCGCTTGCCCTTCCCCCCAAAAAATCTCTCTTAAGAAACCCCTATATACAAAATACAAATATGAACATAAAAAATTGCGATTCTCTAATCTCTTGGAAGAAAATAATCCAAGACAAGATGGCATGTCTTTAAAATCAATCATTCAATCTTAATTTTATACTGAAATTTACTTTGAATTTCATCGGTTTCTGACGATAGAAGACAAAGAATATATGCCACAAAACCTGGATACCATACATTAAAATGTTTGGTTGGTTGATTGGTTGGTTAGTTGGATTTTATAGCATACCAACCATTGCAATTTATTTAAGACAGAATCCATTTTTATATCAAGGTTGTTTGGGTTTTATGGCATATCAACTTTTGTAGGTTATATATGTATATTTACTAAGCCCTCCACTAGGGCAGGATATGACACAAGGTCAATTTTTAAGCGGAGTTTAACAGGTTTAATTCAGACTTTTCCTTTTCCTTGACTAGTTGTCTCACCAAGGCAGAAGAACCCAGTCTGCCCTATTATTTACCCATAGCTGGAGGGAGAATAATTGGATTCATACCTTTCCCAAGGGTATTAGTCCTATGTGAAATGCAATCCGTCTCGTCCAGGATTTGAACTCGTGCCGCCGTGTCCATTTCGTATGACGTTAACCATTACGTCAAGGGCACATCCTTTTGTAGGTTATATAACGCCAAATTCTGTTTATAAGTATTTACGTTCAATCTATGATTTCTAAACGAAATCTTAGTCGGTCCCTTTTTTATAAGCATGATTTCATTTGTTTGCACACGATTAACCGATCTCAATTCGTCATATTTTTTGGTAAAACTCTGTCTCACAAGGAGAACAGAACCTTATCTATGTTGACGTTCTCGAACAGATCGATTAAACTATAGACGAGGAAAAATCGCTTTCTCATGAAAGCAAAAGTTCTACATTCTATGAGAATGTGTTTAATGATGCAAGTCGTCAAACTGGTCAAATACTGTGGTTGTGGTTCCAGTTTCAATATGAAAGAGTGAGTAAGCCTTGTATGACCAATGTGCAATTGAAAAATTTCAAACAATTCAGCTTAGCAAAAGAACGCAGTTTAAATGTCAAAGCAGTACTATTTAAAAAAAAATCATTTTAGCATAAGTACAGTTTTTATTTACACACAGTTAAATGTAAAAACCGTTTTATTTTAAACCGTTCTATCTGGCATAAGTACGCAGTTTTAATGTAAAAACAGTTAATTTCAAACAATTCTGTTTAGTACAATTCAGTTTATCATAACTACACAGTTTGAATATCAAAAACAGTTCTATTTCAAACGATTCAGCTTACGATAATAGGCAGTTTAGTTCTTTTTGACTTCTAGAAAGGACACTATCAGTTGCTACGACACCGGGCCAGATTGGACCTGTGAATAATGGCAACGAAGGGGTATGCTGCATTCCCCAAAGCTCCAGTTTTACCCGAGCATCATATTCAGATTGTTTAGCGTCATATCTTGGATATTCGTTGAGAGAGTCTAACCCATCGGCAGAGATGCAGTCAGTATATTCTAGAGCCCAACCATGAAAATGATATCTGGAAATAAGAACAAAGTTAGAAGGAGGTTTCCTGACGTTGTGGTTAACGTACTCGACAGCAACATTTGAAGTCAGTGAGTTCGAACTCCAGACGGGGCATTACGTTCAAACCCTAGCAAAGGTATAAACCCCATAAGTCACCTAGCTAGGATATAGAAATTTACATTGTGCATTGAACTACTTGAGTTGAAGAAACAGTTACTTCATGTTGATTATTTCATAAATGCTTGTTTGTACTGACGATTACTGTTCTCGTAAATAAACTCCCCAATCCTTGTTCATATGCTGGAGGAGGCTATTTGGCCCTTAAATCAGACCCTTTCAGATGTTACCATTTCGGACCAGAGAACAATGGTAATAAAAAGGTACTCTGCATTCCCCTAAGCTCCAGCATTACTGGAGCCTCAACAACAAATTGTCTTATGTCATAACTAGGCAACTCGTTGGGTGAGTGTTACCCCTCAGCTTGGGTCTTCTACAGCCCCAGCCGACTGGGTTCGAGAGAATGACATAGACAGAGAGAGCGAGAGAGATAGAGAGAGGAAGAGAGGAAGAGTAAAAGTATTAGAATAAGATATATATAATCTTAATCAGACATTTTAATTTAAAGTCCCTAGTCAAAATAAAATTGACATATCTATTGGTGTACTTAATTTAAATATTTTGAAATACTTTTACAAACCCATTTAATATTTCCCTGTGCATGGCACGTGAAAGATGATTTCAGGTTCATTGAAAGAACTTTTTTAAAGGTAAGTTGCCCTTAAAAACGACATGCATCCATTTATTTCCCCTTAGCTGTGGATACATTGATTAATATCTAAAGCTAAGGTTTAAAAAAAATGGAGAAAAACTGTACTCTACTTTAAAATTGACCTAATGTTACTTCGTGCCTCTGGCAGAGGAAATAAACTCCACCTCCGCCCCCTTCTCTCTCTCTCTCTCTCTCTATATATATATATATATATATATGTGTGTGTGTGTGTGTGTGTGTGTGTGTGTGTGTGTGAAGATAATAGTTGAACGAGAGAGAAACAGAAAGGTGAGTCACTAAACAGTTGAACGAGAAAGATTCCGATTAAAAACATGGTATCTCCACAAAGATTTGAAATAGAAAATAAAATAAATAAATAATATCTTTTCGAATCCTAAAGAGATTCACGACGATCAAATTCTGATTTCCATCCACAAAGACGATCATGCCACAAAAGAAAGAAAAAGTTGATCCTCTTTCGTAATAGACATGAATATATATATATATATATATATATATATATATATATATATATATATATACAAACAGGCCCAGACTATCCTACATTCAACACATGGGGAGAAGGGAGGAAGTGAGATCATAGAGATCATATTTATAGAAAATAAAATCCAAAGTGCCACATTCAAATTCATTTCAACACACACACACACACACACACACACACACACACACACATATATATATATATATATATATATATATATATATATATATATATATATATACATATATATATATATATGCTTTCAGAGTATCAAGCAAAAACGATCATATATACGCAGACAAAAAAAAACATGTATGCAAAGTCCATTATATATATTTATATATATATATATATATATATATATATATATATATATGTGTGTGTGTGTGTGTGTGTGTGTGTGTGTGTGTGTGTTCTCAGAGAGGTAGGCAAGATAAACACATATATATAAACACTTTTATTTCCATACAAACAACCTCACACACACACACACACACACACACACACACACACACACATATATATATATATATATATATATATATATATATATAAGTGATGTGAATTAATAGCTCGGTGTAGACATAGGATAAATTTGAACTATAGACAAATATCATAGATATGTTTAATTAACCAAAACATCGGATAACTTAAGATTGAGGAGAAATGAATAAAACAAAATAAAATAAAAAGATACCTTGTGATGTGTACGTACTCGTCAATGGTAGGGTAACTGAATTAATAGGAATGAATATAAATTTTGAATTTCAAATCTTAATTTTAAATTTTGAATTGAATTTAAGATAAGTATTACTGAAATCTTACGTAAATTATAATTAAATCTGGATTTTTAAGTTAAAACGTATTTAGAATTTGAAAATTTAAAAAAATTAATTTACTATAATTCCAACCGGTATTAAAAACTAAAAACCGGAAGTGGGCGAAATAGGGTGGAAACTCTTCACCCCTCTTCTACCCCCTCCCACCCTTCCTTCCTGTGTCTATTCTGAATTATTTTATCCATTAGATCTAAAGAAGTCCTGTTATTTTTGGTGTTATTGATTCATATCAATACCCATAACAGGATAGAAATAAATTTAGGAAATAAATAATCCTAATGTGACCGGTTTTTGTTTTTCTTAAAGAAAAATAAATATATATATATATATATATAATTCCGAAAACACCAACTTGCTCAGTAAGCTGGGGCTGTAGAATACATCAACTGCTCCTCTGCAGAGGGATAAGACCCCCCCCCCCATCGACAAGAAGTGTGCTGGATATGACACTCAACAATCTGATGATGATGTTCCAGTAATGCCGGAGCTTTGGGGAATATGGAGCACTCCTTCATTACCATCATCTCCAGGTTAACTTTGGCCCGAAGTGGTAGCACCTGATAAAGTCCTATCTATGGCTCAAATAGAATTAAAATGTGTACTTATACTAAACTGGATTGCTTTAAATTTAACTGTTTTGATATTTAAACTGCGTACTTATGCTAAACTGAATTGTTTCATATAAAACTGTTTTTGACATTGAAACAGTACTTATACTAAAATGAATTGCTTTAAATTTAACTGTTTTGATATTTAAACTGCGTACTTATGGTAAACTGAATTGTTTCATATAAAACTGTTTTTGAAACAGTACTTATACTAAACTGAATTACTTTAATCTGAATTTTGTGTAAACTGAATAGCTTGAAATAGTAGGTTTTTGGCATTTAACACTTTGTTCTCATGCTAAACTGAATTGATTGAAATAGAACTGATTATTCGTATAAATTTGGATTTGGCATTAAATAACCGGCAAATGTTTATATGCCATAAAATGTAAACAACCAATCAATTAAAGGGGCACCAGCTACCTACTCAGGTTTCACCTAAAGTATCTTAGGAAATTCTGACGAAAAAGGGTTGCCAAAAATGTTATTATTAAAGTGGCTACCAGAAAGAATAAACAATTATTATAACCAGTTAACCATCATGTTATTAGTCCATGAGTCAAGCTTTTTTTAAGCCTGCTAGCATTTAATACTTCAGATCTTCGATTGAGCAGTTCATTGTGGGTTTTACGCCACAGGAGATATAGAAATAGCGATTCTGGCAAACACACCCAACCAAGCCAAAACACTACTGCATTCTTTGGAACGAGCCGCTGCAGGCATTGGCCTCCATGTCAATGCACACAAAACGGAATATATGTGCTATAATCAAACACGCGACATCTCCACACCAGACAGAACCTCTCTGAAACTAGTCAACAAATTCACCTACCAAGGAAGCAGCGTCTCATCAACCGAAAAGGACATCGACGCGCGGCTAACTAAGCCATGGACAGCTAACAATAGGCTATCGATCATATGGAAATTAGACCTGACCAATAAAATGAAACGCAGTTTCTTCCATGCAGTGGTCATATCGATACTGCTGTATGGATGCACTACTTGGACGATAACAAAACGGCTGGAGAAGAAGCTAGATGGTAATTACACAAGAATGCTGCGTGCAATCTTGAACACCCCACAAAGAAACAATTATATGGCCACCTGCCTCCCATCACGAAAACTATCCAAGCTAGACGAACCAGACATGCAGGACACTGCTGGAGAAGCAGGGACGAGCTCATATGTGATGTACACGTATGGATCCCCACATATGGCAGGGCAAAAGCAGGATGACCAGCACGAACATACATTCAGCAGCTATGTGAGGATACGGGATGTAGCCCTGAAGACCTGCGAGAGACGATGAACGATAGAAAGAAGTGGCGAGAGAGGGTCAGGGATGTCTGTGCTAGCGGCATGTCATGGTGAGGATATATATATATATTGTCATTCAAAGACCGACTGTTTCGTTGTATCACAAGTATTACAGTGTGGCTAAACACGCGAGATGCTTCAAGCTGGGATCGAAACCCGGCTAACTTTACGTCAAAGACATTTATTCGACGTCAATATTGCTAAAAAGCATCGATCAAACTTTTTCTTTCGAACCCCAATCGTTTCAAGCAAATGTTTTCCATAGCAACTTGCTCGGGCTATCACCCAGGAGAGGAAGCAAAACTTTCACATATGTAACGTGAAAACCTCCGTAGGTGTCTTTTCGATTCCTATTACAATCATTTCCAAGATGTTTACCTTGCTTTTAATCCATATATGTTGATTTTTGCGGAGGCGCTGGTGCTGGAACGGTTGTCATCCAATCAAATGGATCCAGAGATCTGAGTTCAAATCCTGAAAGAAAGGAATGCATCCAACTTCCAAGAATATAAGATTTGATAGTATGGACTTGTGTGTCGGCATACCAAAAATATGTTAGATTTAATCGCCATTCTCCTTATCAGCGCCTCTAAGCGATAAACTTTGGTCTGTTAAGCAAGGGTTCCTTGAAGGTAAGGTACTCTTGGAGCAGTTGGTCAAATTCCAATAACCCGCCCAGCCTGAAGGTTAGATGATCCGGCCGGAGCATTTCAGGAGCTTTTTGTATTTCATATAGCGCTAGTGCCCTTAGAAGAGATATACGTTGTGTAACATATTGACCCTTGACCGAGCCGTCAATTAAGAGATGAACCTGTGTAAATAAGCAGAGGAACAGCGGAAACAGGTGAATCCGGTCGAAGATATTGGAATATCCCCTTGACCGGTGGACGTGGTTGAATTCGGTGCAGATGCGTACGCCAACGGGAAGCAGGTGGATGTCAAAACAGGTACCACAGACGGTTTGAGTCAGTTCCAGGCAGCTGGAGTTCGAGTTCCAGTCGCAGTTGGAGACAGGATGCCCGCGGAGTGAGAACCAGCACCAGACAGAGGGGTTGGGAACCTCAGGACCCACGATTGAGCAGCTCAGCAGAATTTGGAAGAAGTGCTGCTATGGTCAGAGGAACTTGGTGTCAATATGTGGCAGTCTCTCTCCGTTACACATAACCAACATCAACCCTTTCGCAACCCTTTCGAGAATAAAGTGTGAGAGGTATATCTATATAAAGAAGCGTGTTCGTTCGTTCCTTTGAAGTCGTCATTATGTTTCTGCTTACATCTGCCTATATTTGTATACGGGTAGTATACAACAGTTGAACTAAACTTCCAGCTGCTACTGGTATGTTGTATGGCAAACTCGACCATTTATACTTAGTAAGGCAGTTAGTCGAGGTAAAAGAAAATCCAGAATTAAGAAAAATGTTGAATCTCGCATAAAATTGACCTTGTGTCCAATCCTGCTCATGTAAAATGGTTTAGTAAATACTTGTACGTTGATCGTCAGAAGAGTGAACAGATTCTACACTCTTATTTTTGTGATCTTTTGCAAATGTACCGATATATACAGGGTGAAACGATCAAATTGTCGTCCTATAGAAAAAAAAAAACTACAGCTTTATCTTTAAACTTGTATTGAAAAGATCAATTCAGGTAACTTGATTATGTAATAGAGCTGACATCTATTCAATGTAGCAACCTTCAGCCTCAATCACCGCCTCGATACGCATCCGGAACTGGGAGCATGCCCTTTCCACAAGCGACGGCGGGAGCTCGGCGAATACTCGGCGGATGGCGGTGATCAGGCTGGCTTTTGTGTTATGGGAGGTCATGTTAGTGATGTCCTTGACGTATGACCAAACGAAGTAGTCCAGCGAATTCAGGTCAGGTAAGGAGTGGGGCCTGACGGACTTGATTAGCCTGAGGTTCTTTGTCTTCTCAGTCACGATCTGGCTTGTCTGGCGCTTGTGAGACCTACACTTCAAGACCTCCTTCACACATGCATGCCTAGTTATCTGTGAGACGCCTAAATCTTTGGCAATCTGCCGAATAGGCTGCTAGGGAGTTTCATCAATGATTGCCCGGAATTTTCGATGAACTCCTTGGCCCAGGTCTTCCTGGAGGTGTCCTTTCACTCCACCACCTCCAAAGGGTCGTCCGATGTGTTGAGTTGTGCCCTCAACCGTTGAAACATCCGGATTTGCATTTTGATTTCATATATTTTGAGGGTGCTGGCGATGGTCCTATTGTCATAACTTGGATCGGTAGAAAGCATGAGTTGTACAGTGGCTCATCTCCGATCTCGCTCGTTGAACATTGTGTCACTTTCAGACATGATAGAAGGCTCCCATCGCTCTTGGAATTTCTACACAACTGGCCAACTAGTAGATGGTCTGCAAAAAAAAAAAAAAAAAAAAAAAAAAGGGTTTCATTAAACGGAAAAGGAAGCATGTCATCCTTTCTTGGGCGACAATATTATCGTTCCAACCTGTAGAAGGCTCCTATCGCTCTTGGGATTTGTACACAACTGGCCAACTAGTAGATGGTCTGCAAGAAAAAAAGAAAACCGGTTTTCATTTAACGGAAATGGAATCATGTCGTCTTTTCTAGGGCGACAATTTTATCGTTCCAACCTGTAGAAGTCTCCTATTGCTTTTGGGATTTATACACAACTGGCCAACTAGTAGATGGTCTGCAACAAAAAAAAATGGTTTTCATTAAACGGAAAAGGAAGCATGTCGTTCTTTCTTGGGTGACAATTTTATAGTTCCACCCTGTACTTAAATGATTACTCTTGTGTACATCAGCTGTAGGTATAAAAATGGCGTCCTAATTAACTTAATATTTTAACGAGAAAAGCCGACGCAGTGTCTTTAGTTTTTTAAATGATGTATTTGAATTTAATTCAAGATACGGACTGTGAACAATTTACAGAGACTTATTTCTTTGTTCATAATTGCTTTGTCAGAGCTAAAACGCAATGGGAAGCAAATGCAATTACATAAGCACATTATTCAAATTAACTCAGATGCAGTATCAACGAAAGCAATACGGTAAAAAACACTATGCAACTATCTCAACCGGTAAGTAATATCGTTAATGGCTATATACATATATATATATATATATATATATATATATATATATATGTATATATGTAAATGATAATGTCTTTATATACATGAAGGAAGAAGTATTACGAAATTATTTAATATAAAATCCTTATATATATATATATTTTAAGTTGGCGACCGTAGTCGAGTGTGACTATGACTCTCTCTTTTCAATAGCTACTACACTGAGGTGTAGCGGGGGGGCGCTACTCCTTTCTCTGAATTGCTCAACTTTACCCTCAATACGTTCCTTAGTCTGCTGAGTGTTAAGCAAGGAGGTATCAAGTACCATTGTTAAACTCTTTGGTATGACGTGACCTGGGATTGAACCTAGGTCTCCCGGACCATTGGCGAACACTCTACCCACTAGACCAACATATTTAGCCTTTGTATGTATATTCATACAAGTTTCGTGATATATATATATATATATATATATATATATATATATATATATATATACATATATATATATATATATATATATATATATATATATATATATATATATATAGCCCAGTCGGCTGGGACTGTAGAATACATCGACTGATTCTCTGCAGACGGTCAAGAAATCACCAACGAGTATCCTGTATATAGAACTAAACAATCTGATGGTGAAGTTCCTATAACGCTGTAGCTTTGTGGAATGCAGAGTACCCCACTATTGCCATCGCCACAAGGTCTAATCAGGCCAGGAATGGTAGTACCAGATAGGGTCCGATGTATGGGTCAAATAGAACAGTTTAACATTCAAACTGCATTCTCTGCGCAAAAAAAATGAACTCAGGTTCGATTAAAAACTATATCTTTAAAATGTGTTTAAAAATCATAACCAAAGCAAACCAAATCATATAGATTTATTATATATGTAAAAATAGGATTTGGCATTAAATAGCCTACAATGGTTGATATGCCATAAAATCCAACCTAACTAAATCATATATATTTAATATATAGGTATAAAGAGGATTTGGGCATAAATAACTTACAATTGTTGAAATGACATAAAACCAAAGCAAACCAAATCATATATATTTGTTATATATGTAAAAATAGGATTTGGCATTAAATAGCCTACAATGGTTGATATGCCATAAAAGCCAACCAAACTAAATCATATATATTTATTATATAGGTATAAAGAGGATTTGGCCTTAAATAACTTACAATTGTTGAAATGAAATGAAACCAAAGAAAACCAAATCATATATATTTATTATATATGTAAAAATAGGATTTGGCATTAAATAGCCTACAATGGTTGATATGTCATAAAATCTAACCAAACTAAATCATATATATTTAATATATAAGTATAAAGAGGATTTGGCTTTAAATAACCTACAATTGTTGAAATGCCATAAAACCAAAGCCAACCAAATCATATATATTTGTTATATATATATATATATATATATATATGTTATATATGTAAAAACTACCGAAACTGTTTTATCACCCTGGTTGGCGGCTGATGAGGCTAGGGTATCGCACGTGCTTTCACACGTTGTATGATGAAAAAAAATAGCCTACAATGGTTTATATGCCATAAAATCCAACCAAACTAAATCATATATATTCAATATATAGGTATAAAAAGGATTTGGTCTTAAATAACCTACAATGGTTGATATGCCCTAAAACCAAACCAAATCAAACCAAACCAAACTATTTATAGCGTTAGGATAAATTGCCGTCTAAATTACCCAAAAATGAAAATGCCACTGACATCTCACATTTTCAGATATATTTATTAAAAATACATGTAAATATCTTTCACAGAGTCTTGAATAAATTGGTGAATATTGTCGTTATTCTTATTTCAGTTTTATGTTGCTCGGAGTTTTAAAAGTTTCTCTCCTAAACATGCCCAAATTATTCAGGGGTCTTTTACGTAAGCTAAAAGCTGTGAGTGGAAATTTAAATCTAACTGGAAAGGTCAAAGGCGCGTGTAGAGTTTTGGGGCTGAGGTTTAATGCATGTTATCTCGGGACAAGAAAGACCAAATGTAAATAAAAAGGATTCATGTCGTGTCATAACTAATGATTGTTGGGGGGGCGCGTATGATGATCATAATGATAGGACGCAATAGCTTAGTGAGGTGACATCTCACACACACACAAACACACTACATATATATATATATATATATATATATATATATATTTATATATATATATTTAAATACCCTGTCCGGTGGTAAAAGATGCTTGGTAGCGCCAGGTGTGGCAGTACCGCCTTGAACTACCGAAGCTGTGTTATACCCCTGGTTGGCGGCTGATGAGGGCAGGGTATCGCACGTGTTTTCACACGTTGTATGATAAGAAAAGGAACTTTAGAATATTTGAAAATTAATGAATTTTGAAAATTAGTCAGTTGGGAGCCAGTTGAGGAGTTGAGCAGTTGTGATTTGAGTGGAGCTTAAAGTTGTCAGTTGAGTTAAACTCGAGTTGAGTCGCTTACATTGCCCTTCGGTGATGGGTATCTCTTTTCATATATCCATACAAGTTCTCTCTCTCTCTCTCTCTCTCTCTCTCTTATATATATATATATATATATTGCGGAATCACAATACATATATATATATATATATATATATATATATATATATAGGGTGTCCTAGTGGTGCAATGGTTCAACCGATGTATATATATATATATATATATCTTTAAGAAAAAAACCAAAGACCGGTTAATTCATGATTATAAATTTATTTCGGTCCCGTATTTTCAGTTTCTGGTGTGAACCAAAAATATGAAGAAAAAAATTAATGCAGGACTTCTTCAGACCCAATGGATAATTAATTAAATTCAAATTTAAATTTAAATTTGAATTTAAATCCAAAACCAGAATAAACACGTGGGGTGTAGAGGGGACGAGATAAAGGAGTTACCTCCTCGTTTTATTGAATTTCCGTTTTTATTTTAATTTTTCAAATTTCTTCTATCAGTTATAATTACGGTAATTTAACTTTTATATTTATTCGTTTAGTTTATTTTCTTTTCATGTTAAACTGGATAATTAACTTTTAAGAGAAATATTAATGCTTATATCAATTTCGATACCATTTAATTAGCTACCTATTTTTTATGTGCATAAGTTGGATACGTTTTTTTTCCAGGTTTCACTATTTATTTCTATGTTTTTAAATTTTTATAGTTTAAATTTAGTCTTATGTCTATATCTAGCTATCAATTCGCTTCTCTTATTTAATAACTTATCGGGGTACTTATATTTTAAAATATAACTTCTCTTCAAGGCATAAATTGCATCTACCGTTAAAACTATTTGGAGTATTTGATTTTCTCAAAACAGACCATTCAATCTCAGGGGTTAAACCTTTGTTTTTTAAAAAACAGAAATGTTTTGATAGTGCCGTATGGTTTTTTAGGTGTTCGTGGGAGAAGGTAAATTTATGATTTAAAAATCTCTGCTTCCATTTAGTAGAGGCCAGGCCTATATAAGTTTTCTTATCTGTGATTTCCTCTTTAGGGTAAATTATAGCTTGATATATTACGTTATTTAAATTGCATCGTCCATTCATGGGACAAATTTCTCGGGGTTTACAATTACATTCTTTTTTTATACAATTATTATTATTATTATTATTATTGTTGTTGTTTTTATTATTTCTTATATTTATTTGATCCTGAAAATTTTTTGTTATATTTTTATCATGGCTATTAATTATTTGAGAAATATTTTTCGTGCAATAGTAACATATTTTTAACGTTTTTCGGTTAGATATTTTTTGCAGCTTATTTCCGTGTTTAAAATGTTTATCTACTAATTTCAAAAAATATTTTCCAATATTTATATTAGTCAGCCTACAGAATGGGGGGTTGAACCATATTATTTTCCTATTTCTATTTTTACGTCTATTTTCCTTATTTATTTCTTTATTATTATTACCATTAGGCACCTTCTCTTCTTTATAGGTAAAATTTTTTTTATACCCGCTACTTTTTAGCGCATCAATATACATTTTACTACCTTTTCGGAATATTTCTTCATTTGCTGATACAGCTTTTGGAACTTGTTTAATTATAGCTTCAGGGTGGTTTGAATTTACGTTAATATATGAAGGGAACTGATTCATTTTTATAAAAGGTTTATAGGTGTTGTTAGAAAGGTCTAGGGTCACATCCAAGAAACTGACTATCTTATTATTTGATGATATTTCTATTTTAAAACCTAAGAGTTAAAAGGCTCTAATAATTTTCTTTTGTATACTAGAGGTATTTGGCCCATTACTATTCGGGATATACATTAACCCATCATCGGTAGAAACCTACATGATCTGAATTGATTAATCGATTTAGCACATTCAATATATAAAGACCAACAAGGTCTGCTATTTGGGAAGTCATATCCCCTCATGGGTACATCAAAATTCATAGGTCCACTTTTTATCCATGTGGGTTTTTCTACACTCTAATATTATATATATATATATATATATATATATATATATATATATATATATATATATATATTGCGATTCCGCAAAATATATATATATATATATATATATTGCGATTATATATATATATATATATAAATTGCAATTCCCCAATACATCGGATGAACCATTGCACCACTAGGACACCCTCATATATATATATATATATATATATATATATATATAGTTAGCCACTGTATGAGTTAGCTAATATATATATATATATATATATACACGAGTTAGCCACTATATATATATATATATATATATACCTTGTAAACGTAAGTCAACGAAGTTAAATTCCAAGAATAAGCATATATCACTGGCAATTCAATTAAACGATCTTTTGTTTATCTACAGATAAACGATCAAACAGTTCTATTTCTAACAATTCAACATAGCATGAATCATTCGTTTGCTTTAAGTAAAACAGTTCTATTAGATTCTCTCTGGTGCAACCACTTCCGGCCACAGTGGACATGGGATCGATGGTAATAAAGGGGTACTTCTCATTCCGCAAGCTCCAGCATTACAGGAGCCTCACCACCAGATTGTTTAATGTCATATCCGGGACACACGTTGGCTGGGTGGGGCGAGGTCTTACCCATCTATAGAGATTCAATCAGTGTATTCTACAGCAAGGGCCAAAAGGGCTCTTTTTTAAGGGAATCGGAGTATACTGAAAAGAATCCTATCCTTTATCTCCTTGAAAGGTATTTTAAGAAGTCAGACAGGGAAGATTGGGTTTCACCGTTTTTTGTTAAATAGCATATCAATATTCATTGGTTATTATCTATCCCTTCTGAAGAATAGTAATTGTACTGTTAAACCAATACGTGGGAGATAAGGGAATTAATATCTTTCTTAACTCCATTAGTCCGAGAAGGAACGCGCAAGCGTAATTGGTATTCGTTTTGATGATATCGCAGTCCAATACAACAGTAGCTAGGCCACGGAGATATATAATTAAGGGGAAATCAATCCCCAATCCAGTATGTTAGCCATTATACCACAGGGATTCTCTGCAGGCCAGAAAAAAAAACAAGGCAAGAAAGATTATCAGAATTAATGACCAAATCTGCAAACGAAACCGTGTCCTGAGACAGATGCTGTCTATTTGTCATAAAAGAGAAAAGTGTTTCACACATATTGTCACTGAGGTTTTTCTCAATATGCCACCTTGGCCAAGAATGTTAAGATCTCCTCGGGAATCCGTGCAAAGCGAATGGTATATCAATGAGAGATAGGGGGTACCATCACAAATGAGGGAGAATGGAAGCGAGTTCTTGAGTGACATCTGAGTACAACCTGACCATGTTATCAATCACCGTCGAAATGATCTAATCCTTGTTAGGAAGGACTCATAAGAGTGTCAAATGATGGATGGAACTATCCAAGAAGATCATTAAGTGACAACGAAAGAAGCTGGGAAAATTACGAATTAGTTTGAAGTGTCATGAATGACGGATCTCGGAACCAATGGTATTTCTATCACCCTTGTGGTATTGGGGACACAATCCTACGCATTAAAGCTGTTTTTGTGCTGTTAAAAATTCTATAGAAAATCGATAATATGAAATTGGCGCTCCTCAAATAATTTTCTTTCTTCGTTTGTTGGTGGATTAGTGTTTGATGGCATAACAACTACACGTTGGTTAATAATAATAATAATAATAATAATAATAATAATAATAATAATAATAATAATCAACAAAAAAAGGGAACTTGCAAAATACTCGACTTTGGGAAATGTGTAGGAAATTCCAATTCGACCATACAAACAAATGGTATATGCACAACCCAGCACCTGTCCTAGAAAAATGACTCGCAAAATCTCCAATGGGACTTTAGCATACAAACGGATCCCCTAATCCCGGCCAGAAAACCAGACCTCATAATAATCAACAACAAAAAAAAAAAAAAGAAAGAAAATCTCCAAAATTGTTAACTTGCTGTCCCGGCTGACTACAGAATAAAACCGAAAGAATGTGAAAAGAAGGATAAGTACTTCGACCTTGTTAGGGAATTGAAAAAAACTGTGGAACATGCAGGTGACAATTATACCAATTGTAACTGGTGCGTTTGGAACAGTAATAAAAGTATTACTAAAGGGACTAGAGGACTTGGAAGTTGGCGGACGAGTGGAGACCATCCAAATGGCTGCATTATTGAGAACGGCCAGAATACTAAGAAGAGTCCTGGAGACTTGAGGAGACTTGCTGTCACTCAGGCTCCAGTGAAAAACCATCGGCTATTGCTGATGTGAAAAGCTCTAATGAGTGAATAATAATAATAACAATAATAATAATAATTATTATTATTATTATTATTATTATTATTATTATTATAATATATATATATATATCATTCATATGAATCAAGTAAAAAAAATTGACTTATAAGGAATAATTTATACATAGATATATTATTAGTTTCAAATAATTCATATATATATATATATATATATATGAAGGTAGCAGAAAAAAATGTATACCTCATTTGGTCCTGTCATCTCAGGAAGCATCCATCGCTATGTGAACTATTTTGATATCCAAGTCCTGATGATGGTTACTGAAACCGAAACGTTAATGTCGACTCTCCATCATAATTTATTCACCTATTTGGATTACGTTTTTATTCTGCCACTTTCACACTGCCGGATTTTATCCATATTTACTTTCATATATATATATATATATATATATATATATATATATATATATATATATATAAAGAGAGAAAGAGAGGTTATTTGATTTAACGGCATATCAACCATTGAGGGATATTTAATACAAAATCGTTTTTGTACATCTATTATAAAGGATTTTCAAATAAAACGGATAACGGTTGTATTATTTTAAAACGGGCAAGAGCTGATTTGTTTGCACTGAGTTAAATGATTTCAAGTATTGCTATTTGTTGTTTGTATTTGACTGAAAGGGTTTTATGGAGGTTTAATGAAAACCGTAATCGACAATGAATACAGTTTGTTTTACGGCGCATCAACACCTTTCGGTTTATGTAACGCCGAATTAAATCATTTTGATAAATGTTTCAAACTATTCAACTATTTTCTATTAAAATGCCAAAACACGTCTATTTCAAATAATTCGGTTTAGCATGAGTCGGTAGTTTATGTGTCAAACCGGTTCTTTTTCAAATAATTCAGTTAAGCATCAGTCGACTGTTTAGGTGTCAAAACACTTCTATTTCAAACAATTCTATATAGCATGAGTAGACAGTTTAGGTGTCTAAAACAGTTCAATTTCACACAATTCAGTTTAGCATGAGTACACAGTTTAGGTGGCAAAAACAGCTCTATTTCACTATTCAATTTTGCATAATTACGCATTTAAATATACTCGTCAAACAGTTCTATATCAGAATATTCAGTTAGCATAAAAACACCGTTAACTTCTATTTAACCCATCGATAAGACACTATTAGGTACTACCACTTCAAGTCACAGTGGACATGAGAGTGATGGCAATAAAGGGGTACTCTGCATTCCAGGATTTCTAGAGTCTCACCATCATATTGTTTAGTGTCATATCCAGGGCACTTGTTGTGGGGGAGTTTCGCTACAGAGATGCAGTTGATGTATTCTGCTGCTCCAGCCGACTGAACAAATGGACACAGGGTCCCGAGTACAAATCCCGAACGAGACTTTGCATTGAACATAACGCTAATACTATTGAAAAAGATTTGAATCCAATTATTCTCTCTCTAGCTATGGGCAAATAATAGGCAAGACTGAGCTCTTCAACCTTTGTATGGCAACCAATTTAAAAGAAGGAAAACTCTAAATTTCAACCTGACGAACTCCGCTTAAAACTGACCTTCTTTCGTATCCTTCTTGAGCAGATCAAAAAATATATGAATCATTTCATGCATTGCTATCAAATACTAATAATTATTTTCAGAATTAATCATGTTATTTACACACAGTTAAAAGGTTTCCATTCGTAGCCCAGTCGGCTTGGGTTTTAGAATACATTGACTGAACCTCTAGAGGAGTAAGCCTCACCTCATATGAGTGTCCTGCATATGACGCTAAACAATCTGATGGTAAGGTTCCAGTGATACTGAAGCTTTGGAGAATGCGGAGCCCCCGTTTATTGCTATCGCTGCCAGGTCCACTTTGGACCGGAGTGGTAGCACCCAATGGGGTCCTATCATTGGGTCAAATAGAACTAAACTGAGTACTTATACTAAACTGAATTGTTTGAATAAGAACTCTTTGAATAAATTGAATATCTTCAAATAGAAATGTTTTGTCACAATTAAAACGTGTATTTCCATTTAAACCACGTACTTATAAGAAACTGAATTGTTTGAAATATTACTCTTTTTGTATAATTTTGTCATTAACGGTTTTCGGACTATTGTCTTCATCTTTATTGTCATTTCCACAACGTTTAGGTCGATATGTTCTCCTGCCTTCTTCAGGTGTTCGTCGTACTCGGGAACCTTCCAGGAACATCGAAATAAAAAGCAATGATAATCTGAATATGAGCATTCGTAAAAAATCACACAAAATAGTAATAATTCTAGTCAAGCAAGAACATTAAGTTTATAAGACCCCACCCCAAAATTCACTCTGAATTGTCCAGCAGGACTCATAGCGTAACGGTTATAGGTGTTTGGTACCCTAAGCTTCTAAGGAGACAATCATCTGGAGGTTGCAGGTTCAATCCTAACTACAGGCGAGGAACAATACAGGAATACTTAACACTTATACCCCCGTGTATTCAATAAAGGTAGTAGTTTGAAGTTCCATCCACGACACTCATTGGGGATCGGTGTAATATAATGGTTGATATTCGGACAATATAATGGTTGATATTCCATAAAACAAAAGCAACCCAACGAAACTAATCGTGTATATAAATGACAGTGTTATATATTGACCCTCGACCGAGCCGTCAATCAAGAGATGCACCTGTGTAAATAAGCGGAAAAACAGCGGAAGCAGGTGAGCGTGAAACAATACTATAACCAGGTGCCCGGGGCGGTTTGAGTTTGTTGGAGATAGGATGCCGAATTGAGAACCAGCGGCAGACACAGGGCTTTGGGCCCTCAGTGACCCACGATTGAGCAACCCAAGCCAATATGAGGAAGAAGTACTGCTATGGTTCCGAGAAGAACTTGGGTCAAAATAACAGTCTGTCTCCGTCTCCGACTCATCTCTCACAGACAACAAACATGACCATTTCGAGAATAAAGTGTGAGAGATATATTTTTATAAAGAAGTGTGTTCGTTCGTTCATTGAAGTTCGTATATTATGTGTGATTATGTTGCACATATATTGGTATATGTATGTGGCTATACAACAACTGATTTTTAGTTAAATTGTTTGTGATACATAGAAATACTTGCAACCATTCAACTTTGTCGTCCAAACTAAATAGCTTAAGTTTGTTTTTGGCTTTTAAACTGCTAAACCGAAACGTTTGAAATAGACCTGTTTATATGTAGAAAGTGGATTTGGCATGAAATAACTTTCAAGGGATGATATGCCAAAATTCCCAACCCAAGTAAATCCTGTATATCTAATATATACGAATAAAGAGGATTTGGCATTAAATAACCAACAATGGTTGTTATGCCATAAAACCAAACCAAAACATATACATTTGTATAAAGAAAATTTGACATTGAATGACCTCAAACGGTTGATATACCAACCTAACCAAACCATATATCTAATATATACGTATAAAGAGGATATGGTATTAAATAACCTACAAGGGTTGATATGACATAAAACCCAACCTAACCAAATTATATATATTTGATATATACGTATAAAGATTTGGCATTAAATAACCTCCAATGGTTGATAAGCCATAAAACCCAACCAAACCAGATTTTATACGTTTAATTTATAGGTATAAAGAGGATTTGGCATTAAATAACCTCTAATGGTTGATATACCATAAAACAAAAAACACCCCCCAAAAAAAATCATATACATTTAATATATATGTATAAAGAGGATTTGGTATAAAATAACCAACAGTGGATGATACGCCATAAAACCCAACCAAACCAGATTTTATATGTTTAATATATAGGTATAAAGAAGATTTCGCATTAAATAACCTCCAATGGTTGATATGCCATAAAACCAAACAAAACCAATTCATATATATTTAATATATATGTTTAAATAGGATTTACCATTAAATAACCTATTATGGTTGATATGCCATAAAACCAAACAAAACCAAATCATATATATTTAAAATATATGTTTAAATAGGATTTGCCATTAAATAACCTATTATGGTTGATATGCCATAAAACCAAACAAAACCAATTCATATATATTTAATATATATGTTTAAATAGGATTTGCCATTAAATAACCTATTATGGTTGATATGCCATAAAACCAAACAAAACCAATTCATATATATTTAATATATATGTTTAAATAGGATTTGCCATTAAATAACCTATTATGGTTGATATGCCATAAAACCAAACAAAACCAAATCATATATATTTAATATATATGTATAAAGAGGAGCTGGCATTAAATAACCTCCAATGGTTGATACGCCATAAGACCAAACCAATCCAACCAAAATAACTGTCTTTTTCAGAGCAGCCCTAAATAAATAGCTTAAGAACTAATCATGTCAAATCGAAAATTTATAATACGTAACAGAATATCACCCTTGTGTTCCGCGGTTACAGACACGAAACAGCTAATCATAAAATGAATGAATGCTGTATACTGGCATCAAACCAATACAGGTCTGGTCACGATTCGCTAGATAAGCTCATATGGGAATTGTGCAAAGAAATCAAATTTGCTTACACTGTTATTTTTCGCTAAAATTAATCTGTCTTTTATCTATTTAGCATTGTCCTCATGTCCTTGAATTAATTTATCAACGCAATCTTCAATATTGGCGATGTGTCTTCCTTTTCTTCTTGACTCATACAATCCATGTCATTTTTGGATGTAAGGGTCAACTTTCTTGTCTTTTAGATGATTTTTATGAGTTCTACGCTTGTCTTTTAAAAAAAAATGATCGCGATTATATGACAAGGATCTTGCTCAGGTGCTTATATCTTCGATAACATTTCTGAGCCTTGTTTTGAGAAGCTTTCCCGTTCTTGAGGTACTCTTTGGTAATTTTCCTTCATCTGTACTTGTTTGGTGTCTGCTTCTTATATTACCAAGTGCTTGTAATTTTCCTTCTCTCCAAGCTTTATAATGCTGTCCTGATTTGTATCAGCTCATTATTAGTACAGCACATTTTTCAATGCCATATTCTGTTACTATATCCTGGCGGTAGGCTTCCTCTGGTGCCGTAATGGTGAGCGAGCTAGAGTAGCAAATCGTCACAAGTGAGTTCGAGTCGCATTGGTTGCCTCATTCATATGTCCTTGTGGCATATTAAATTTGCAATTTTTATATAGAGGAATTATATTGTGAATTGAATTACCATGACCAGAAAATCCGGCGAACACTTACGCATGACATACGGAAACCCTGGACAGCTGTTTCGACCTTATTAGGTCTCACCAGCAGTGTATACCGTGATCTCAACCACTGGAGATCAAACCAGCCACTACAGATTGCTGAGCCGAAACTCTACAACTGAGCCACAGTCTATATCGCTCACAAGTGACGCCAATTTAACTAGTCATGGTAATTGGGTAGCCAATTGTCCTGTATGCGTCTTGCAAGTTACATCCGTACTCTTTACAGAGGACACGGTCACCTCCAGGGCCATGTCTTCCCAAGAGGATTAGAAATACGCATCTGCGTAATTATTATGAGCTCAAGGGCAAGGGCATACATTTACATTTTTCTTTTTTTAATAGAAGAATTATATTGTGAACTGAATTGTCATGACTGATGATGAGACCTAATAGGGTAGGAGGAGCTGTTTAGTGCTTCTGTGTGTCGTGTGTAAGTGTTCGCTGGATTTTCTGGCCATGGTAATTCAACTCAGTAAATCATTATTATATCCTGACTGTATATTCTTATTCTTAGTATCAAATTCTCCAGCCCATTTCCTTTATATCTGTCATGTAATGAAAGTGATTGTTATTCCTTTGGGATGTTGTACATTTGTAATATAATGGCCGGGGGATTTCGTTTTATGCCTTTGGGTTTAGTTAGGCTAAGATACCTTTCGGCTCAGTGCATGGGTTACTTAGTTGCAACATTAATGCAGGTGTTCGCACGCGCGCAGAGCGGACGTGTCACTCAAAGATGTCATTATAGAAACCCGAGATGGGAAACCGGGCTAGGGATTGCTAATGACGTCACGCACCGGAAGCGCGCGGAGGATTTTAGGAATTTTGAAAAACGTTAGTTGAGTTGAGAACTAAACACCGGACGAGAACGGTTGACTTTCGGGGTTCGCTGAGGCCAGACGAATTTGCGTGCTACGGGCGCCGCACAAGATGGGGGCGGAAAGATGAAAAAGCCAGAATAGAAAGAATGTGTATCTCTCTCCTTATGTCGAAGAACCTTTAAACTCAAAGGTAATAAAAAATATCGTACCTGAAATATGAAGTCGTAAGTGTTTTTCGTGTTTCGAGATTCCAATGTTCTATGTATATATATATATATATGAACAGTCTATGTACGTTTCATATATTCATGTATGTGCTTTGTTATACATTTTCAGCCCAATCACTAGGCATTTCCTAAGTACTTAGGTGTGTCTTATCATAAATAAAACGAATAGATATGGCGAAAGCGAGTCTAAGTGGAATATACGGTTTTGGATTTTTACTTCGACAGAGGTTTTATTATTATACTTCTATTCATTTGAAAGTTTTTTTTTTGACACAGTGTTAGCAGATAATTTCCAATAAAGTCTAGCAGCAAGACTCCTCATGTATCCAGGACTCTTCTCAGTATTCTGGTTGATATCAATAATGCTGTAGTTTGGATTATCTCCATTTGTCAACTTATTGCCAAATCCTCCAAGCCTTGCTCCAATTCTTTAGTAACTGTACCGAATGCGCCAACTGCAATTGGTACCACCGTCACTTTCATGTTCAATAGTTTTTCTTTCGGTTTCCTGGCAAATTCAAGGTACTTATCTTGCTTTTCGCTTTTTTCAATTTTACCATGTAGTCAGCCGGAACAGTAACCTCCAAAATTAAACAGGTTCTCTTATTTATTTATTTTTTGTTGACTATCACTAGGAGAGTTCGTTTAGTTGAGATTTCGAGATCCATTTATATCTGAAAATCTCATAGAATTTTGAGTGTCTCATTTTTCAGGAAGGATTCTGGGTTCTGCAGTTAGCATTTGTTCGTACTAATAAATTTAAATTTCATGCATAGTTCTCAGAGGATCTCCTTGCCCACACAGTCGTGTCAACTTTTATACTTTTTTTTCTAATTTACTGCATTCGCTTATAATGTGTTAAATCATTTCACGTTTATGACCAACATCTTCCATATTGTTACGCCTTGTCTTGCTTTGACATAGTTAGTCCTTAGGGCGTTTTTTTGTGCTGCTATTAGAAGAAATTCAGTTTTTCGGCTTATGTTTCCCTTTCTTAGCCGGGGTGTCCTCGTGGTGTAATGGTTAAAGCGATGGACTGCAGAATCGTAGTACGCGAGTTCGTACTCCACTCGCGCTATTACGTTCACTTTCGGACAAATGCCCTTGGGAAAGGTATGAACCCCCTTATCCTCCCAGCTATGGGTTAAATAGTACCACTACTGTTCTTCTAGGAGAATGGCTTTGGCATTGAATAACCTACAAAGGTTGATATGCCATTAAACAAAGAAACCAAACCAAACCATCTTTCTTTGCCGTGTCCAAGTTTTCTCGTGTGAAATTTACCTTGTTTGTCACTTTAAATATCCATTAAATTATTTATTATTATTATTTATCATTATTACTTATTTATTATCATTATTATTATTATTTATTTATCTATCATTCATTATTATTATTTATTATTAAAATTATTTATTATTATTATTATTATTATTACTATTATTATTATTATTGTTATTGTTATTTTACTCCTTGCCAGTTACTCGTAACAGCGTTAAGTGGTAGTATTTTACAGGTGTGTGAGTAACAGCACGTCTCACAATGTCTCCAGGACTCTCCTCAGGATTCTTTGGTCTGGATAGACTTCATTTTTTCTCTGATTTCCTATTCTTCTAGCCCTCTTTTATCAGCCTTTGGGGACCGTTCCGAGCACTCCAGTTACAATTGGTATCGCATGTTCAATAGCTTTTTCAGATCTCTGATAAGATTAAATTATTTGGCTCTAAGTCTAGTCGTCTGACTGATTTTGGAGATCTATTTGTATCGCAAAATCTTAGATAGAGTTTTTGTCTTGAACAGGTTCTGTTTTGTGCATTTACCGTTTCGTAGTGTAGAAAAATTCAATCTCTTGCACAATTCCTAGTGGATTACCATTCCCACCCAGTCTTTACTTGTCTTCTACTATTTTTTTGTTAGTTTGCTGCATTCACTTACTATGTGACTAATCATTGCATCTTTTTCTCGACATAATCTACATTTTCTATTCTGCTGATTCTCATCAATTTTTGCTTTAAAGAAATTGGTCCTTAGGGCTGAGATTTGTGATGCTATTAGAAGAGTCTTAGTTTCTCCCGTGCATGTACAGTTTTTCACCCATTTATTATTATTTACTACTTGAGAGTTTTTCACACTTGATACATCAACGTTGTCTTCGATGCTGGCAAGTCCTCTTATTCCCTCTTTTCTTGATACATATAGTCTTTCAACGCCGTCTCTGGCATATAATGCCTTATACATGGTCGTTAGTTTTCTTGTTCTTTGATCCATTTATTTAAGTTCATCTCTGGTCCACTTCAGAAAGGGCCTCGAATATCTAACGAGGAGTACAGCCTAAGTATTCATTTCTTTGATAAGGTTTTTGCTAGAGAGTTTTGTCTCGAATAGTTTTCTTGTCCTCCTACGAGATTCTTTTTGAATTTTGTCTATTCTCTGTATCTTTCACTGGAGATTGAGTGACAGCAACTCTCATCAAGTCTCCAGAACTATTCTCAGTATTCTGGCCGTCTTCAATAATGCTGTCGTTTGGATGGTCTCCACTCGTCAGCCAACTTTAAAGTCTTCCGGGCCCTTTAATAATCCTTTAGTTACAGTGCCAAAAGCACCAATCATAATTGGTTTAATTGTCACTTTCATGTTCCATAGTTTTTTTTTCAATTCTCTAGCAAGGTCGAGGTGTTTATCCTTCTTTTCACATTTTTTCAGCTTTATTCTGTGGTCAGCTGGGAGAGCAAAGTCGACAATTTTGCTATTTCTCTTTTTTTTTGTTTGTTGATTATTTTAAGGTCTGGTCTTCTGGTCGAGATTTGGTGATCAGTGTGTATGTCAAAGTCCCATAGGAGTTTATACATGTCATGTTCTAGGACAGGTTCTGAGTTGTGCATATACTATTGTTCGTATGGTCGAATTCAAATTTCTTGCATTTTACCTGTGGATCACCTTGCCCATCCAACCGTTCTAGTCTTATATTCCTTCTGTGCTAATTTGCCGAAATCACTTATTATGTGATTGATCGTTTCGTCTCTTTCGCCACATCGTCTACATTTGCTATTTTGTTGAATCTTATCTGTTCTCGCTTGGATATGATTAGTTCTCATGGCGTTGTTTTGTGCTGCTGGTAGGGGATATTCAGTTTCTCTCTTAAAGTTTCCTTTTCTTAGCCACGTCCAGGTTTGCTGGTGTGAGATCTTTATTACTTATTTAAAACGCCCATGTAGTTGTTTTTCTTCACATTTTTGTTTCCTAGTTATTGTCATTCTGTTTTCCATCGTGTTGTTTCTAATGGATGTAATAAGTCCTCCTCGGTGTTTTCCTATGTAGACTTCGAGTCGTTATATGGATGCATCAACGTTGTCTTCGATGCTGGCGAGTCCTCTTCCTCCTTCTTTTCTTGATACATATAGTCTTTCAACGCCGTCTCTGGGGTGTATAGCCTTATGCATGGTCGTTAGTTTTCTTGTTCTTTGATCCATTTATTTAAGTTCATCTCTGGTTTACTTCAGAAAGGGCCTCGAATATCTAACGAGGAGTATAGCCCTAGTATTCATTTCTTTGATAAGGTTTCTGCTAGAGAGTTTTGTCTCGAGTAGTTTTCTAGTTCACCGAGGGTATTCTTTTTGAATTTTGTCTTTCATTTCCACTTGTTTGATGGTGTCAGCCTCAAGATGCCCAAGTATTTGTAGGTTTTGTTTTCTCCGAGCGTTCTAATCTAATCTTGATTTGGTAGTTCCATTCAGTCAGTCATATATTATTATTATTATTATTATTATTATTATTATTATAATTTTACCCATTAGAATTTTTCACATCAGCGTTAGCTGATGGTTGTTCACTGGAGTCTGAGTGACAGCAAGTCTCCTCAAGTCTCCAGGACTCGTCTCAGGATTCTGGCTGTTCTCAGCAATGCTGCCGTTTGGATAGTGTCTACCCGTCCGCCAACTTCCAAGTCCTCCAGCCCTTTTAATAATACTTTAGTTATTGTGCCAAAAGCACCAATCACAATTGGCACAATCGTTACTTTCTTGTCCCACAGCCTTTTCAATTCTCTAGTAAGATCGAAGTACTTATCATTCTTTTCACTCCCCTTCAGATTTATTCTGTGGTCCACTGGGACAGCAAAATCGAAAATTTTGCAAATTCTCTTTTTCTTTTATTATTTTAAGGTCTTGTCTTCTGGCTGGGATTAAGTGATCCGTTTGTATGTTAAAGTCTCATAGGGGTTTATGTGTGTCATTTTGTAGGACAGGTGCTGGCTTGTGCATATACCGTTTGTTAATATGGTCAAATTTAAATTTCTGGCACATTTCCCAGTGGATTACCTTGCTGATCAAATCGTGTCTCGCCTTATACTCCTTCTGTGCTAATTTGTTGCATTCGCTTATTATGTGATTGATCGTTTCGTCTCTGTCACCGCATATCCTACAATTACTTTGAAAGTATTTCACACCTGCATTAGATGATAGTTTTTCACTGGAGTCTGATACTCCTTGAGTATCGAGGACTCTTTTCAGCATTCTCTCCGATCTTAACAATGCTTGTCTTTATTGGAAATCCTTTTGAGGTGAGGCTTCTTAATTTGAGAGTTAAGTTTAATTTTTTTTAATTTTTTTATTTTTATTGCGGACTTTTTGATTTCCAATAAAGATAATTACAAATTTGGTACGGACCCGAATATAGAAGACCAGATAAGGAGAACAAATAATTGTATTTATAAGACCAAAAACTCCAACCTTGATCAAGCTTCGGGGCCCGTGGCGCAGCGGATAGGTTCCAGAGCATGGTCAGAATATAGTGGTTTCAATTCCTATCCAAGCCGGCCAGAGATTTACTGTGTCAAAAAACACGTTGCGATAGACAACAACTATGGAAGGCAGTAATTACTGGGGATACGGTTACAAGACTCAGCATTTCTCTCCGAGGTCGCGGTTAATCACCTGAAGAAGGCCAGTGGTGAAATAAGGCTAAAAGGTACTATTTACCAACCCCTCCGCTCGGGCAGGATATGACACAAGGTCAATTTTTAAGCGGGGTTTAACAGGTTTTAATTCAGAGTTTTCCTTCTCCTAGACTAGTTGCCTCACCAAGGCTGAAGAACCTAGTCCGTCCTACTATTTACCCATAGCTGGAGGGAGAATAAGGTGGTTCATACCTTTCCCAAGGGTATTTGCCCGAAAGTGAACGTAATAGCGCGACTGGAGTACGAACTCGCGTACTAAAATTCCGCAATAAAAAAAAAAGTAATTCTCAACTTAACAATGCTATACTATTGATGGTCTCCACTTGTTTTCTTACTTCCAAGTCTTCCAGTTCTAGTACCAAACTTTTAGTGATGGTAGTAAGTGTGCCAATTACTATTGGTATCACAGTCACTTTCATGTTCTTTAGTCTTTTCATTTCTCTACCAAGGTCCGGGTACTTAACTTGATTTATAGCCATAATACAACTATACATATACATGCGGAAACTTAATCAACAAATAATGACGAACGAACACACTTCCTTAGAAAAATATACCTCTCACATTTTATTAGAAAGAGTTGCAAAAGGGTTGTGTGAGATAGATGAGTTGGAGACGGAACAGACTGCAACATATTGACCCCAAGTTCCTCTGGTCATAGCAGCACTTCTTTCTTATACTGCTGGGCTGCTCAACCGGGGTCCTGAAGGCCTAAGCCCTCTGCTGGGAGCTGGTTCTCACTGCCTCAAACTGCAACTCGAACTCCGACTCCAACTAACTCAAGCCGTCTGTGGCACCCGGTTATATAATTGTTTTTCGTGCACCTGCTTCCTGTGGCGTCGCAATTGCACTGAATTCAACCCGTCCACGGTCAAGGTGATACCCTGGTATCTTCGACCGTATACATCTGTTTCTTGATTGATGGCTGGGTCGAAGGTCAATATGTTACAATCTCTCTTTTCGCATTCTTTCAGTTTTACGCTTCGGTCAGTCGAAACAGCCACGTCTACTATTCGGCTGGTTCTCTTATACACCGTCATGAAGATTTTATTCAAGATAAACAAGTAGCACGTTTACCCGCTCTATGCAGCTCCAACCCAAATATGTGGAGGTGCCCGTGGTGTAATGGTGGAGGTGCCAGTGGTGTAATGGTTACCGTCGTAGGAAATGGTCACGGCGACACGAGTTCAAATCCTGGACGATACTGATTGCATTTCACATAGCACTAATACCCTTGGGAAAGGTATGAATCCAATCATTCTCCCTCCAGCTATGGGTAAATAGTAGGACAGACTGGATTCTTCAGTCTTGGAGGGCAACAAGTCTAGGAGAAGGAAAACTCTGAATTAAAACCTATTAAACTCCGCTTAAAAATTGACCTTGTGTCATATCCTATCGGATCGGAGGGGGTGGAAAATATGAGAATATATATATATATATATATATATATATATATATATATATATATATAAAGTTTTTGAAGTTTCTAAGTTGTAATAAATATATAGTTTGATTTGACTGAAATTCTAAACTGATTTAAAACATTTCAAGTTTCCTGACAAGTGCTTATGAAGGGTCCGAAAATGCCCGGGATAATTCACCTACCAACTCCAACCTAAAACTAAAGCACTTCTCAAGAAGAAAAGTCTAAAGTCTTGTTGATTTTACACACACACACACACACACACACACACACACACACACACACACACACATAGACTATTGATGATTTGAACACTTTTAAATTGCCTTTTTTTCTGTTTTGTTTTTCTTTTTTGAATCTTGTCTCTCTCTTTGATTTTTTTTCTATTGGTTTCAAATTTGGTCGTCTTTCTTTTTCATTTTTTTCATTTTTTCCCTCTCTTTCTTTCCATATGGTCACGTTTCCTTCTCTACATTTCTTTGATACTCCTGTTTAGTCATTTACTGTTTTCCTTCTGTATTCGTTAATTCATTTTCTTTCTTTCTTTCATTCAATAATTTTTCAGGATTAGTTCTTTAGTTTTTAATTCATTTTTCTTTCTTTTTTCTTTCTTTCTTCCGCTGTTTATTTTTTTCCTTGGCCTCTTCCTTTTTCTCATTTCCTGGTGTCGTTTTCTGTCTTTCTTTCTTTCTTTCTTTCTTTTCACTTTTTTCTTTCATTCTTTCATTTAACCGTTCTCTTTCTTTCTTTCTTTCTTTCTTTCTTTCTTTCTTTCTTTCCGTCTTTCTTTCTTTCTTTTTATCCACCATTCTTTCTTTCTTTTTTCTTTCTTTCTACCATTATCTTTCTTTTTTCTTTCTTTCTTTCTTTCTTTCTTTCTTTCATTCTTTTTTTTTCAACATAATCTTTCTATTTTTCTTTCTTTCTTTCCACCATTCTCTTTCTTTCTTTCTTTCTTTCTTTCAACCATTATTTTTCTTTCTTTCTTTATTTCCACCATTCTATTTCTTCCTTCTTTCTTTCTTTCTTTCTTTCTTTCTTTTCACATAATTTTTTTCTTTCATTCTTTCATTTAACCATTCTCTTTCTTTCTTTCTTTCTTTCTTTCTTTCTGTTTTTTCTTTCTTTCTTTTCTTCTTTTTTGACCATTCTCTTTCTTTCTTTCTTTCTTTCTTTCTTTCTTTCTTTCCGTCATTCTCTTTCTTTCTTTCTTTCTTTCATTCTTTCTTTCTTTTCACCATTCTCTTTCTTTCTTTCTTTCTTTCTTTCTTTCTTTCTTTCCACTATTCTCTCTCTTTCTTTTTTCTTTCTTTCTTTTTTTCCTTCTTTTTTTCAATTTTGTTCTTTATTTTATCTTCTTTTTTTCAAAAAATTAAAAAGGAATAATTCAATTTAATTTCGATTCAGCTTAATGAATAATGGGACAATATTTTTCAAGTTCTTTATATTTTTACCTTTTAATTCTTTTTTTCCGTTAGTTCATTTCCTTTCTTTCATTTTCTTTCTTTCTTTCTTTCTTTCTTTCTTTCTTTCTTTCTTTTCCGTTTATTTTCACTCTGTCTTAACGCTTTTTTCTGAGCCTACTTTTTCTTTTTTTTTCTTTTTAAAAGAACGTAAAATTAAATGAAAAATAAAAATAAATCCAATTTAATTTTCATCTGACTTAATTAATGAATTATACGACTTTTTTTCAACTAACATCTTGCTTCTAACCAATAAAAATCCGGAATCAAGCTGCTAGTCTGAAATAAAAAAAAAAATAACTAAATATTCCCCTCTATTTTCGATAAACACTCCACTTTTATAACTTAAAGCATGTTCGTTTGACAGACAATTTTTTAAAATTTATTTTCGTTTTAACATTAAAAAAAACTTATTGGTCATCACAGAATTAAGTGACAACATTCGCTTTTAATGCTAAGAAGAGATTCCGAAGTAAAATCTCAGTTAACAATAAGTTTAAAATAATCATTTATTCACTTCATAAAAAAATAAGCCGTTATAAAGTTAAATACTTTATGGTTTGATTTGGTTTGGTTTATTGGGTTTTATGGCATATCAAACTTTGTAGGTAATTTAACGCCAAATCCTTTTTTATGTAAGTCACCATCATCATCATCATGTCGTGCTGGAGGCACGGATATCCCTGACCCTCTCTCGCCACTTTTCCCTATCGTTCATCGCCTCAGGCAGGTCTTCAGGACAACATCCTGTATCTTCACATAGTTGCTGAATGTATGTTTGTGCTGGTCGTCCTGCTTTTGCACGGCCATGTGTGGGGGTCCATAAGATTACATCACTTATGAGTTCGTCCCTGCTTCTCCAGCAGTGTCCTGCATGTCTGGTTCGTTTAACTTGAATAGTTTTCGTGATAGGAGGCAGGTGACCGTACAGTATCGATGTGACCGCTGCCTGGAAGAAACTGCGTTTCATTTTATCGGTTAGGTCTGATTTCCATACAATCGATAGCCTATTGATAGCTGTCCATGCTTTCGTTAACCTCGTGTCGATGTCGTTTATGTAAATAATGCACACAAAACGGAATATATGTGCTATAATCAAACGGGTTACATCTCCACTCTAGACGGAACCCCTCTTAAACTAGTAGACAAATTCACCTACCTAGGAAGCAGCGTCTCATCAACCGAAAAGGACATCGTCACGAGGTTAACGAAGGCATGGACAGCTATCAATAGGCTATCGATTATATGGAAATTAGACCTAACTGATAAAATGAAACGCAGCTTCTTCCAGGCAGCGGTCGCATCGATACTGCTATATGGATGCACTACATGGACTCTAACAAAACGACTGGAGAAGAAGCTAGACGGCAATTACACAAGAATGCTGCGAGCTATCTTGAACAAGTCCTGGCGGCAACACCCCACAAGACACCAACTATACGGCCACCTACTTCTCATCACGAAAACTATCCAAGCTAGACGAACCAGACATGCAGAACACTGCTGGAGAAGCAGGGACTAACTCATAAGTGATGTACTCTTATGGACCCCCAAATATGGCCGAGCAAAAGCAGGACGGCCAGCACGAACATTCATTCAGCAACTATGTGAGGATACGGGATGTAGTCCAGAAGACCGGCCAGAGGCGATGAACGATAGGGAAAAGTGGCGAGAGAGGGTCAGGGATATCTGTGCTACCAGTACGACATGATGATGATGACTTAAAACAATTCAGTTTAGCATAAGTAAACAGTTTAATTGTCAAAAACATTGCTACCTCAAACTATTCAAGCAGTTATATGAAACAATTCAGTTAAGTGTAAATGCAGTTTTAATGTCAAAAAACAGTTCCCTTAGCAATAATTCAGTTTAGCATAAGCACGCAGTTTAAATGCAACTATGGTTTAATTGTCAAAAACACTTCTATTTCAAGCCATTCAGCTTAATCAAACTATTCAGTTTAGCATTAGTATGCCATTAGTTCTATTTAACCTATTGATAGGGCCCTATCAGGTGCTACCACTCCCTGGTGTAATGGTTATCGTCACAGGATATGGACACGGCGATACGAGTTCAATTCCTGGACAAGACTGATTGCATTTCACATAGCACTAATACTCTTGGGAAAGGTATGAATCCAATTATTCTCCCTACAGCTATGGGTAAATAGTAGGGCAGACTAGGTTCTTCAGCCTTGGTGAGGCAACTAGTCTAGGAGAAGGAAAACTCTGAATTCAAACCTGCTAAACTCCGCTTGTGTCATATCCTGCCCAAGCGGAGGGGTTGGGTAAATAGGATCAGGTTCTACCACTCCGGGCCAGAGTGGAATTGGGAGCAATGGCAATGAGGGGTACTCCGCATTCCCCAAAGCACTACTGGAACCTTACCATCAGATTGTTTAGTGTCATATCTAGGACACTCGTTAGGTGGGGAGGTCTTACCCCTCTCCAGATGTGCAGTCAGTGTATTCTACAGCCTCAGCCGACTTGGCAATAAATACTTTATAACAGCACTTTAAATCGCCCAGGATTCGACAAAAATCTGAAAGGGCAGTACGGATTTCCCTGACACTTTCTTACCTTATATCCCTATCATCCATCACTCTTAGGCGGTCATCCAGACTGCACCTAAGGTCTTCCCATAGCTGTTCTGTGAAAACATTTACCAATCCAACCGAACGTGTAATATGTGACATGGGGTCAATTTTTAAGCTGAGATGAACAGGTTTGAATTCAGAGTTTTCCTTCGTTTAAAACTGAGCCCAGTCGGCTGGAGCTATAGATATACCGCCAAAATATTTGCTGAGGTGTAAGAGTCTTACACCTCACGACGGGAGTGCAAGATATGATATTAAATATCTGATTGTGAGATTCAAGTAAAATACAGCTTTCGGGTAAGCGGAGTACCCCTTCTTGTCCCGGAGAAGCAGCGGCTGAAGAGGTCCCATCTATGGGTCAAATATAACTGTTTGGGATATAAACTGAGTGGAAACTTATCATTATGCGTAATTTCATTGCTTGAAATAGAAATGTCTGATCATTTAACTGTGGATAAACAAATGACCGATGTTTATTTGAAAGTTTACAAATATTATTTTTTTAATATATATGTATGGACCAGATCTGACATTAAATAACCTAAAATAGTTGATATGCCATAAAAACAAACGAAACCAATTCCCCTAAACTGGTTGCCAAATCAAGGCTAAAGAGCACAGAAATCCCTACTATTTACCCATAGTTAGATGTGTCGTATATTACACCGCTGGACAAACAAAGAAGGACTGGTAGATATAAAAAAAAATAATTTATATTTTTATTCTTCGACCGTGACGTTTATGTATAGTAGGAATACAGTCAAAGAGAGTTCGCACATACGAGGATCATTAAATAAGTTTCCTGACTTTTTTCGTATGGGTACTTTTATTGGTAGTACACACATGAAACTCTAGTCCCCTTCGAAGTAATCTCCTCCGGCTGAAATGCACTTGTTTTACTGTTCCAACAACTTCTTCAATGCTCCATGGGAGTCCTCTTGTGAGAGCGTGTCAATGACCTTCGTCACAGCATCTTTAATCTTCTCTATTGTCTCATGATGACAGCCTCAGAGCTTAGGGAATAACCAAAAGTCACAGGAAGCAAGGTCTGGACTATAGGGAGGGTGACGAACTGTCTTGATGCCCATCTTAGTCAAATAGTCTGTGACAAGGATGGAGTTGTGGACTGGTGCATGGCCCTGGTGGAAATGTCATTGAGCCGATTTGAAGAGTGCTGGCCTCTTCCGACCAAATCTATATTCCTGAACTTCCTTAAAACCTCAACATAGTAACCCTAACACTAACCCTTTGGCCAATCAACTCTGGTGTTCTGACTTCCTTACTCGTCCTACACCAGCCATCATCCCTCACAGACTCCCTGCTTTCCTTGAATCTCTTATGCCACTCAAAAACTGATGCTCGATTCATGGACAATGGTCGAAAAGCAGTCTGAAGCATTCCATTTGATTCTGTGGCATTTTTTCCAAGTTTAAAACCCAATTTTATTACATATCGTTCTTCTAAAGTGTCCTCACGTGAAGATTGTATTTTTGAAATTCACCAGCTGTGACAATCAGGCTTTAGTAGGGTGTATTCTAATTGCTACTGTAGCTGTTGATTTGAATCTGAAATCATAAAAATTCGTCAATCATCTCATAAGATTAATAGCAATAACATAGTGAATTTTCAAGTGTGTACGACAATTTTAAATGCCTGTACAAAAAATGTCTGGAAATATACTGAAAGCACCACGTATCTATCTCCTGTGGCGGGGACCATTTTTGTGAATTAGTGCGACAGCTGAAGGACACACATGTGGAGCTGACCAGCTAATCTCTGCCTTCAGTCCACAATTACAGACCTTATATTGTCTTTCAACTCCCACGTAATTTTTGTTTATATTGGAACTTACATTCTTCCGTTTTTTCCGGTAATTTTCATCTTATCTGCAAGCGGAAAAATCTGTCATTCTATCCACAGACAACGAATTACATTTTTCTCTTTCCTGTGAAACCACTTTGTTGATGTTATCTTTCGACCGCATTGAACTTCCCGAGTTCATCGTCGCCAGCTTAGCTAGTATATTACAGATGGAGAATAATTAGATCCAAGGATTTTGGAGCTATGTGAAATACAATAAGCGTCGTCTAAGATTTGAACTCGTGTAACCAGGTTTATTTCATACGACGTTAATCATTTCGCTCTGAGCTATGTAAGTATTTGCTTGTCAGAAAACACTGGTGTTGGAATCCAACTGTTCAAATCGGGTCAGTGACATTTGCACCAGGGCAATGCACCAGTCCACAACGTCATTTATGAGTCTGTCCTCATTTTTCAAGCAGTCCTCTACGAATTTTCTTTTGTCTTACTGGGATGATTTTGTGGGGTGTTGCTTCCAGGATTAATTCAAAACAGTAGATAAAATTCTTATGCATTTCCCATCCAACTTTTTACCCATATGTTTCATTAGCATCTACAGGGTGCAGCCATACAATAGTACTGACACGGCCCGAACATAGAAGAAAATTTAACAGAAAAATAAGATTTCCATATCATCGATAAGCTATCAACAGTAGTACTTGCTTCTGTTAGGCGTTTGTCGACATCAATTTCAGTAGATGAGATATTGCTGCTGATGTACGTGAACTGGTTTATTGATTTCAGAGTCTTGTCTCTTAATGTGGAGAACACTCTTTACTGTTTAAAAAACATCATGTTTTATTAGCGTTCACATAGAATTCAATGTTCCACTTGATTGCCCAAGGCAATACAGCTTGGATTCAGCTTGGTTAGGTGTATTCGCGAGTATCGGAAAAATGAAATGGGAATTATTCAAACCTGTAGTCGTATCAGTACTACTGTATGGCTTTGACACTTGGACAGTAGCGAGAGTCTTCAAAAAAAGCTAGATTGGAACCGGTACAAAAATGCTGTAAGCTGTTTTCAAAATCTTCTGAAAGCCGTATGTAGTTCGGCTATTTAGCTGCCATCTGAAACACTATCCAAATAAGACGACCAAAATTTGCTGGGTAATCTTGGTGATTTAAGGACGGGTTCCTACACATGGAAACTTCAGTTTGAGCATATAATCAAAGTCTTACATTTATCAGCTGTGCAATGACAGTGGGTGCTGTCTGGAGGACTTGCTGTGAACAAAAATCTTTGGGGTCGACCTCTCTGGCGAGGGAATTAACGATTGCCACTCGCTTAACGCAAAACTATTCGAATGAATTGGGCTCAAGGTAGCCTTTAAGGGGATATATGTAAACAAAACAAAAAGTGATACCTACATCTTTAAAACCACTTTGCTTATGTAAGTTTCCCTGCGACTTTGTGGTAGAATCTACGGCTGGCGACTAAGTCTGTCGGATTTCGGTCCCGGCTTCGATAACCTCGCGTATGTAGCCACTTGGAAGAGTGGAAATACAATGAAATAAACTGTCTGCGGATGATTATTTTTATATATATTAGAGGCGAACGTGTTATCGTTGTAGGAAATTAACGCGACAACTTAATGTAACATACCCATACATGAATATGGGAAACGTACATAAAATGTTCGTAACATATATACATAAAACATAGGAATCCCGAAACACGAAAACGAAAAACACGTAACGACTTCTTAGTTCAGGTACGAATCCTTTTGTTACCTTTGAGTTAAAAGGTTTTTTGACACGAGGAGAGAGATACATATTCTTTCTATTCTGGCTTTTTCATCAGCCCCGCCCCCCATCTCGTGCGGATCCCGTAGCGCGCAAATTCGTCTGACCTCTACGAGCACCGAAAGTCGACCCTTCTCGTTCGGTGTCTAGTTCTCAGCTCTCTAACAGACTTTTACAAATCTCCCAAATCCTCCGCGCGCTTCCGGTGCATTGCATCATTCACATCCCCCTATCTGGGATTTTTATTTTGACATCTCTGAATGACACTCTCCGCCCCGCGCACGCGCGTGAACACCTGCGTTCAGGTTGCACCTAGCTAACCCATGCACTGAGCCGAAAGGCTCTCAGCCTAACTAAACCCAAAGGCATGAAGCGTAATCCCTCCGTCATTGTATTACACTGAGTTCAGATCCTAGACGAGGATGTTTACATTTCACAAAACGCTAATAGCTTTCAGGATGGTATGAATCAAACATTTCTCCCTAAAGCTATGGGCAAATATTAGAGCAAACTGGGCTCTTTAACCTTGGTATGGTAAGTGGTTTAGAAGAAGTAAAACTTTAAAATCAAACTTATTAAAAAAATACACCATGTGTTGCGTCCCACTAGAATCAAAGGTTCATAATTACATAAATAGCATTAACGTTTATATAATAAAAGATTGCCCAAAGTTTTTAGAGAACAGTCTCTAATTTTATGACTTGAGGTGAAAGTCAGGTCTTGTATTGAACACAACGCTGTTGAAGGAACGCGACTTAATGCAAGAGAAACCCCGCACAGCAGATATGATATCGTCGTTTGCCAGATTTAAATGATCAACCTGCAAATGACAAGCATCTCTACTGCGTATTCGCTTCTTCCGGCTTCAGCTTGCATCTTTTCAAATTCAAAATTAAATAAGAATTAAAAAAAAAAAAAAGAAATTAAAGTGTATTTAATTTAAACGTCTAATTTTCCAAAAAAAAAAAATTTGATTTATCCTGCAGCATTGGGATAGACTGTAAAAAACTGAATATTTTTTTTTTAATTATTGCCACGGATGTTAATGAAAATTTAAAGTCTTATCACTCATAGGAAGTGATTATTTTCCTTGATTTTTGTTGTTAAAGTTCCTTTACAATTTTTGTATCTTTCTCTTAGACATCAACACGCGACTAGCAAAAGAATGGACAGCTAACGATAGTCTATCGGTCATACGGAAGTCAGACCTGACCGATAAAATGAAAAGCAGTTTTTTCCATGCACCAGTCGTGTCTATACTGCTATATGGATGAACTACATAGACGCTAACAAAACGTATGGAGAAAAAGCTTGACGGCAATTACACAAGAATGCTACGAGCAATACTGAACAAGTCATGGAGGCAGTACCCGACAGAGCAGCAGCAGTACGGTTACCGATCACCAGTCACGAAAACTAACTAAGTTAGATTAACCAGACATGCTGGAAACTGCTGGAGAACTGATATGCGATAGACTCCTGTGGATCCCATTCACATGGATGACAAAGGCAGAACGACCAACTAGAACTTATATAAAACAGCTCTATGCCCATACAGGATGGAGTCCTGAAGACCAACCGGGAGCGATGGACGATAGAGATGGGTGGCGGGAGAGGGTCAGGAACACCCATGCTGGCGGCGCAACATGATGATGATGGTTTTTGCTTGCAGTCAGAACCTTTTTTATGGTTATTTCCAATTTTCGTACAGTGTTATACCTAAAAATATACCTTAAAATTTTCTGAATTCTGGAAAATTCAACCATCCAATTTACCAATCAACTAACTATAAATAAAGTATTGTTGAGAAGCAATACTTAAAACCGTTAAGTCTCTGCGAGCAAAACTATTGTGAGAAAAAACAACTTGCCTATGCAAATAAAATATATCAAATAAACTACGTCAGGTTAGATAGAAATACTTGAAACCATTTTTCTCGTGTGCTTGTAAAAGTGCTGTTTTTAAGGTATGTTCTCTACAATATATGCGTTTACAAATCATGTATATCTAATATATGAGAACTGGATTCAGCATTATAGAACCCTTAGTGGTTGATATGCCAAAAAACCTAAACAACCAACGAATATATCGCAAAGTGACAGCTCTGAATCATAATACTAAAGATTTGACTTTTTTTTAATCAAAACCTATGGAATCCAATCAAGAAAAAAATTCCAAGAAATATCCTAGTTTGGGGATTTTTGAGAATTTTCTTTCTAGAAAAACAAAGGATTTTTCTTTACAAATTAGGCAACTTTAACAACAATAATCAAGGAGAATAATAACATCCTATGTATGTCTAAGCCACAGAAATTTTAAAGTATATGTCACAATAACAAAAATGTTTTAGTGTTTTTTTCTATTGTTATTCATTAATTTGTGGACAATGCTATACATAAAATAGATAGATTGATTATTCCAGTGCAATAATATATATATATATATATATATATATATATATATATATATATATATGTATACTGGGTACGAAATCAAAATTAAGAATATTCTAGTATAATAATAAACGAGTTCATTAGATTATTTTCAATTCTAAAAAGATTGACAACAATATAAGATTGACACAAAAGAGTAAATTTACTCAATATGGCCGCCATTTTTTTCAGTTATTGTATCAATACGCTTTCGAAATAATTTGCATGCGTTGAAAATAAATACTTCAGAGATTTTATTCTATTCCTCCTCAATAGCAGTCTTAAGCGAACCAATATTTGATGCGAAGTTGCATTTGTTTTGTTTTCTAGAATGATCCGTATAGCGTAATCAAGGGGGTTAAGGTCTGGGCTTTGATGGCGGCCATAAAGAAACTCCTATTATTTCGGATTTTTCTTGGCTTGGTTTCGGCGTTAAACAAATTCTCTGGATTTCTTTTCTTGCTCACTCATATTGGGCTGAATTTTCATGCAAAATGTTTCGTTTGGTTTGGTTTGGTTCCTTTGTTTAATGGCACATCAACATTTGTTAGTTATTTAATGGCATATCCATTCTCCTAGAAGCAAAATGCTTGAGTTAATAATGAAAATTTAAATTTATCGATTTTTTTTATTAACTGGACCTAATAAGACTCAAAATTACTCAATATTTTGCTTCCTCGCAAATGTGAGAATATGAACATTGTCATCTTTATTCAAAAAAAATAATCACTTTCTATGTGTGTCTAAGTCATTGAAGTTTCATCAAGATATCTAGCAATAATCAGAAAAGTTTGTGTTTCCATTTTTTTTTTTTTTTTTTTTTGGGTGTTTGGTCCAATAGATTGGTTTGGTTTCTTTGTTTCTTTGTTTAATGGCATATCTTTGTTTAATGGCATATCAACCAATGCTATTATCCAAGAAGAACAGTAGTGGTAATATTTAACCCAGAGCTGGGAGGATAAGGGGGTTCATACTCTTTCCCAAGGGAATTTGCCCGAAAGTGAACGTAATAGCGCGACTGGAGTACGAACTCGCGTACTACGATTCCGCAGTCTATCGCTTTAACCATGACATTCCATTGGTCCAATAGAGTACGTTTCGGAAATATTTTAAACTTGATGGGACAAAGAATGATCCCTGATCTTATTGAAGGTGATCCTGAATAAACAAAGTGTTGTAACTATATTTAAATAATATCTCCGTGGGTTTTCACACAATAATTAAGGCCTTACATTAGAAACTAAGCTTCAACTAATAATTTTTAGTATTTGAAAGGCTCGTAACTTTTCTCGTAATTTAATATCAACTCTAATTAAATACTAATTATTAATTGATATTCCCCATTAATTAAATATTACCACAACTGGTCTTTTCCAAAGATTGTTGATTGGTTGTTTTATTTTACGGCATATCAACCCATTTCGAGTGATTTAATGTTGAATTAAGTCATATTGGTTTGGTTTGGATTTATGGCATGGCAAACATTGTAGGTCATTTAATGCCAAATTCATTTTTATACATATAAGCAGTTCTTTTTAAACAATACAGTTTAGAATAATACAATACAGTTTTAGTTCTATTTGATCCATGGATAGGATAATACAATATAGTTGGATAGGATCCATGGATAGGATAATACAATACAGTTTAGTTCTATTTGATCCATTGATAGGACCCTATAATGTGCAACCTCTCCGGGCTAGAGGGGATTTGGTAGTGATAGCCATATAAGGGTATTCCGCATTTCCCGAATCTCCAGTATTACTGAAGCTTCACCATCAGATTATCTTTTATCCAGGACACTCGTAGGAGGAAGTGTAATCCCTCGACTGAGATGTTCTCGGTATATTCTGCAGCCGACTGGGCAATCTCCAAGGATTACTTTGGCATTAAATGACACACTATAGTTTATATGGCATTAAATAAAGAAACCTATGTAAAATTTTAGATACAATAATTGATAGGACTTTTTTCTTTTTGAACTTGAAAGATATTACGATTTATATTCAATATAACATTATTATCAAGGAGTGCTGCAGTATTCATTCCCTTACCCCCTCTCTCTTTCTCTCTCTCTCTCTCTCTCTCTCTTCATCCGGGGTGTCCTCGTGGTGTAATGGATAAAGGGTGGGACTGCAGAATCGTAGTACGCGAGTTTCTACTCCAGTCGCGCTATTACGTTCACTTTCGGGCAAACACCCTTGGGAAAGGTATGAACCCCCTTATTCTCCCAGCTATGGGTTAAATAGTACCACTACTGTTCTTCTAGGAGAATGGCTTTGGCATTAAATAACTTAAAAAGAGTTGATATGCCATTAAACAAAGAAACCAAACCAAACCAATCCTCTCTCTTTATCCGCCCCAAATAGCCAAACCTCATTAAAAGTTCTCTAGAATTCATCCAGCCTACACAAAGACCTGATGGACAACATTTTTCTTTCTTTAAGTTAGCAAAAACTGATAGTTGCAATGGAAGGAATTCGTAGGAAAACAGTGTTGATGATTTTAATCTTACTTCGCCTGCATTGCACATTGTTGCATATTGACCGTGAACGAACCGTCAATCAGATATTCTCTGCACAGGACACATCTGTGAAATTAAGTGGAAGCAGTCACTTGGTAAAACTGAAAAATGTGGGTGTTATGAAATGATATGAGCAGATGCCCACGTGAGATACGGTCATTCTTGAGTCAGTCTCAGCTTGCGACCGGAAGAGATTCGATCAGTAACGGAGGACGTCCCGCTAGAACAGCAAGCCACCGGTTGAGTACCCCCGGCTAAAAGCAGAGGAAGTGCTAAGTGGGGCCTTAAAGATAATACAACGTTCAAGGGAAGAAGTTATGGGTCAATATGCCAGTCTGTATTCGTCACCCTCCATCTCTGACCGTCAACCTCTGTCCCAAACAGAAGCTTTGACTACTTTCAAGAATAAAGTGTGAGAGCTAAATTTTTAAATACCCAAGCGTGGTGGTTTCTTCCTTCATCTGGGCTATATAACATCCATCACGTCTCGATTGTCTTTCTGGATGCTTTGAGTGATGGGAGGTAAGTGGCCGCTGTTTTAGCGGGTACAGCTTCAAAGATTTGTTGAAAACATCAGGATGCATCCTAGTGAAGTTCCCATAGACCTTGTTTTCTTTTTTTCCCTAAGTCCAAGCAGTGCAGCCGTCCTAGAGCACTGGCCTCCATGTCAATGCACACAAAACGGAATATATGTGCTATAATCAAACAGGCGACATCTCTACACTAGACGGAACATCTCGGAAACTAGTGGACAAATTCATCTACCTAGGAAGCAGCGTCTGATCAACCTAAAAGGGCATTGACACGGGGCTAACGAAGGCATGGACACCTATCGATAGACTATCGATCATATAGAAATCAGACCTGACTGATAAAATGAAACGCACTTTCTTCCAGGCAGCGATCGTATCGATGCTGATGTATGGATGCACTACTTGGACGCTAACTAAACGGCTGGAGAAGAAGCTAGACGGCAATTTCACGAGAATGCTGAGAGCAATATTGAACAAGTCCTGGCGGCAACACCACACAAGGCACCAACTATACGGCCACCTACCTCCCATCACGAAAACTATCAAAGTTAGACGAACCAGACATACAGGACCCTGCTGGAGAAGCAGGGACGAGCTCATAAGTGATGTACTCCTATGGACGCCCACATATGGCCAGGCAGGGTTAACAGCTCGGACATGCATACATATGGCCAGGCAGGACGAACACATATGCATACATATGGCCAGGCAGGACGAACAGCTCGGACATGCATACAGCAGCTATGTGAGCATACGGGATGTAGCCCTGAAAACCCGCCGGAGACGATGGACGATAGGGAGAAGTGGCGAGAGAGGGTCAGGGATATCTGTGCTAGCGGCAAGTCATGATGATGATGATGATGTATGTATATTTCATCTGAGATGCCTACACAAGTCATAATTCGTAGTTTTTAGTGAAATCTGAATGAGAGTAAGCCTCATCATATTTTTGGGACTCTTCTAGAAATTTTATTTTTACGTTTGAGAAGGAAGGACGAATTTGTAAGCGATATTCTCCTATGGACTTCTACGCAGGGTCAAACCTACCACCAAACAATTACATAGAATAGCTCTGGGAAGACACTAGATACCGTCTACATGACCCACCCGAAGAGATGGATGATAGGGAAGATTAGTGCTAATAAGTCAGGGAAATCAGTACTGTAAGTGCGACTTGATGATGATGATGATAGATTACCGCTGCATTGATTATGAAATTTATAACACAAACATGCAGAAAAAATATCTATCATTTTTACCAACCCCTCTGCAAAGGCAGGATATAACTCAAAGTCAATTTTTAAACGGAGTTTAACAGGTTTTAATCCAGAGTTTTCCTTCTCCTAGACGAGTCGTCTAACCAAGGCTGAAAAAAACAGTCTACCCTACTATTTTCCCATAGCTGGAGGGAGAATAATTGGATTCATACCTTTCCCAAGAGTATTAGTACTATGTGAAATACAATCAGTCTCGTCCAGGATTTGAACTCGTGTCGCCGTGTTCATTTACTACGACGATTACCATTACACCACAGCCACCTCTAAAAAAATATTCATATTTTTCTAAACGATTTATCAGAAGTACTTTATAATTGTCATTTATTTCGTAGCTCCATTGATTACAATTTGAGCGTGAACACAAACACACCATTCAATCAACATGCAAAATAGATGCAATATTGTCCTTCTTTCAGGGAGATGGTGTCTCGGTTACTCTAAAATAAAACCTTTGAAGTTATATCATGTTTGAAGTGATACAGAAACATATATGCAGAAATTGGTTCATTAAAATGTTATTTGTAATTATAATTTTAATCATAATGAGACGCACCAACTCCTCTGAGATTTCAAAATACAAACGGATACCCTCATCTCGGCTAGACGACCAGACCATGTGATAGTCAAAAATAGAGAAACATCCAAATTTTGGACTTTTCCAATCTGATTGAACACAGAGTAAAACTGATAAAAAGGGAAAGAAAGATAAGTGCCTCGACTTTGCCAGAGAAATGAAAAAAAAAAAAAAAACAACTACGGAACATGAATATACCAACTGTAAATAGCACGCTAGGTGCAGCCACCAAAGGATCGGTATGGGGACCAATGGACAAGTGGAAAACTCTCAATGAGTAAACAATAATAATAATGATTATAATAATAATTGAAAAAACTGTGGAACATGCAGGTGACAATTATACTAATTGTAATTGGTGCGTTTGGAACAGTAACTAAAGGATTACTAAAGGGACTGGAGGACTTGGAAATTGGCAGACGGGTGGAGACCATCCAAACGACAGCCTTATTGAGAACGGCTCGAATACTGAGAAGAGTCCTGTAGGCTTGAGGAGACTTGCTGTCACTCAGACTCCAGTGAAAGACGATCAACTAACGCTGATGTGAAAGACTCTAAAGTAGTAAATGATAATAGAACTGAAAGAATGTGAAAAGAAGGATAAGTACCTCGACCTTGCTAGGGAATTGAGAAAACTGTGGAACATGCAGGTGACAATTATACCAAATGTAATTGGTGCGTTTGGAACAGTAACTAAAGGATTACTATAGGAACTGTAGGACTTGAAATTTGGCAGACGGGTGAAGACCATCCAAACGACAGCATTATTGAAGACGGCCAGAATACTAAGAAGAGTCCTGGAGACTTGAGAATACTTGCTGTCTCTCAGACTCCACTGAAAAACCATCGGCTAACGCTGATGTAAAAAGCTCTAATGAGTGAATAATAATAATAATAATAATAATAATAATAATAATAATAAGAAGAAGAAGAAGAAGAAGAAGAAGAAGAATTTTTGAAGCCAGTTCAGCTGCAAAGGTTAAAAAGATTTTTTATCCAATTCAATGGGAGACATTTTCCCTTGGATGAGTAAGAATATATGCTCAGCCCTTTGAAAGTATATTATATTTCCCTCCCTAAGAAATACTTACTCTCAGTTTCTTTGTATGTCACTTGCTCTTTCTCTTCATCTCTATTTCTCCTTCTCCCACCTCCTGATGTTCTATCCTTTTTGCTGATAAATCCTTGATCGTGTTTGAAAGCTGCGCTTCAAATATAAATCTTCTATTCTATGGATTTTAACTCGCCAAATCACTAAAACCTCTGATAGATTTTCGATGTAAAATAGGCTTTTAGATAAACGTTCTGTGAAGTTTCGGATGGCATCCTTATGAAAGCGTGTCTTTGACAGCGTCGAAAACGGATGTAACATTGTAATTGAATGGATTCGGAATTGGACTTTTTCCTTTTTTCTAGCAATGATTCCAGAGAATCACTGGAGTTTGACAAACAGGCAAAATAATTCACCTTCAAACACACTTAACATAAGTTAAACTGATCTTCTATCAGGTCGCTTCCTTTTGTCCGCATCTTGGGTCACATTTCCTTGTGTAAGGCAAGTGTCACTGCATTCTTTTCTGCGATTAGAACGAATGGAATTTACAGAATCTTGAACAAAAATTAGGATATGCAGTTCTTTCTTAAAGAAAACAGGACGTAAGAATTTCAGCTGTGTAAGTACCACGAATGTTGCATGGGTGGCGTGCTGGGCAGGAGACGTTTCCATGCACAACACGTAGGTAGGAGGTGTGACAGCGTTGGCGTCTGGAAAACTTTTTAAAATTGGGAAGATTTCAACACAGCAGAATGAAACTGAAAGGCAGAGAAGTTTCATAAAAAAAACGCACCGTCATCCTTAAGTGTGTGCATTTCAGCCATGTCAAACTTTTTCATATCGATATGTTCATTTTTATACGCCAGGGTTGTTAAATCAAGCTAAATTATTTCCTAGCAAGTTAAAATATCGAATAAATCGATGTATTCATCAGTTGAGCAAAGCATTGGTTCCGTATTTTTGATGAGCATTTCGACAGCAGTAACAGTTTCTTTCTTGAAGCGTTATTGAAAAGTACTTGATCCATTTTTCTTCTGTGAACTGAATCAAACGTCTGGCGTCTACCATTAAAAATGTTTCAGAAATATTTTTCGCTCAATCTTTCAATGATTTACCGGCTATTAAAATCTGAGGAGGTGCCCGTGGTGTAATGGTTATCGTCCCAGGATATGAACACGGCGATGCTAGTTCAATTCCTGGACAAGACTGATTATAGCACTAGCACTAATACCCTTGGGAAAGGTATGAATCCAATTATTCTCCCTCCATAGTAGGACAGACTAGGTTCTTCAGCCTTGGTGAGGCAACTAGTCTAGGAGAAGGACAACTCTGAATTAAACCTGTTGAACTCCGCTTAAAAAATTGACCTTGTGTCATATCCTGCCCGAGCGGAGGGGTTGGTAAATAGGATCAAAATCTGAGAATCTGTGGATCGGTTTTGTTGTATAGCCATGACTAACTATACAAACACATATACATCTGCATGTAGAACCATAACGACAACACAATAATAAAGACGAGCGACACAGTTCTTAGAAAAATAAACCTCTAACATTATTTGAAAGGGTTGTGTGTGAGGGGGAGTAGGAGACCGAACAGAACTCCAACATATTGACCCCCACTCTTATGGCCATGAACGTTTCTTTCACGTTCTCCTGGGCTGCTCAACCGGGGGCCTGGTGCCCAACCTCTCTGGGTACTGGTTTCTCTACCGCATCTTATCTCCAACTCGTCTGATCCCCAACTGATTGAATTTCCTGTGCACTGAGTCATATAATAGTTCGACACCCACCTTCTTCTTGTGGGCGTCATAATTTTGCCCTCTTTCAACCTGTCTACGGTCAAGGTTATAATATACTGATATTCTTCGACCGGATGCACCTGTTATTTATACAGGTGCATTTCCTATTTTGACAACCCGGCCGCGTCGGAGGCCAATATGAAACATTTTCCGAAAACTGATCTGTTTTTTTTTCGATAAGTTTTCTCAACTCGAGGTCTGATACAATTGAAAAACAGTAGGTTAAGTGATTCTGAAGTATTTCTTCCGGGATTTGAGTTTGCTGTCTTTTGTCCATTTCTTTATTGTATTTTCTTGATGCACTGGATCTTGTCAAATTTCTTGTTTTCTATACTTCAGGGTGTATCTAATCAAGACTGCCATCTTTTTTGTTTGATTGTTTTCATTACTGACTCAAGTTAATCCTTCATAAACTTTCCAAGTTTGATGTCTAGTTGACCAATTTCTTAAGAATGTGTATCAGGATTTTCCAGTGGGATTCAAAGCAGTTGCTGGGAATAATCTTCCCGATTCTAATATGTTTTTTTTTATTACTGGCAACCTTAAGTTTTCGTATTTACCCAACCCCTCCGCTCGGACAGTATATGACACAAGGTCAATTTTTAGGATGAGTTTAACATCTCAAAGGATCCTTACACTTCCATTTGAGTATTATTCTACATATGTTCATAAATGAAAGAGACCAGTTAAAAATTCATTAAGATTATAGTTGAACCTACCCAGACTGACAGAAAGAATTATTTATTATAAATGTTCTTGACAATTTCCTGGAATTTTTGTTTATAGGGAAATAAGTAAATAAAGTAAAGTTAGCGACCTTAGTCAAGGGTGACCCGAAGGCTCCTTTTTCGATAGCTACTACGCCATGGTGTAGAGGAGGGCGCTACTCCATTCCCTGGATTGCCCCACTTTACCGTGATCCTTACCTTATAATGCTGAATGTTAAGCAAGGAGGCATCAAGTACCATTTTTTGAGTCTTTGGTATGACTCTACCTGGGACTGAACTCCGGTTTCCCGGGCCATTGGTGAACACTTAATACGTAGTGAATCCTCCCTTGTTGACCAGCCTAGTCGGTTGAGTGGGTAGAATATACCAACTGCCTATCTGAATTGGTGTAAGTGACACTAAACAATCTGATAGTGAGGCTTTAGTTCTAGAGCCTTGAGGAATGTGGAGAGCTACTCCATTGCCATTATTCGCAGGTTCACTCTTTCACAAAGTGGTAGAAACAAAATACGGTACCCTCTATACGTTAAAAATAACTGTTTGACAATTTTTTTGTGGGCAAACAAGTGACTGATGTTTAATTGAATAAAATAACAAACTTGAAACCATTTAACTATGTCCAAACAAATGTGTTTTTATGAATAGAATTATTAGTGTTGAATAAAAATACTTGAAACTGTTTTACTGTGTACAAAAATTGAATTCTTTATATTACATAGCTATACTCATACCACGTAACTGTGTGCAAACAATAAAAATACTTCGATTTATTCACAAAAAGTCGCTCGATCTCATTTAGTAATACATTTATCTACAAACTATTCTCTTTCAAATCGTATTCATAAATATGTAACTGTGTGCAAGCAAAACACTGTTGTAAAATTATCAATGTTTTATAGTAATACTTAAAACGATTTAACTGAGGGCAAACAAATGATTAATTCCAAATTGAACTATTCGTGTTTTTTCTAACAATATTTGAGATCATTTAACTAAGGCCAAACACATGATTAATACCAAATTGAACTATTCGTGTTTTATTGCAATACTTGAGACCGGTTAATAGTGCGCAAACTAATTTGCTCTGTCTTGTTTTAAAATGTTACCTTCAAACTAGTTGTTTACAAATCGTATATATTAAAAAATGTATAAAGTGGATTAACATTAAATAACATACAATGTTTCATATGTCATAAAAACCGAACCAACGAAGCATTGGGGACCTCCAAGCTTCTATTGACCCAATGAAAATTTCATTCACTTCTAAAGGTCTATATGGAGTTCCGACGAGAAATGTGTTTGAATATGACTTCCCTCACCCGTAATTATTTTTTCTTTGCCGAAAAAAGTTTTAATGGATTTTAAATGAGATTTATTTGGATAAAAGTATTTGCATAGCGATTAAAAAACATAATGCCATTAAAAAAAAGAAAACGAATGATATTTAATTTAAGATAACATTTTACTTCTGGGATTAAATTTCAATTTATTTTTAGTTCCTAATTCACATTTCTTTTTTAGGTTTGGTTTGGTTTCTTTGTTTAATGGCGTATCAACCTTTGTAGGTTATTTAATGCCAAAGGCATTCTCCTAGAAGAACAGTAGTGTTACTATTTAACCCATAGCTGGGAGGATAAGGGGGTTCATACCTTTCCCAAGGGTATTTGCCCGATAGTGAACGTAATAGCGCGACTGGAGTACGAACTCGCGTACTACGATTCCGAAGTCCATCGCTTTAACCATTAGACCACGAGGACACCCTCTTTTCTTTTTTAGATTATATTTTTAAGAGTTATTTTTTAAGTGATAACACCAATATCTAGTTTAAGAACGAACTTTAATTTTTTTAATCACGCTGTTAAATTAAAGTTTTTAAATAAAATATCGTATCGGGACTCGTTAATAAAATAAAAATAATAAGTAAAATAAACTGAAATAACAATTTTGTTAAGTTTGTCATGACGAGCCACTAGCACGGATTTCCCCTGATCCTCTCTCGCCACCCGTCTCTATCGTCCATTGCTCCCGGCAGGCCTTCCAGGTTAATCCTTTCTTAGTACAGAGCAGTTTTATATAGGTTCTAGCTAGTCAACAAACCCTCGCTCGTCCATGTGAAGGGGTCCACAGGAGTACATCGCTTATGAGTTTGTCCTTACTTCTCCAGCAATGTCCCGCATGTCCTGTTCGTCAAATTTGGATGGTTTTAGAGATGGGTGGTAGGTGGCTTCTATTTTGTTAGATGTTGCCTCCAGGACTAATTCAATACAGCTTATAGCATTCTTGTATAATTGCCGTCAAGCTTTTTCTCCATATATAATATAATGGCCGAGGGATTTCGTTTTATGCCTTTGGGTTTAGTTAGACTGAAAACCTTTCGGATCAGTGCATGGGTTACTTAGTTGCAACATTAACACAGGTGTTCATGCGCGCATGCGCGGAACGGACGTGTCACTCAGAGATGTAACGATAGCCCAGATGGGAAACAGGGTTAGCAAGTGCGAATGCCGTCATGCACCGGAAGCGCGCAGAGGATTTTGGGATTTTGAAAAAGTCAGTGAGTTGAATTGAGACCTGCCTCGGGAGAAGACGGTTGACTTTCGCTTGCTCGCAGAGGCCTTGGGCAGGTGTCACACGAGACAGGTGGGGGGGGCAGAAAAGAAAGAATGTGTATCTTTTTCCTTATGTCGAAGAACATTTAAACTCAAAGGTAATAAAAAGTTTCGTACCGGAACTAAGAAGTCATGTTTTTCGTGTTTCGAGGTTCCTATGTTCTATGTATTTATATATGAACATTATATGTCCATTTCACACATATTCATGTATGGGTATGGTACACATATATACAACGTCCACGAGGTGCTTTCATAGAGTAGTATTGACACTAGGAATAAGAAAAAAATTAATGCATTTTTTTCATCGACCGTAACTAAATTGAATTAACTTCTGTTAAAGGGAAGACAGCATATCTTTATTATTGGCATTGTCACGTGATAGCTCACGAAGACGAAGAGGTAAGAATGATACTATCCCCCCGTTGAACTAACATTATCTAGCAGTCAAAAAGTGACCGTTAGGAGAGAATGTGGGTCACGCAGATGTTCGCACTTAAGTGACCTTGGGTCGCCGGACATCGGAAGGGGAAAGAGAAAGAAGCCAAATGATTGGCGGGGACCCCAAACGGAAGTGGGGTTCCCTTCCCCTCAGGGGTAGTAAGGGAGTTTTGAGCAAGTCTCGTGGCAGATGGACGATAGCCATTTTTTACTCCGGGCTAAAGACAAAAGACTAACTGAGACACGAAGGACTCCAAAATCCTTCAAGCCAGTATTAAAAACAGTACAAAGTCTATTAGCCCGTGAAAGAAGAAAAATTCTCCAGTGGAACACCGTCAAAAAAATAAGATAAGTAACTTTGGGACATTTTTCCTTTACACCCAAATTTTGTTTACCACTCTCTCTCTCTCAATTTGAAAAAGGATAAAAGCCAGGAAAAGACATTTATATTCATGGACTATCCTACTATATGTTTTTGACACTTTGAACGTATATATATATATAACCGTAGTAAAGAACCTATGTATTTTCATTTTACCATGTGGTCTATGTTATTATTCCATGCTTTCCTTTCAGCTTCTATTCGCCTTACATTATCTTGCTTAGAACTGTCCTATTAATTCCTAAAGTATCACACGGGAAACTGGAGTTGCCGACTACTACAACAACATTAATATTATTACAACTAAGACCTATAGGCCCGTATTCTTCTATTATCTAAGGGAAAGAAGTTTAGCGGCCTGGTGGGTGTGTGATAGTGTGAAATTTTGGACCCCTTTGCCAGCGGTGGCCAGTCTGGCCCTAAATTATTCCCTCACGTAATATGCCAGTTCTTATCTGCCTGAGAAAAGAACTCTGAACAGGACTTATTTCTGTAGGGGATCAAGTGCCAACCTGCCCCGTCTTCACACGTGCGAAATTAAAGTTCTGTTTAGGGATTTTAGTCAATTTCGCATCACAACATGAACTGCAATAAATCCAGCCATTCATTTCAGATATTATTGCGCTTTTTTGTAAAGTCGAAGAATCTTTGAAACTTCTTTTTTAAACAATGCTGTACAGAGACAATAAACAATAATCTTTCATTGGATATCTTAGAGGTATTCATAGCTCAAGTCCTTTTTTTCGTCTTTGTTCTTTGAAAGAATTAGAAGGGCTTTTAAACGCGTTTATTCTTTTAACAGAGACACAGTTATTGTGCCTAAACACACGTCTTCTGCTTGGCTACACGTATTTTGCCTAGCTACCATACAGTAGAGACAGCGTGACTTTAGCATCTAATATTTCTATCATTCAAATTAAGTGAAAAATTAAAAACGTTGGTACCCCTTTCATATACTGCTTGCTCATAGAAGAATATGAACGCATTTTATCTGAGTTGAGACTTTTCTGCATTTTTGTTAAGACTTCTTTAAGTTCATTAGCAGAAAAGTTTGTAAGATAACGTTATATCTGCCTTTGGCTTCCTGACCATTGAAATTAAAGCATTGCAACACTGATCGAAAAAGTGAGTAATCCGCAAAGGTAACTACCTTGAAAAGAAAATTGCACGAGATCATCTTGGTCGTCAAATTAGAATCATTGATAAATCATAAACTGTTTTAGCTAATTTCGAGCCCACCTAATAAGTAAATAAATATTTTTTCAATAAAAGTGGTTGCCTAGTCAGCTGGGACTGTAGAATACACCCGCTACTCATATGCAGAGGGATCCCCCCCACTAAAACGAGTTTCTTTGATAAGACACTCAACAATCTGATGGCTGAGGTTCTACAGATGCGGGAACTTATGGGAATGCGGTGTCCCCTTCATTATCATCACTCCTAAGTTCATTCTAGCCTGGAATGTTATCATCTGATAGAGCCCTCTCTATGGGTTGAATATAACTAATCAGCGTTCTTATGTTACACTGTATAACTTGGAATAGAACTGTTTTGATATTTAAACTACGTACTTATGCTAAACTGAATTGTTTAAAATGGGACTTTTTTTGACATTGAAACTGTTCTTACGAGAATTGTTTTTGATATTGAAACCGTACTTACGCTAAACTGAAATGTTTGAATTAGAACTGATTGACTAAACAGAATAGTTTGAAATAGAAATGTTACTTTGCTTATTTACACAGGTGCATCTCTTAATTGACAGCTTGGTCGAGGGTCAATATGTTACAAAATGAGAGATTTGCAGAATCTGAACGTTGAAAAGTTTCATATTTCAAGTCAGTGAGCTTCTGCAACTATCAAGGTTAAACATTGCAATAGAGTAAAATAGGGTAGATTAATCAGGCCCAGGTTAAATATTAATTTCAGTCTCTTAATCTTCAAGTTTCTTTACCCCACGAAGAAACGGCTAAAAGGAATATCCACTTGGTCGACCCCAAGTGAATGCTTCATTCTATGTTATATTGATATTGGGAGTCATTATTCCCAATCTTGAACTGATGCAAAAAACAAAAAAAAAACATATCATTTTTATCAATGTTCATGGTCAAAATCGAATTCTGAAAGAAGTAACTGAAAATGAAAAATCTGAAGACCTTAATCCTTAACCATGTGAATTTCTTATACAACTACCATCAAAACATTATTATAGAATTGAAACAACTTATACTAAACTTGGACAGTTGTACCGTTACCCCTTAAATCACCACAACGTGATCAAAAAATAATCAAACACAACATGATTCCGTCGGTTGCAGATACGATTTTTTACAGGGTAATTTTACAGCAATCGCTTAAAAGTTATATAGAGAGAAAAAGTGTGTCAGCAAGTAAATACGCAGACAGTTGAAGAGAGGGAGAAACGAAAGAGACAGAGACAGGTAACTTTGTTATTAACTTCCTGCATGTCGGCTGTTCTGTATACCAGTGATTTTGCCGTGATTTCTGTCGTCGTCTACTTAAGATTTTTCCATGTCTCTCTCTTCGATATATCTTTGTGGGTCTTCTCGGATCTTATCCCGACGTCTCCGAATCCTTTTCTTATATCAACATCCTAAACAAGATAATTAAGAAATCGTTAAGTGATACATCAGCTAAATCCTTTAGTGCCATGTCATTGCTAATTCCCAAATATAAACTGATTCTACACAATTGTTTATCATATTTACCCCACCCCTCCGCTCGGGCAGGATATGACACAAGGTCAATTTTTTAAGCGAAGTTTAACAGGTTTGAATTCAGAGTTTTCCTTCTCCTAGACTAGTTGCCTAACCAAGGCTGAAGAACCTAGTCTGCCCTACTATTTACCCATAGCTGGAGGGAGAATATTTGGATTCATACCTTTCCTAAGGGTATTAGTGCTATGTGAAATGCAATCAGTCAGGTCCAGGATTTGAACTCGCGTCGCCGTGTCCATATCCTGCGACGATAACCATTACACCACGGTCACCTCCAAATTGTTTATCTTAGTATTTTAAACCATCTGCCCATTTGAGAATTTGCTTCTTATTCTATGCTTGACATCTACAAGTAAAACAAATGCCCTCTCCTGCCTTGACCTAAATCACACATGAAATCGCAAAACTTTAAATTCAAAGTTTAACTAGAAAAATAATTTTCTATTAAAATAATTTAATGAAATCCCTAAGTATTTTTCACTGTATTTGTCGGAAAACTAATAGAAATAGATATAATTGCTTTACTTAAGCACTGTCCTGGATAATTTAACTGTTTGGTAGTTAAAGTGAGGATTCTTTAGTATTCATAGGTAACTGGTCCAGAGGGAAGACTAATGTGTTTTACCCCACAATTGTTTAGCTATGCCAGATGGGTCTCTGCAGAGGAGTAAGATCCCCACCAAAAATCACCTGGATATGATATTCACAGTTAAATAATGAGCTTTGGGGAAAGAGGCGTAGACCTTTATTGGCATCGTTCCCAGGTCCACTCTTGCCCGGAGTTATAGAAACTGATAGAGTCCTATCAATGGGTCTAATAGAACTCTTTAATATTTAAATCGAATACAAATAAATGACTTATGCTAAAATGAATTATAAGAAATAGAACTGTTACTTCATGTTGTATATTGACCTACGACCCGGCCGGGCTGTCAAAATAGGAAATGCACCTGTATAAATAACAGGTGCATCTGTTCAAGGCATATCAGAATATAACCTTGACCGTGGACGGGTTGAATGAGTTTGATTGTGACGTCCACAAGAGATTGAGAGAGTGTTGAACTATTATATAATTCGGTGGAGACAGGAAGTCAGTTAACTTGGAGACCAGACTAGTTAGAGATAAGATGCGGTAGAGAGAAAACCAGCGCCCAGAGAGGTTGGGCCCCCTGGCCCCCGGTTGATCAGCCCTGGAGAATGTGAAAGAAACGCGGTTATGGGGGTTAATATGTTGCAGTTATGTTCGATTTCCAACTCCCTCTCACACACAACCCTTTCAATAAAGTGAGAGGTATATTTTTCTAAAAGACTGTGTCGCTCGTCTTTATTGTGTTGTCGTTATAATTCTGCATGCTGATGAATATGTTCGTATAGTTGTAACTATACAACATTCATTTAACTGTGTGTAAACAAATGTCTTATGTGTTATCATAGTCAGTAATACATATCATTACATGGTTCAAACGGCACTAAATGTAACCGGCTGGCCTAGGATGTTTCCAGATAAGGGGTAGGGATATTCTTAGAGCCTTACCATGGCTGTGGCACAGGAAAATTACTCGAGTAATTTACTATCCACCCATGTTGTCGTTTAATATCCCGACAACAAATCAACCACTAACCATGTCTAGAATTAAACTGACACTCCGAACGATTACGAAAGGGAAAGAAAAAAAGATAATCAGCGATCATAAACAAAACGACACCGCTTAGCAACAATAACATTGTTTAGTACATATCAAAGAAAGTTTCAGTCATCAACGTTTCATATAATACAATTATTTCGAAATTATATAAAGGCAAGAATTTATATGTTCTTAACATGAGCTGTGGGTAAATAAAAGGGAAGATTTGGTTCTTTAGTTTTAGCAAGGCAACAAACCAAGGAAAAGGAAAACTGTGAATTCAAACCAGTTGTAGTCCACTTAAAAAGAGACAATGTGTCACATCCAATTTGTGACAGAGTTTTGGCGTAAACGTACGCATAGACATCCGTACAGATACACAGACTCACATGCACTGATATATACGTCTATCTAAATACATCCCCATCTTTCTATTGGGAATATGAAGCTGACTTGGTGTAAACTTCTTCTTGTGTGATAGTTGATAATTTATATGAAAGAATAAAAAATGACTATGTGCTGAAGAGTGTGGTGATCCCCTGCTGCAATCTGGTGGCCGGTGAAAGCAGGAATCGGCGCCGGTCCACAAGTCCAAAGAGACCCAGGATTGGCTTCTGAAGGAGTGCTACGACTTTATACTTGGGACCATTTAACTTTGTTGACTTATGTTAAATTGAGCTGTTTGATCTTTTAATCGTTTGATTCTACAAAATACGTTTAGAAATCATACATCTAATATATATGTGAAAAGAATTTGGTTTGGTTGTTTAATGGCATATCAACATTCGTGAGTTATTCAATCCCAAAGCCATTCCTTTAGAAGAACAGTAGTGATGCTATTTAACCCATAGCTGGGGGGATAAGAGGGTTCATCCCTTTCCCAAGGGTATTTGTCCTAAAGAGAACATTATAGCGCGACTGGATTTCGAACTCCAGAACGACGATTCTGCTGTCCATCGCCTTAACCATTACACTACGAGGACATCCACACCTAGAATTTGGGATTAAAAAACAAACAAGGGTTGATCTTCCATACGACCAAACTAAAGCAAACCTCCATAGATATGAAACAAAACGTTCTACGGAAAAAAATAGACGAATCCAATGATCGACCCTCTTTTTCTTAAAAATAGAAGTACTTCTTTCTTTTAAATGGACGTAATTGTATTTCCAGAAAAATTATTGCCCAACTTAAGCTTATCTGCTTAAAATAAATGTGCCCCATTGTCAGCAAATGTTAGCATAACGTTCAATAAAGCCTAAAGGATTGCCAGCAAATTTATTGTTTAACTTACAACGTGTTACATTAAAATAGCTGTTATCTTGCCAGCTAATTGTAGCAAAATCCAGGGTCAGTAGTTATCATACAGATCTTTAGACATTCCCCTTACTCTCCGTCCATCCAAGAATTTATTAACACCTCTTCCGGCATCCTTTACTCTCCACTCATTATACTTCTTCGTTTAATAAGTTTCATCGCTAAATAACCAAAATTCTTTGATGATAAGTGGAATATTTAGTATAAATATTCCCAGAGCCAGCGAGAATTAAAATACGACGGGCATACGATAAGTTTTCAGACATTTTTCGTATGGGTATTTAAAATTGTTGTAGACTCTTGAAAATTCAGTATCTTCTTGCTATACATCTTATGATATGACTGGCCAGTTTTTTATGATTTCAGGCTTAAAGAAAACAGCTAAAACAGCAATTGGAATACACCCTACTAAAGCCTTATTGTCACAGTTGGTGATTTTCAAAAATGGAATCTGGACACTTTGAAAGAACGATATGCAATAAAATTCTGTTTTAAACTTGGAAAAAATGCCACAGAAACGTATTAAATGCTTCAGACTACTTTTCCACCATCATGCATGAATTGAGCATCAGTTTTTGAGTAGCATAAGAGATTCAAGGAAGGCAGGGAGTCTGTGAGGGATGATGAAAGGTGTGGGAGGAGTAAAAATGTCAATACACCAGAGTTGATTGGCCAAACGGTTAGGGTTAGGCTTTGGGTTACTATGTTGAGGTTTTAAGGGAGTTCAGGAAGAGATTCCTAGGGAAGAGGCCAGCACTCTTCAAATTGGGTCAGTGGCATTTCCACCAGTACAATGCACCAGTCCACAACTCCATAATTGTCGCAGACTATTTGACCGAGATGGGCATCAAGACAGTTCCTCAGACTCCCTATAGTCCAGACCTTGCTCTTTGTGACTTTTGGTTATTCCCTAAGCTCAGAGGCTTTCGTTATGAGACAATTGAAGAGATGAAAGAGGCTGTGACGAAAGTCATTGATACGCTCACACAAGAGTACTTTCATGGGGCCTTCCAGAAGTTGTTGGAACGGTACAAGTGCATTGCAGCCGGAGGAGACTATTTCGAAAGGGACGAGAGTTTTATGACTGTACAATCAATAAAAGTGCCGATACGAAAAATGTCTGGAAACTTATCGTATGCACCTCTTAGCATGTTTGTGGAAATGGTTTGACATTTGTGCCGGCATGATGCATGGAAAACAATTCCTAAATGCCACTGCTTGTGGTGTAAAAGATTTTTCTCAGATGTAGTGCATTAAAAATCTAACCGAGAATAATGTGTGCTACTTTTCATGGCAAATCTGCTCAACAGTTTTCTTATACTCCAGTTCCACTAATGCCAGTGATAAAACTGACTTCTCTTTTTATAAGATATTCCCAAGTACATTTTAATAGTCAGTGGATACACTGATGCTAATATACAGGGAGCGGAGGCGAATTATGGAATGATTTTTAAAACTTTTAAAAAAAAATCTCATCTGTCCAAGTTTTAAAAAATGCAATAAATCTAAATTTTCATGATTAGTTCCATTATGCAAGCATTTTTTCTTTAAAATTCAGCCTAATATGAGTGAGCATTGGCATGTTTGTAAGAATGTTCATCAATGGCTCGGGAGACCTAGGTTCAATCTCAGGTCAAGATATACCAGAGACTCAAAAAATAGTACTTGCTAAACACCCAGCATTATAAAGTACGTATCGAGGGTAAAATGCAGCAATCCAGGGAAAGAACTGCGCCCTTCCCTACACCTTGGTGTTGTAGCTATTGAAAAGGGAGCCTTCTGGTCACCCTCGTCTACGGTCGCCAACATTATTTACTTTACTTACCTCTCCATGCTTGGTCACTGTAGTAAAGGAACCATCAGCTGTTCACTACTTGATATTGATCACTCAAATTGGATATTCCGACCCCTTCGATCTTCTCCTCAGGTGTAGTAGCTATCGAGAAGGGAGCCTTCGACTCACCCTCGACTAAGGTCTTTTACTCATGAGTGAGCAACATCAGAAATGACAAAGAATTTATGATTTTGTTAACGCCAAAATCAAACTAGAAACTTCCCGAAATTATTGTTTTTTCTTTATGGCCTCCATTAAGCATAGGGGTGATTTAGAAAACGAAATGAATTCAATTTCCCATCGAAATATTAGTTCGCTGAAGACTGATATTAAGGAGAAATGGAATAAGATGTCTGAAGGATTTATTTTGAAGGCATGCAAATCGTTTCGAAGACGTGTTGATACAATAATGTTAAAAAAATTCGGTCATACTGAGAAAATATTCTGTTTTGTATCTATTTTAAATACCCTTCCGGTAAACAGTAATAGGTATGTCTCATTCTTCATAAATAGATTGGGCATAATTGCGGGGGGGTATGTTGCTGCCTAGGGCACCTCTGGTTGTGTAATGGTTAGCAAGCTTGACTAGCAAACCTACACGAGTGTGTTCGCGTCTCTTTGGGTGCCCCATTTATTCGACCTGGTGCCACATCGAAGTCAAAGCTTCGTAAATTACTATTTTGCAGACTAATTAGTCACCGCTCGCAGTGGATATCTTCTTCACGCTGTTTGCAAGCGTTGTATTTTGCTGATCTTATAAAAATTCCCATTTCATTTGAAACCTCCGTTTTGGTTATTTAACTTTCAGTAACTTTCTGTTCGGTTTTTACTGTCTGTATTCTTATTTAGTTGTTTATTCTTTAAAATTGAAATTACGAGCTGCATACGATAAGTTTCCAGAATTTTTTTGCCATGGGCACTATTATTGATAGTACACAGATGAAACTCTAGACCTCTTCAAAGTAATCTCCTCCGGCTTCTACGCACTTGCTGTGCCTTTGTAACAACTTCTGGAAGACCCAATGGAAGTCCTCTTGTGTGAGCGTATAAATGACCTTCGTCACAGCCTCTTTCATCTCCTCTGTTGTCTCATAACGACAACCTCTGAGATTTGGGAATAACCAAAAGTCACAGAGAGCAAGGTCTGGACTATAGGGAAGGTGAGGAACTGTGTTGATGCCCATCTTGGTCAAATAGTCTGTAACAAGGATGGAGTTGTGGACTGGTGTATTGTTTTAGTGGAAATGCCACTGACCTGTTTTAAATAGTGCTAGCCTCTTCCGACGAATTCTCTTCCTGAACTCCCTTAAAACCTCAGCATAGGAACTCTAAACCTAACCCTTTGGCCAATCAACTCTGTTGTATTGACTTCTTTACTCCTCCCACACCTATCATCGTCTCTGCCTTCGTTGAATCTCTTATGCGACTTAAAAACTGATGCTTGATTCATGCAAGATGGTCGAAAAGCAGTCTGAAGCATTCCATGCGTTTTTGTGGCATTTCTTCAAAGTTTAAAACATATTTTTATTGCAATCGTTCTTCTAAAGTGTCCTCACGTCTAGATTGCATTTTTGAAATTCACCAGCAGTGACAATCGGTCTTTAGTAGGGTATATTCTAATTCCTGCTGTAGCTGTTAATTTGAACCTGAAGTCATAAAAATTGATCAGTCATCTCATAACATGTATAGCAATAAGATACTGAATTTTCAAGAGTCTCCGACAATTTTAGATGCCCGTACGACAAAAGTCCCTGAAACTTGTCGTAAGCACCTCGTAATCTTGTTATATAATAGAATCGTGTATGATTACTCTAGAATGTATAATGTGGAATACCCCTTTATTTTCATCACTCCCAATGTTTGATGTGCCATGAAACTAAACCTACCAAAGAAACAAAAAAAAAAAAAGGCTTCACACTAAGAAGCAGATAATATCCCTCTAAAAATCTAATGGATACAGATTACGAAGAAAATATAGCACTTATCACAAATTCACTTGGAGGTGCCCGTGGTGTAGTCGTTATCGTCGTAGGAAATGGACACGGCGACACGAGTTCAAATCCTGGACCTGACTGACTGCATTTCACATAGCACTAATACCCTTGGGGAAGGTATGAATCCAAATATTCTCCCTCCAGCTATGGGTAAATAGTAGGACAGACTAGGTTCTTCAGCCTTGGTTAGGCAACTAGTCTAGGAGAAGGAAAACTCTGAATTCAAACCTGTTAAACTCCGCTTAAAAATTGACCGTGTGTCATATCCTGCCCGAGCGGAGGGGTTGGTAAATAGTATCACAAATTCACTTACTGCCCAACGTAGAGAAGAAAATAAGGGGCAGTGGCCTTACGTGAATGCAGATTGTACACAGTCTAGGAGTTTTAAAAATATGGAGCCAACTGCAATTTTGGGGTCAGCCTCTGAAATTTGAAGACCAGTTCATATACCTCGGTAGCAATATCTCATCTACAGAGTACTGTATATCTACCGTAAAATACTGAATAATATCACAGAGTTTTTATTTAACTTTCATGATTTGCTCTATTATTCAAGCATTTTTTTTAAATCAAAATTCAGCTCAATATGAGTGAGGAAGAAAAAATGACATAGAATCTATGATTTGCTTAACGCCTAAACACAGTTAAAGTTTCTCTGACAACCGTATACAATACAAAGAAAGTTTGTTTTTTTTTTACAGAAAGAGATATTTTAAGAAAATGGGGGGATTAAGGATTAAACATAAAACGAAAAGAAAACTTTTTAACTGCTCTCGCTACGACGATTAAAAGGAGCTCAGAACGTCAATTAGAAAGTAGGTTAATAAGATGAAAGACCGAGAGAAAACGGAGTAGTTAAAAAACGGTTAAGCCTAAATCTTAACCCTCTCGATTACACTATATGGGGTGTTTTAGAAAACAAAACAAATGCAACTTCCCATCAAAATATTGTTTCGAATAGGACTGCTATTGAGAAAGAATGAAAAAAAAATGTCAGAAGAATTTACTATGAAATCGTTTCGAAGACGTATTGATACAATAATTGAAAAAAAAAAAAAAAATGGCGCTTATATTGAGCAACTTTACTCTTTTGTGGAGGTGCCCGTAGTGTAATGGTTATCGCTGTAGGAAATGGACACGGCGACACGAGTTCAAATCCTGGACGAGACTGATTGCATTTCACATAGCCCTAATACCATTGGGAAAGGTATGAATCCAATTATTCTCCCTCCAGTTATGGGTAAATAGTAGGGCAGACTGTGTTCTTCAGCCTTGGTAAGGCAACTAATTAAGACAAAGGAAAACTCTGAATTCAAACCTCTTAAACTCCGCTTAAAAATTGACATTGTGTCATATCCTACCCGGGCGGAGGGGTTGGGTAAATATGGTAATTTTACTCTTTTGTGTCTATCAACTAATTTTGTTGTCTTTTTTTAAAAATTGAAATTAATCTTCGTTCATAACAGTCGTTTATCATTATACCAGAATTTTCATATTTTTTCTTCCATACTCTGTACTGAAATAAATGTCAACTGACGCATAGAGAAGACTTGGAATGTTCTTGGCCATCTGTAATCCAATGAAAATGATCTCCCTCCAATAGAATAAAACTGGATCTTTTTCAAGCTGTGTTGCTATCGGTACTTATGTATGGTAACACAACCTGAATTCTTATGAACATTTTCTTGGTTTGGTTTAGTTGGTTTGGTGGGTTTTATGGCATATCAACCTTTGTAGGTTATTTAGCGCCAAATCCTTTTTTATGTAAATAATCTGTTCTATTTAAAACAATTAACTTTAGCATAAGTACACAGTTTAAATGTCAAAATATTTCTATTTCAAACTATTCAAGCAGTTATTTTTAACAATTCAATTAAGTGTAAGTACAGTTTTAATGTCAAAAAACAGCTCTATTTCAAATAATTCAGTTAAGCATAAGCACGCAGTTTAAATGTAAGTACGGTTTAATTGTCAAAAACATTTCTATTTCAAGCTATTTAATTAACTCAATTCAGTTTTGCATGAGTGTTCTGTTAGTTCTATTTAACCCATAGATAGGACCCTTATCAGGTGCTACCACTCCGGGCCAGAGTGGACCTGAGACCAATGGCAATAAAGAGGTATTCCGCATTCCCCAAAGCTCCGGAACTGCTGGAATCTCACCATCAGAATTTTTAGTGTCATATCAGGACACTCGTTGTGGGGGGGGGTATTACAGTCAGTGAACTCTACAGCCCCAGCTGACTGGGCAAAAATATTTGCTAGAAAAACCTTGGTGGTTTGGGTTTTTTTTTGTTTAATGGCATATCAACCTGTGTAGGTTATTTAATAATCTCCAAGAAGAACGGTAGTGGTACTATTTAACCCATAGCTGGGAGGATAAGGGGGTTTATAACTTTCCCAAGGGTATTTGTCCGAAACTGAACGTAATAGAACGACTGGAGTTCGATCTCGCTTACTACCGTTCCGCAGTCTATCGTTTTAACCATTAGGAGGTGTGTAATGGTTATCGTCACAGGATATGGACACGGCGATGCGAGTTCAATTCCTGGACAAGACTGATAGCATTTCACATAGAACTAATACCCTTGGGAAAGGTATGAATCCAGTTATTCTCCCTCCAGCTATGGATAAATAGTAGGGCAGACTAGGTTCTTCAGCCTTGGTGAGGCAACTAGTCTAGGAGAAGGAAAACTCTGAATTCAAACCTGTTAAACTCCGCTTAAAAAAATTGACCTTGTGTCATATCCTGCACCTCGAGTACACCCCAAAACCTTGAAGGGAGCTACAAAAGAACAATACATGTGGTTTGGAAAAAATACTAGAAGCCTGACACAGCAAAACAGTTGGGCGTGCTCGTTCATTGATGTTAAGTAACACTAAGCCTGTTTACAATTTAAATGGGGACGTTGTATGAAAAGCAGGAACTAAGAGCCGTTTTAATTTTGCGTCCCCAATTAGATAATTTTAAGTTCTAAATCACGCTGCAAACAACTGTAACCGATAGTTCACCGAAGTTTACTTTACTTACCTCTCCCTGCTTGGTCACTGTTGTAAAGGAACCATGCTTAAATGATTGACTGTTGCCTGACTACACTTACGTCAAAATACATGAACCTGCAGCTCTTGCCCTGTCAGTTGGGCTGTAGAATACACTTACTGCACCTCTGCAGAGGGGTAAGACCCCCCCTAACGAGTGTCCTGATATGACACTAAACAATCTAATGGTGAGGTCCCACAAGTGCTGGAGCTTTGGGGAATGCGGAGTACCCCTTCACTGCCATAGCTCCAAGGTCTACTCTTGCCCGGAATGGTAGCACCTGATAAAGGTCCTATCTATGGTTTAAATAGAACTAACATAGCACTCATGCAAAACTGAACTGAGTAAATTAAATAGCTTGAAATAGAAATGTTTTTGACAATTAAACGGCGTCAATCAGTGGAGGTGTCACAAGACTAGCGCGTGCGGGCAGAATGACCTGCAAAGTTAGACGTGATTTTAAAATAATCACAAATGAACTATCACGTGTTTAACGACAGTTTCACTGGTGACATCGAACATTCGAGTTGAAGGCAGTTGTGAAAACGGGTGCGTTAAAGGTTTCGAGGCCCCGACCCGTCCTACCCCAGTCTGCTACGACCTATCTGGCGTATGTCAACAGTCAGCTGTCACCCACACCGCCGACAGCACCAAGAGGAAGGGAGAAGAAGAACATAACTAAAATGAACTTTTCGAGTTGCAACGATCATAGCTAACTGAATAATAAACGACTGCTATATTTTCTTCCCTTACCTTCGAGTTTGAGTATTTCTTTTTCTGCGGACTTCTTTCTTTACAACACCATACGTTGGTCCTATGTTACATTTTGAAAGAGGAAGAAAACAAAGTAAAATCAAAGGAAAATAGAATATTTGAATGAAAACTTGAATACAACCAACACATATTTGATTTATGATAATAAAAACATGAGAATAAAACAAAAAATGAAAATGAATTTAAATAAGGTAATATAATCAAATGGCTAATTCAATAATTAAGATTATAAAAAATTATTATTATGAAATGTTGCATAAATAAGAGAATAACGTAATGAGAAAAATAAGCGACCACATTCTTGGTACTGATGTGAAATTAAGGACAAACTCATACGCTACCTTATACCATGGTCTCCAACATATGGACGAGCTCGTATTGGCTAACCAGCAAATACTTATATACACCCTCTCTGTGTGGACGCTGGATGCAGTCTCAAAAACCTGCCTGGGGCGATGGACCATTGAGTTGGATGGGGAGAAAGAGCCTTAGGGGATGAATAGTGAATCTTAGAGCATATTTACTCAACTCCTCATCCACGAGGATGCAACACAAGGTCAATATTTAAGCAGAGTGAAACTAGGTCTAATTCAGAGTTTTTCTTCTCCGTTCAGAATATCAGGGTTAGAAATCCTACTTTGCCCTTCTAGTCACCTTTTCCATGAGCATTAGTGCTATGTGAAATGCAATCAGCTTCGTACACGGTTAGAACCCGGATCATCGTCCATATTCTTCAATTATAACAATGACATCATTATAACAATGACATCATAGGTGTCTCCCATATCGAAGCAAATAAAGATATAAAACATATCGATTAGATACTGTTTTAGACCGTTAATTTCACGCACATTACAGATTTTTTTAAAAAAAGCATCAGCTTTATGTTGTCATCTTGAAAGCCTTTGGTAGTGATTTCGGTCATGAAATTTTTCTTCACGAATAATGAGACGCGTTGAAGTAGGATTAGGAATTTTGAAAGAGTGAAGAAAGCAATCGAAGTAAAACGGTCTCGAGAATAAAAGCTATTGTAATATGAATCGATATCACCGAACACTAATCACATCACGGACGTCTTGGAGCAGTGTAATGACCTGGAAATGATCCTGATGTCGTTAGATACGGTTGAGTACGTGCAGGTGTCATTGCAGACTTCTGAAGATTAGTTCGAATGAAAAGAAATTGCCTAGTATCGTAAACCAAGCTTGAATAAAAATAATTCAAAATGCTAAAAGGGAGATACTGACGCCCAAACGGACAAAAAAAGCAATAAGACGCGTACTTATTTACTGAAACCCGTCTGTCACAACCAGGATGAGGCACAAGGTCAGGTTTTTTTTACGGAGAACTACTATTTTTTAATACAATCACTGCTTTTTTTTTAAAGCATAATCTATCCAACCATAAACTTTGGGAAGAAATGAACGATTCCAAGTAGAAAGCAAATAATTTCATCCAAAACTTGTGTTCGGAATGCCTTGTCTATTTCATAAGAGATGTTCCTCTCAAGAAAGAGAAAAAGAACTAATTAAAATCTGATAGGAGGGCGTCTTTGTCTAAACCAAATATGAACGGTAGGGTCGTATCTTGGTCCAAACGGCACTAAATGTAACCGGCTGGCCTAGGGTGTTTCCAGATAAGGGGTAGGGATATTCTTAGAGCCTTACCCTGGTTGTGGCACAGGAAAATTTCCCGAGTAATTTACAATCGACCCATGTCGTCATTTAATATCCCGACAACGAATCAACCACTAACCGTTTCTACAGTTAGACTGACTAATACGGAATACCCCTTTATATCCATTTCATTTTATGGTAATACCACTGATGGTATGAATCTAGTTATTCTTTCTCAATCTACGGATAAATAGTAGGGAAGATTTGTCCTTTTAATCTTAGTATGACTGCAAGTCTATGACTGCCGATCTTGGAGAAATAAACATCCGAATTGAAAGATTTTAAACTCAACTTAAAAATCGACACTTTGTCACAGTCACATCCTTCTCGTGCAGATGATTAATCAAAAATACACACACACACACATATATATATATATATATATATCATGTCGTGCCGCCAGCATGGATATCCCTAATCCTCTCTCGCCACTCCTCCCTATCGTTCATCGCTTCTGGCAGGTCCTCGGAGCTACATCCCGTATCCTCACAGAGCTGCTGTATGTAGGTTCAAGCCTGTTTTCCTGATTTGTTCGGCCATATGACGGGGTCCATTGGAGAACATCACTTATGAGCTTGCCCCTGCTTCTCCAGCAATGTCCTGCATGTCTAGTTCGTATAACTTTGATAATTTTCGTGATGAGAGGCGGGTGGCCGTGCAGTTGGGGCTTTGTGTTGGAGAGAGGGGTGCCTATGCACACATATATATATATATATATATATATACATGAGGTGCATACGATAAGTTTCCAGACTTTTTTTCCCGTGGGCATTTAAAATTGTCGTAGACTCTTGACAATTCAGTATGTTATTAATAGCAGCAATTGGAATACACCCAACTAAAGCCTGATTGTCACATCTGGTGAATTTCAAAAATGCAAGCTGACACTTCAGAAGAACGATATGCAATAAAATTCTGTTTTAAACTAGAAAAAAGTGCCACAGAAATGTATGGAATGCTTCATACTGCTTTTCGATCATCTTGCATGAATCAGTTTTTTCGTGGCATAAGAGATTCAAGGAAGGCAGGAAGTCTGTGAGGGATGATGCGAGGAGTAATGAAGTCAATACACCAGAGTTGATTGGCCAAACGGTTAGGGTTAGGGTTACTATGTTTAGGTTTTCAGTGAGTTCAGGAAGAGATTTCGTAGGAAGAGGCCAACACTCATCAAATCGGGTCAGTGGCATTTCCACCAAGACAATACACAAGTCCACAACTCCATTCTTGTCATAGACTATTTGACCAAGATGGGCATCAACACAGTTCGTCACCCTCCCAATAGTCCACACCTTGCCCCCTGTGACTTTTTGTTATTCCCTAAGCTCAAAGGCTGTCGTTATGAGACAATTGAGGAGATGAAAGAGGCTGTGACGAAGGTCATTGACACGGTCACAGAAGAGGACTTCGATGGGGCCTTCCAGAAGTGGTTGGAACGGCACAACTAGTGCATTGCAGCCAAAGGAGATTACTTCGAAGAGGACTAGAGTTTCATGTGTGTTCTATTAATAAAAGTGCCTATACGAAAAAAAAACTCCGTAAACTTATCGTTTGCACCTCGTATATGTTACAATAACTGCAAATAAGCTGAGAGAAACACATTTTTTAACAGCTGTATTTGGTCAACGGCAAGAATTGTAGTTTTTTTTTTTTAAAGACCGACGTTACAAATGGACCCCGTGGTACGTACCAGAAAACTCTAAACGTGTTGTGTCAAACCCTCTTCAGGTTGTTTCATGGTATTAGTTGGTACGAAAAACGTGGTATTGGGTGCTACAGTGAACGGCAGTCGGGAAAAAACTCGTCGTTAACATAATATAAATGTCTTCAAGACAGTTCAACCCACTTCACATAAAGATGTTGCGTTCTGGTTAGTGAACGCTTGTAATATTAAATAAAGGACAAACCACGATATGAGAGGAAATAGAGATATATTCTCAGGAAAAAGTATATAAATAGAGAAACTATTAGTAGACAAGAACATAGGATTAGTGAATACAGAATGTAATATTAAATAAAGGACAAACCACGATATGAGAGGAAATAGAGATATAATCTCAGGAAAAAGTATATACAATAGAGAGACTATTAGTAGACAAGAACATAGGATTAGTGAACGCTTGTAATATTAAATAAAGGACAAACCACGATATGAGAGGAAATAGAGATATATTCTCAGGAAAAAGTATATACAATAGAGGGACTATTAGTAGACAAGAACATAGCATTAGTGAAGACAGAATGTAATATTAAATAAAGGAAAAACCACGATATGAGAGGAAATAGAGATATATTCTCAGGAAAAAGTATATACAATAGAGAGACTATTAGTAGACAAGAACATAGGGTTAGTGAACGCTTGTAATATTAAATAAAGGACAAACCACGATATGAGAGGAAATAGAGATATATTCTCAGGAAAAAGTATATACAATAGAGAGACTATTAGTAGACAAGAACATAGGATTAGTGAACGCTTGTAATATTAAATAAAGGACAAACCACGATATGAGATTAAATAGAGATATATTCTCAGGAAAAAGTATATACAATAGAGAGACTATTAGTAGACAAGAACATAGGATTAGTGAATACAGAATAAATATATCATCATCATCATCATCATGTCGTGCAACTAGCACGGATATACCTGACCCTCTCTCGCCACTTCTCTCTATCATTCATCCCTTTTGGCTGGTCTTCAGGGCTACATCCCGTATCCTCACATAACTGCTCTATTTCTGTTCGTGATGGTCGTCCTGCTTTTGCTTGGCCATATGCGGTGGTCCATAGGAGTACAGCACAGATGAGTTCGTCCCTGCTTCTCCAGCAGTGTCCTGCGTGTCTGGCTCGTCTAACTTGTATAGTTTTCGTGATGGGAGGCATGTGGCCGTACAGCTGGTGTCTTGTAGAGTGTTGCCGCTTGGACTTGTTCAAGATTGCTCTCAACATTCTTGTGTAATTGCCGTCTTATAAAGGTATAGTCCAACGATGGTATTGGCTTCCGTTATTACTGTAGCAAGTAATTTGATCTAGTGTGATCTCCAGTCTCCAACGATCTAATAATATTCCTATAAGAAGCTGCTCTTCACCTTCTGGTCTGCCATGGTATTAGTAGCTACTGCTATATATGGCAGATGGACTAGTTCATCGTGTGAAAAAAGGTGGGTGATACCCAACAAAAGAGATATTGAATTTAACAGTAAATAAGCAATTCCCTCTAATACATGGTTCGTAAGCAAAACTCATTTTGAAGAGAATTTTCCGCAAAGTGCTATAGTATATTAATAATTTTGTCTTTAATTGGAAGAATTTTGAGATGAGGCTTCTTAATCTGAAAATTATTTTTTTTATTTATTGCGGACTTTTTGTCCTCATCTTGGTAGTTTTTATTTTTGTGTTGTTTCTTCTTCACGACGTTTAGGTCAAATTTCACCTTTTGGCCTTCTTCAGGTGATTAACCGCGATCTCGGATAGGAATGCTGAGTATTTTAACCGAATCCCCAGTAATTAGAGATTTTTTTTTTATTCCGCAATAAATAAAAAATATTAATTCTCAGATTAAGAAGCCTCATCTCAAAAGGATTCCCAATAAAGACTATTACGACGGTGAGTTAAAAAGAGCATCTTGCTAATCGATAATGTCCTTCTTCTGCAACACAATGCTTGACCACATACAATCATCAGGAGATGGAAGACAATCGTCTCATTTGGGTTGATAGCTTTGCTGTATCCACTATATTCACTAGATTTCGCGCTTTCAGATTATAATCTCTTCGGCCTCATTAAACAGAGTTTGAGAGGCAAACATTATCCCAGTGAAAAGGAAATGAAAATTGCAGTGAGGGAGTGACAAAGATGAGAGTGGACAGAATTTTTTGAGGTAGGGATATGTACTCTCATTCGAATGTGCAATATTGCTATTGAGAGAAACGGTGACAACGTTGAGAATTGGGAACGTGATTTGTAGAGGACAAGCTTAATTTCGATGCATAATACATGCTCCTGTGTTGGTAATTATTCCTGTAGAAAAAAAGAAGGCATTACTTTTTGACTCACCCTCGTATATATATACTCACAATTATACACTCACACAGACTCAGACAGAAGCTCACACAGAAATACACACTCATATTAATATACACACACACGCACACACTCACACAGACACGTATATATTTATATTTATGTATGTATGTATGGATGGTCGTATATCCATAAAAAAGTGAAAGAAATCTGAACGGACTGTCAATATGTCAATATAAATTTATTTAAACAAGTCGTCGGCCCGACCCACCTCTTCAGCCCATTCCTTCTCATCTATCTATCTATCTATCTATCTATCTGAGGCTAGTCGAGTCGAAGACTTGTCGAAATGAATTTATAATGGCACATTGACAGTCCATTGAGTTTTCTTTCAATTTATTTTACGGATATATATGCTCTGTATAACAGTTTTTTTTTACATAAATATTTCGATGCGCTTATAGAGGTATAGACATACATCGAGTATTCGTTTATAATCAAATAAAACTTACCTTATAATCTACTTCAGAATAATTCCATACACAATGTGACTGGACAATTGTTATATATATATATATATATATATATAGTATTCTTTGGTCCAGTTAAACCGGACTTAGCAGTAATTTCATCAGGACAAGAAATTAGTCATGAGTGAATATTTAAATTTTCCTGGTAAAGAGCTCAATGTAACAATAATACAGAGCAATAAATTCTTTAAGAAAAACAACAAAACCAGTCACATTGGATGATAAATTTATTTCCATCCTGTTACGCATTTTTGAAATTTCTAAAAACACGAAACAAATTGACAGGACTTCTTAAGATCTTTTAGATAAAAAAAACTGGAATAGACACAGAAAAGTGGGAGGGGATAGAAGAGGTGTGAAGCGTTATCTCCTCATTAAGCCCACTTCCGTTTTAAATTTTAATTCCGGTTAGAAATGGAGTAAATTTATTTAAAGAAAAAATATTTTTTAATTTTTTAATTACATTTTGACCTAAATTACAGATTCTACAATGCCCTACTACGAAACCGAATAGAACCCAAAATCGACAACATACTTAGAAAAAACCAAAATGGTTTCCGAAGAAATAGATCTACGACATCATAAATATTAACCATCCGCAGAATCCTTGAAGGTGTACGGGCAAAGAACCTACAAGCGACATTAATATTTGTCGACTTTACCAAGGCTTTCGACTCCATTCACAGAGGAAAGATGGAACAAATCCTACTAGCGTACGGCATTCCTAAAGAAACCGTAGCGGCAATAACGATTCTCTATAGAAACACTAAAGTAAAAGTACGATCACCAGATGGAGACACAGAATACTTTGACATTGTAGCAGGAGTACTACAAGGGGACACGCTGGCTCCGTATCTCTTTATCATTTATCTAGACTACGTACTTAGAACATCGATTGACAAAATCAAAGAGAATGGCTTCGAACTGACGAAGAAAAGAAGCAGAAGATACCCCGCAACAACAATTACCGACGCCGACTACGCCGATGACATAGCGATACTGGCAAATACACCTGACCAAGCCGAAACACTTCTGCATAGTTTGGAACGAGCAGCAGCAAGCATAGGCCTCCATGTTAATGCACACAAAACGGAATATATGTGCTTTAACCAAACGGGGGACATCTCCACTCTAGAAGGAACCCCTCTTAAACTAGTAGACAAATTCACGTACCTAGGAAGCAGCGTCGAATCAACCGAAAAGGACATCGAAACGAGGTTAACGAAAGCATGGACAGCTATCAATAGGCTATCGACTATATGGAAATCAGACCTAACCGATAAAATGAAACGCAGTTTCTTCCAGGCAGCGGTCACATCGATACTGCTATATGGCTGCACTACATGGACGCTAACAAAACGGCTGGAGAAGAAACTAGATGGCAATTACACAAGAATGCTGCGTGCAATCCTCAACAAGTCCTGGCAGCAATACCCCACAAGACACCAACTGTACGGCCACCTGCCCCCTATCACGAAAACTATTCAAGTTAGGCGAACTAGACATGCAGGACATTGCTGGAGAAGCAGAGATGAACTCATAAGAGATGTACTCTTATGGATCCCCACACACAGCCGCGCAAAAGCAGGACGACCAGCACGAACGTACATTCAGCAGCTATGTGAGGATACAGGTTGTTGTCCTGAAGACCTACCTAGGGCGATGAACGATAGGGAGGAGTGGCGAGAGAGGGTCAGGGATATCCGTGCTGCCAGCACGATATGATGATGATGATGATATTGAATTAGATTTAAACTTTAATTAATAACCTTACGTAATGATACAGTAATAGATATATTAAACTAAAACAAATATTTGATTTATTTAAAATATCTTAAAATTTCAAAACTATTTCGAAACCATTAATCAATTACACTTTTTTATAAAAAAAAAAAGTATATATATATATATATGTATATATGAAATATCATATCTTCCAGAAGTATTATAGTCTTAAGTAGGTATTTATGTATTAGCGACAGAATAGTAAATACACTGCTAAAAAGATAACTATAGGAAGTAAAAAATAGATTTGTCCAATAAATCTGATATAAAAATAGATGTAACTTTCCTAATCACTAGTGAAAACACAATCAGAATTTTATTCTTAGGACTGTGTTTTCTCTTTCGATTAAAAAACGCGCAAGAAACTATGAGATGAGCATTCAATGGATTTATATATATATATATATATATATATATATATATATATATATATATATATATATATATATATCATCATGTCGTGTCGATAGCACGGATATCCCTGGCCCTCTCTCGCCACTTTTCCCTATCGTTCATCGCCTCAGGCAGGTTTTCAGGGCTACATCCCGTATCCTCACATAGCTGCTGAATGTATGTTCGTGCTGGTCGTCCTGCTTTTGCCCGGCCATATGAGGGGGTCCATAGGAGTACATCACTTATGAGCTCGTCCCTGCTTTTCCAGCAGTGTCCTGCATGTCTGGTTCGTCTAGTTTGGATAGTTTTCGTGATAGGAGGAAGGTGGCCATATAGTTGGTGTCTTGTTGGGTGTTGCCGCCAAGACTTGTTCAAGATAGCTCGCAGCATTCTTGTGTAATTGCCGTCTAGCTTCTTCTCCAGCCGTTTTGTTAGAGGCCATGTAGTGCATCCATACTGCAATATCGATACGACTGCTGCCTTGAAGAAACTGCGTTTCATTTTATCAGTTAGGTCTGATTTCCATATGATCGATAGCCTATTGATAGCTTTCCATGCTTTCGTTAGCTGCGTGTCGTTGTCCTTTTCGGTTGATTCGACGCTGCTTCCTAGGTAAGTGAATTTGTCTATTAGTTTAAGAGGGGTTCCGTCTAGTGTGGAGATGCCGCCAGTTTGATTATAGCACATATATTCGATTCTATGTGCATTGACTGGGCGGCCTATGCCTGCGGCGGCTCGTTCCAAACTGTTCATTAGTGTTTCGGCTTGGTTGGGTGTATTTGCTAGTATCGCTATGTCATCGGCGTAGTCGGCGTCTGTAATTGTTTTTGCAGTGTATCTTCTGTTTATTTTCTTTGTCAGCTCGAAGCCGTTTTCTCTGATTTTATCTAACCATGTTCTAAGCACGTAGTCTAGAGAGATGATGAAGAGGTATGGGGCAGGCGTGTCTCCTTGTAGTACTCCTGCTACAATGTCGAAGTATTCTGTGTCTCCATCCGGTAAACGTACTTTCACTGTGGTGTTTCTATATATATGAAATATTATATCTTCATAAAGTATTATCGTATGAAGTATATATGTATTAGTGACATAATTGTAAAAAAATATGCTAAGACATCACATCAAAGCTTTATCTTACTTCGTTTTCACTTGAAGCGGGATATAATGATGCCTCTTGACATAGAATGATGTCCATTCATCACCACAGAGCTGAAATCCACACAATCCGTTTAGGATCATGAAGTCAATGAAATAAAGTTCGTTTTTATACATGCACGAACGTACACACACACACACACACACATATATATATATATAAAAGATGGGCAAAACTTATAAGACAAATAAGTAAATGTATCTTGCATCATATATATATATATTAGAATGTTTTGTATTTTAACTAGAGAGTCTTGTCTCAAATCAAAATAATAGACGTTATAATTGATAATCTTCTTGGATTGTCTGTATTCAAGGTGAGGCTTTTGGCATAGAATGATGTCCAGTCATCACCACGGAGCTAAAATCCACACAACCCATTTCGGATCATGAGGTCAATTAAATAGATTTCGTCTTTATAAATGCACGAGCGCGCACGCGCGGACACACACGCACACACATGTACATATACATACATACATATATACATATATATATATGTATATATAAAAGATGGGCAAAATTTATTAGACAAATAAGTAAATGTATCCTGTATCCTATATATATTTTAGAATGTTATATATTTTAACTAATGAAACTTGTCACTAATCAAAATAACTGACGTTTGTGAAAATTTATAATCTTCTTGGATTGTCTGTATTCAAGGTGAGGCTTTTGGCATAGAATGATGTCCAGTCATCACCACGGAGCTGAAATCCACATTTCGGATCATGAGGTCAAGTAAATAAAGTTCGTCTTTCACCACTCCTCCCGATCGTACATCGCTTCTGGTAGGTCCTCAGAACTAAATCTCGTATCCTCACAGAGCTGCTGTATGGAGGTTCGAGTTGGTTACCCTGCTTTTGCTCGGCCATGTGAGGGTATCCCTGGGAGAACATCACTTATGAGCTCGTCCCTGCTTCTCCAGCAGTGTCCTGCATGTCTGGTTCGTCTAAATTTGATAATTTTCCCGATGGGAGGTAGGTGACCGTACAGCTGGTGCTTTGTGGGTGCGGCCTCCAGGACTTGTTCAAAATTGCTCGCAGCATTATTGTGTTGTTGCTGTCGAGCTTTTTCTCCATCCGTTTAGTTAGCGTCCATGTAGTGCATCCATATAGCAGTATTGACACGACCGCTGCTTGGAAGAAACTACATTTCATTTTATCGGCCAGGTTTGACTTAAGGTGGGCAAAATTGATTAGACAAATAAGTAAATGTATCTTGTATCATATATAATTTTTAAAATGTTGTATATTTTAACCAGTTTTGTCTCTAATCAAAATAACAGACGTATGTGAAAATTGATAATCTTCTTTCATTGTCTGTATTCAAGGTGAGGCTTTTGTTCTGATTTTGATTCACTTGCATTGTAATCTTGATTGTGTTTTTTCACACACTTGATTTTCCTCCTGGCTAAAAACTAAAGAACAATGACTTTGTTTAAACAAGTACTTATTCTTTTTGTCAAAACATTTAAATATGAATCCGACGGTATCCATCGAATACTGTTAAGATGAAATTTCTTGATGAAAAAACACAAATGAAAAAATTGCTGCTTATACTCAAGCAATAAATGACATCAAGTAATTAACAACAGTTAATTATATACAAAAAAATTGCCTTTATCTTATGTTGCAGGTAATGAACGATCGCTAATAAATAAGTTAGCCGAACTTTGTCGATGGTGATCCAAAGGCTCCCTTTCTAATAGCTACAACAATGAGGTGTACAGGGGGGCACTACTCCTTTCCCTCGTTTGCTCCACTTACCTTTGATCCGTACTTTATAATGCTGAGTGCTAAGCAACAAGGTATCAAGTACCATTTTCTTTAGTCTTTGGGATTGAACCCCAGTCTTCTGAATCATAAGCAAACACCCTAACCATTATGCCACTATCATTCTATAATTTCTTCAACATATTATTTAGAGTTGACATTAAAACACATAGGTATGTTTTAAAACTTGTGTAATGTAAAAATAATAATATCTATGCAATACCATAAATAATCAATATAGTATAGCCCTTTATGTAGCTTACCGTTTTTATTTAGTTATTCGAAAGCCCACACGGCAAGGGCTGTAGAATGCACCGACTGCATCTTTACAAAAGAAGTCAAGAACCCAAGCAAAAGTTCGGGGTATAACACAAAAAATTTCTGATGTTGAGGCTCCAGTCCTGGAGCTTCTAAAGTGGGAAAACACATTTAATTTCATAACGTCCCAATCTACTCCGAACAGGTGTGGCAGTACCTGTTGGGGTGACAACTATAGGTCAAGTAGAATTGTTTAACCATTTAATTATGTGTTAACAAATGAATGGTGTTGAATTGCTACAATTAAAAAGCGATACTTGAAGCCAATTAACTGTGTGCAAATAAAACCATTATTGTTGAACCGTTTATGTGTGTCCAAAAATCGAACGAGTGGAATTACAAAGCAGTACTTTGAACAATTTGGAAGGTGCAATGGAAAGAATAGTGCTGAATGGAATATATCTTATATAGCAATACTCATACACATTTCCCTGTATAAAAACAAATAATTAACATTAAATAGAATAAATTGTGTTATATATCAATACATGGAACCGTTTAAGTGTGTTCAAACCAATAAGAAATGACGTGTTTAAAATTTTACCCACTGAATAATCGTTCACAAATTATACATATATATATATATATATATATATGCAAATTTCATTGAACATAATAGACATCTTAAGCCTACATATTCTCTTTTTTATCGTAACCAAATGCACTACAATTATAAATCCGATGAAAAAATAATGAAAACATTGATTCACAAAAACATACTCCCCACTGATCCTAATAAAAAAATAAAACTTATTATATATTATAATAAGTTTAAAACCTCGAATTTGGTCATTAGAAATAACTCCTCTCCCTCGATTGGGGTGTTGCAGAAAACCAACGTTATATATAAATTTAAATGTCCCCTAGGAGATTGTATCTCTGATAATAATATATATGTTGGTTTAACCTCAACTACCCTGTCGAGGAGACTTACAATGCACCTTTCTGACACAAGTTCAATAGCTCAGCATTTAAAAAAAAATTCATGCCCAACAACACGACTACGAAAAATTCTCACCGACAACACAACAATACTCGAACATCAAAATAATAAACAAAAACTTCAGATTCTCGAAGCACTATATATTAGAAACCTGCAACCAGCACTTAATAGAATTAATTTTCAAACCAGTGCTCACGTACTTAAATGTCTTTAGCTACTGGCACTATTTACAGAATTACATTTAAAAGCAAGCGCCATGATATCCAACAGCAAAGACGTCCTTCATCATCATCATATCGTGCTGGCAGCACGGATATCCCTGACCCTCTCTCGCCACTCCTCCCTATCGTTCATCGCCCTAGGTAGGTCTTCAGGACAACAACCTGTATCCTCACATAGCTGCTGAATGTACGTTCGTGCTGGTCGTCCTGCTTTTGCGCGGCCGTGTGTGGGGATCCATAAGAGTACATCTCTTATGAGTTCATCTCTGCTTCTCCAGCAATGTCCTGCATGTCTGGTTCGCCTAACTTGAATAGTTTTCGTGATAGGGGGCAGGTGGCCGTACAGTTGGTGTCTTGTGGGGTGTTGCTGCCAGGACTTGTTCAGGATTGCACGCAGCATTCTTGTGTAATTGCCATCTAGTTTCTTCTCGAGCCGTTTTGTTACGGTCCATGTAGTGCATCCATATAGCAGTATCGATGTGACCGCTGTCTGGAAGAAACTGCGTTTCATTTTATCGGTTAGGTCTGATTTCCATATAGTCGATAGCCTATTGATAGCTGTCCATGCTTTCGTTAACCTCGTTTCGATGTCCTTTTCGGTTGATTCGACGCTGCTTCCTAGGTACGTGAATTTGTCTACTAGTTTAAGAGGGGTTCCTTCTAGAGTGGAGATGTCCCCCGTTTGGTTATAGGACATATATTCCGTTTTGTGTGCATTAACATGGAGGCCTATGCTTGCTGCTGCTCGTTCCAAACTATGCAAAAGTGTTTCGGCTTGGTCAGGTGTATTTGCCAGTATCGCTATGTCATCGGCGTAGTCGGCGTCGGTAATTGTTGTTGCGGGGTATCTTCTGCTTCTTTTCTTCGTCAGTTCGAAGCCATTCTCTTTGATTTTGTCAATCGATGTTCTAAGTACGTAGTCTAGACAAATGATAAAGAGATACGGAGCCAGCGTGTCCCCTTGTAGTACTCCTGCTACAATGTCGAAGTATTCTGTGTCTCCATCTGGTGATCGTACTTTTACTTTCGTGTTTCTATAGAGAATCGTTATTGCAGCTACGGTTTCTTTAGGTATGCCGTACGCTAGTAGGATTTGTTCCATCTTTCCTCTGTGAATGGAGTCGAAAGCCTTGGTAAAGTCGACAAATATTAATGTCGCTTGTAGGTTCTTTGCCCGTACACCTTCAAGGATTCTGCGGATGGTTAATATTTGTGAGGTCGTAGATCTATTTCTTCGGAAGCCATTTTGGTTTTTTCTAAGTATGTTGTCGATTTTGGGTTCTATTCGGTTTCGTAGTAGGGCATTGTAGATCTTGGCAGCTATGGATGTAAGTGTTATGCCTCGGTAGTTTTTGGCTAATCCGAGGTCCCCCTTTTTAGGGAAGGGGATTATGCATCCCTTCGTCCACCTATCTATCGGATTTTGATTGTATACTGCGTTGCAGTGTCGGAGCAGTATGTCGTCGAATTGTCTGGTCTTCCATACTTCCGGGGGAATTTCGTCCAGTCCTGCAGCTTTCCTATTTTTAATTTTTCTGAGAACCGAGTCGAGTTCTTCTTGTGTGAACGGTCCAAGTTTAATGTCTAATTGTTTGCTAATTATTCTGGTGATTGGTTCATGCGTTATTTTTGGTGGGTTTCCAAGTATGTTTTCGAAGTGCTGTTTCCACAGTTTTATTCTTTCTTGTTGGTTTGCTGCTTTAAGTTTTGCTTTGGCTGTGTTCTTTCTTCTGCTCACTTCGTTTATTGTTTGCCAGGCAATTCTAGATTGTCTATCTTCCACCGAGTCTCTAATCTTATCTATCTGATTTTGAATGTATTCTGTCTGTTCCTTTATATATATGCCTGCTAATTGATATTGTGCCGTTTTTAGTTTTAAGGCATTTGTGTTTGTTGGGTTTTTTCGATAGTTTTTGGAGGCTGTTTTCACTAGTGCACGTTTTTCTCTCACCGCTAAAGTTTCCCATGGGACTCTATATTTAGTTTGCTAAAACAAAAGTTACATCACTTTTGTAACAGATTCATCCCTGATGATGGCCCAAAGTCGGGCAGAAAGTACTAGGGATACATACAATTATGGAAAATACCTAAATCAATTCCCCCCGAATACGATAAAAGTAATACGGGAATTCGAACGGATCCAAAAGAGAATATGTAGGCATAAAATGTCTATTATGTTCAATGAAATTTGCATTAACGAAGAAATGCTGCCTAAATATATATATATATATATATATATATATATATATACATATATATATATGTGTGTGTGTAGGTGTGTGTGTGTGTGTTGAATTGATAGATTGTGATATAGAAATATGATAGAAATATGTGGCAAATTGGATAAATCAGACATTTAAATCCAATTTAGATGCATAATATTTTGTTTTTGCTATTTCCAAGAACTTTTTCAAACGATTTTGAAAGATTTCATAAGAATAAAAAGAACGACATACAACGCAACTAAATCGGATTTAGCTGTTTGATTTACCCATCTTTCCACATACACACACGCACACACACACACACACACACACACACACACACACACATATATATATATATATATATATGATAAAATCAGAGAAATCGGCTTCGAACTGACAAAGAAAAGAAGCAGAAGATACCCCACAAAAACAATTACCGACGCCGACTAAGCCGAAAACAAAGCGATACTGGCAAATACACCCAACCAAGCCGAAACACTAATGCATAGTTTGGAATGAGCAGCCGCTGGCATAGGCCTTCATGTCAATGCACACAAAACGGAATATATGTGCTATAATCAAACAGGTGACATCTTCACACAAGACGGAACCCCTCTTAAACTCGTAGACAAATTCACTTACCTAGGAAGCAGCGTCGAATCAACCGAAAAAGACATCGACACGCGGCTAACGAAGGCATAGACAGCTATCAGTAGACTATCGATCATATGGAAATCAGACCTAATCGATAAAATGAAACGCAGTTTCTTCCAGGCAGCTGTCGTATCGATACTGCTGTATGGATGCACTACTTGGACGCTAACAAAACGGCTGGAGAAGAAGCTAGACGGCAATTACACAAGAATGCTGCAAGCAATCTTGAACAAGTCCTGACGGCAACACCCCACAAGACACCAACTATACGGCCACCTGCCTCCCATTACGAAAACTATCCAAGCTAGACGAACCAGACATACAGGACACTGCTGGAGAAGCAGGGACGAGCTCATAAGTGATGTACTCCTATGGACCCCCACATATGGCCGGGCAAAAGCAGGACGACCAGTACGAACATACATTCAGCAGCTATGTGAGGATACGAGATGTTGTCCAGAAGACCTGCCTGAGGCGATGAACGATAGGAAAAAGTGGCGAGAGAGAGTCAGGGATATCCGTGCTTGTGGCCCGACATGACGATGGTGATGATGATATATATATAAGATTACGGACTGATATGCCATACAACTCAACCAACCAACTTTAGATGTGCTAAACATACAGACACCTACATCCTGTCACACGGTTTATTATTCATAATACTTATAGATAATAAACTGTGTTGTACAAAAACTATTATCTTAACTAATTGTATTTATTAAGTTATTACGGAATGATATGTGTGTTACAGCAAGTTTAAACCAAGAAACAAGGTACGCCACGGTGTTTGAAAAACATGTTTCGTCTCATGAACGAACGTAATTTTTTCAAGTTAAAAATTGGTCTAAACTGATCGATCATTACACAGTATATATGATATATGTCTAAGCTTCGAGCCATATTATTCAATTTAATTTAGATAAAATACAAGTATAGACCAAATTAACAGTTCATATCCACTGTGTGTTTAATAGTATCTTAGAAGTTGAAGCTTTTCAGGTGAATATTTTGTAGAAAATATTATTTTCAAACGAACTAGCCTGAATAGTTTCCGGTATTGGTAACATTGATAATTCTAAATGGTTTCAAGTATTGCTATTTAACAATGATGAATCTATTTTATATTAATCAGTTGTTTGCACACAGATAAACGTTTTCAAGTGTTTTTATCTAAAAAATATTGACCCTCAGTCAACACCTAGCTTCTTTTAGATAACATTGAGATTTGAGTAATATCGTCTAAAAAATCATATAGATGACTTCGTTTAGGAGGTTCTGAACCCACTGAATAAGTTTAGTTCGGGTATTCTATAGCCCCCGCCGACATTTCGGTCTAAATACTAGCCAGAAATAACAATCATTATATATATATATATATATATATATGTATATATATGAATTTTTCTAAATCTTCATCAGAAATTTGTCATTATTTCTTTGTCTGAAGATGCATATCTAACATCTTGAAAATATATGGTCTGATGAAATAAACATTATTACAAAAAAGTATGAGTCATTCTTAAAGGTATTTCTTTTATATGGTATATATATATATATATATATATATGTGTGTGTGTGTGTGTGTGTGTGTGTGTGTGTGTGTGTGTGTTGCCCTACAGGGGTCATAGACCAGTCAGAGAAATTTTATTGACTAGAGGAAAAAAGTAACTGATTTGGACTATAGAAAAATTGAGAAATATATTACGAATGTATAATAGCGAAAAGGGTTTTCGAATGTAGTGTAGATGAACAAAGGAATTTAATGAGAAAGCAAAATGCGGAAGGAATTTGACGAAGGCAAATATATTGTTATTGTTTAGCCAAAGATGCCTTAATTGTTTTGACACATCAAGATTATCTGTCGTTTATCCAAAGCGACCTTTTTCCTAAATTTAAGATAACGCATCGATTGTGGAATTTTTATTTTTTCCAAAACAGCAAAAACTTGAATTTTTTTTTGGTTCTACTCCAATCCTTAAGCTCGTTTGGGAATACACATTACTTGACATGTTTGTCTCACAGAACAGAAGATTGAAGCTGCACATGTGTTTGTAAAGCAGTTTTCCCAGAAACTCTGATTTTTTGACGTTGTACTGGACTGTGCTGATTATAGAAAGTGAAAAAAGTCAACCAAAATATGATGCTGTGTGAAAGTAAAGATAACAGCCATTTGACATTGTGCTGAGTATAAAAAGCGAGAGATAGAAAACGCGAAACCGTTTCCGAAGAATTGACGGTCTCTGACTAAAACTTGCCACCTCTGTATCATCTTTTGAAGACACTTTTTTTATAAATTCAATCTTGTAATCATTGCAGGGTGTGTTTGTTGTCTGTTATGTTTGTTTTTTGTTGTGGTTTACTGTTATTTTTTCTACTTTCTTAATAGTACTGTCTCATTCATTTACTCGCTGACAGGTGACTCCAATTAGCGTTAGATCTGTTGTCTGGATCTTAAAAAACACAACATGGGCAGACAACGAATCATTTATGTCATTCGAAGATATATGTGACTAGCAGAAGGATCGGCGGATTAGAAGCAGGATCATCCCTGTGTTTGGTGAGGACAGCAGTATTTTTGACACCACAACGAAACAGGCAAGAGTGGCGCAAGGCCTTTTTAAAGTGGGTCCGGGCGCAGGGCCGTTGACCTGATGCGCCTGGAATTCAGAAAAATGCCTTGGGCTCTGTTGGCATTGCCCAAAATAGAGACGCCTCAGGCACCAGGCGATAAACCTGACACCTCCAAGGAAGTGGCTAGAGGTATGTCCATTGACCTCCAAGGAGGTGGCTTGAGGTATGTCCATTGACGATACACACTTGACCGGTCGAAGTGTTACCCTTCAACTTGATTTAGTTGATTAAAAACTCTTAATTAAAAACAACTGTGCCTTGATTAAAAATGACCTTGCATCACATTCTGTCCTGGCCGGAGAGAGACTGTTTGAATATATGTATACCTTAACAAATCCAATAGTAGGACAGACTAGGTTCTTCAGCCATGGTTAGGCAACTAGTCTAGGAGAAGGAGAACTCTGAATTCAAACCTGTTAAACTCCGCTTAAAAATTGACCTTGTGTCATATCCTGCCCGAGCGGAGGGGTTGGTAAATAGTACCTTAACAAATCCATTATAGATAAGTCAGGTTCATACCTTTTCCCCGGGTATTAATACTACGTAAAATAAAAAATAAAAACCCACCCGAGATTTGAACTTAGTTCACCGTCCCCATTTACTAATACAATAACTATCACTCAAAAGTCCTTTATATATATATATATATATATAATTTTCTCTTTAAAACATGCTTGATTAAATAAGAGTGAAACTTCGTTCTCTATTCTATCGTTGATCTGTTCAAGTCTTCATCTGAGTGGTCTGATATCTAGATGGTATGAATAAAAAACGCATAATATTTTCAGCCCCAGCTGGAGCCATCCTCGAGGAACGACCAGTGAAATAACGAGTAGTTTAACGATTCATATGCATTTATAAAAAGAATAAGGTAAAAACAAGAGAGAGGAGGATTTAGGGAAGAAAAAAACTCTCCTGGGTTAAGAAGAAGACTTGGCGAGAAAACTATTAGAGGCATTTTAGAACGGCGCAACTACATTCGAAACAGATTTTGTTTAAAGGAAGGATGTTAATCTTTGTATTTAGACTATGAATAATTTGGAGTTTTTACGTGTTTTTTTTTCTCTGTGAAATGGATATTTTTTCAGAATGTTTTCCTGCATTTGGAGCAGGGACACGAATGTGTTTGGTTGGTGGGATGGTTGTTAGGGTTTTATTGCATATCAACCTTTGTAGGTTATTTAACGCCAAATCCATTTTTATACAAATAATCAGTTCTATTTCAAATCATTCAGTTTACCAGGAGTATACAGTTTGTCAAAAACATTTCTATTTCAAGCTATTCAGTTTATTCAAACAGTTCTAATTCAGCAAATTCAGTTTAGTATTAGTTGAGTTTTTTTTACACTAAGTTAAATGTCAAGACAGTTCTATATTGACCAATTCAATTTAGTGTAAGTATAGTTTCAATATAAAAAAAAAGCAGTTGCATTTCAAATAATTCAGTTTAGCATAAGCCCGCAGTTTTAATGTAAGTACACTGTTTAATTGTCAAAAACATTTCTATTTTAAGCTATTCAGTTTAGTCAAACAATTCAGTTTAGCATAAGCATTCATTTTCGTTCTATTTAACCATAGATAGGGTCCTATCAGGTGTTACCACACCGAGCAAGAGTGGACCTGGGAGCAATAGCAATGAAGGGAACCTCACCATCAGATTGTTTAATGTCATATATAGGACACTCTTTATGGGAGGTCTTACCCCTCTGCAGAGGAACAGGCTGTGTATTCTACAGCCCCAGCCAACAGGACAATATACAGAGTTAAATGTCAAACCGTTTTATTTTAGATAATTCAGTTTAGCATGAGTACGCAGTTTAAATGCCAAAACAGTTCTATTTTGAACAATTCCATTTACCATTGTTTACACACACAACTGTGTAGTGCGTTTAATTAAGAAAAGGAAGTTTGATAACCGAATGTTATTTGGATGAGTTGGGGGATGAAACTAGTGAGGATAGGTGAAGTATTAAAAGTCTTCACAGAGATTTAGTATTCAGGCCGATGTGGGTATTTATTTTATTGGAGAAGTATTCTCCTTTTGTATATTGACCAACGACCCGGCCTGGCTGTCAAAATAGGAAATGTACCTATGTAAATAACAGGTGCATCCAGTCGAGGAATAGCAGAGTTTAGCCTTGACCGTGGATGGGTTGAATGAGTGCAATTTGAGACGCCCACAAGAAGAAGGTGGGTGTTGAACTATTATATAACTCGGTGAAGACAGGAAGTCAGTTAGTTTGGAGACCAGACCCGTTGGTGACAAGATGCGGTAGAGAAATCCAGCACCCAGCAGAGGGAGCCCTCGGGCCTCCGACTGAGAGTTGGGGACCAGACGAGTTGGAGATAAGATGCGGTAGAGAACACCAGCACAAAGAAAGGCTGGGCCCCCAGGCCCCCGGTTGAGCAGCCCAGGAGAACGGAAAGAAACGCTGTTATGGCCAATAGAGTGGGGGTCAATATGTTGCAGTTCTGTTCGGTATCCAACTCCCTCTCACACACAACCCTTTCAAAAAATGAGAGGTATATTTTTCTAAGAACTTCTTCCATACGTTTCTGTGGCATTTTTTTCAAGTTCAAAACATAATTTTATTGCATAGTGTTCTTCTAATGTGTCCTCACGTCAAGATTGCATTTTTGAAATTCACCAGCTGTGACAACCAGGCTTTAGTAGGGTGTATTCCAATTGCTGCTGTAGCTGTTCATTGGAAGTTGAAATCATAAAAATTGGTCAGTCATCTCATAAGATGTATAGCAATAACATACTGCATCTTCAAGAGTCTACGTCAGTTTTAATTGCCAGTACCAAAAAAAGGTCTGGAAACTTATTGTTATATATATATATGTGTGTGTGTGTGTGTGTGTGTGCGTGTGTGTGTGTGTGTGATTGTGTGTCTATGCGCGTCAGTGTTTGCGTCTGTGTTTGCATATCTGAGGGTATGTTTTGCGTGTGTGTGTGTGTGTGTGTCTGCATGTGTGTGTGCGCGCTCATGTGAATGTGTGCGCGTGTGCTTGTATATATGTGCTTATCTATGTGTACACCCGTGTGCGTGTGTCTATGTGTGACTGTGTGTGTGTCTATGTGTGACTGTGTGTGTGTGTGTGTGCTTGTATTTTTACACGTTTGTGTGTATACGGGAGTATGTGAACGTGTATATGTGTGCCTGTGTGAGTGTGTGTCCATCCTTTAAATGAAGTTGAAGTTTACAGCCCCGCTTCTTGACATCACCATCTGCCTGATAATTTAAAATCTTACATGCTTGAATGGGCGCCTAATTTCTAGGATCATGGTCAATAACTTGAAAGTTGAGAATGCATGACGTACCTGAAGTTTCTTCGCTCATTCCCCCAATGAAACGAAAATCAACAAAATCAATAATTAATTTCACTGGATAGGGGAATGCTCTAATGATTCTCATAGCGCTTATCTGACCCCAAAGTCGGTTTACGTTCAACTCTTCCCGATGCATTTTAATCAGAAGATTTCTTCTCTGAGGCCCAGACAGGCCAAGTCAGCTGAGAATGCTGTAGAATAGACCAAATGCCTCTTTTCAGAAAGGAAATATTCATAATAAATAAATTATACATGGACATGGGGGTGCCCGTGGTGTAATGGTTATAATCGAAGGAAATGAAAACAGTTACACGAGTTCAAATCCTGGACGAGACTGATTGCATTTCACATAGCACTAATAGCCTTGGGAAAGGTATGAATCCAATTATTCTCACTCCAAAAAAATAGTAGGATAGACTGAGTTCTTCAGCCTTGGTGAGGCAACTAGTCTAGGAGAAGAAAAACTCTGAATTCAAACCTGTTAAACTCCCCAGAATGCAGAAAATGAACTTCTACCAATGGGACACCAGTCCATGCCACACATCATCATCATCATGTCGTGCTGGTGGCACGGATATCCCTGACCCTCTCTCGCCACTTTTCCCAGTCGTTCATCGCCCTAGGCAGGTCTTCAGGACAACATCCCGTATCCTCACATAGTTGCTGAATGTATGTTCGTGTTTTTGCACGGCCATGTGTGGGGGTCCATAAGAGTACATCACTTACGAGCTCGTCCCTGCTTCTCCAGCAGTGTCCTGCATGTCTGGTTCGTCTACCTTGAATAATTTTCGTAATAGGAGGCAGGTGGCCGTACAGTTTGTGTCTTGTGGGGTGTTGCCGCCAAGCATGCCAAATCAACCAGTCACGGTAAGAACGCGCGACTACATGATCTAATATATCTTGAAAGTACGTTTTTACCACAGAAGTTCGGTTTCTGCATTCTGGGGTTGCTGGTTCGATCTCTAGTGGTGGAGATCTCGGTATGCACTGCTGATGAGACCCAATAAAGTCGAAACAGCTGTTCAGTGTTTCGAATGTGGCATGTGGGTGTTTGCCAGATTTTCTAGTCATGGTATTTTAATGAATATCATATTAAATACTATTTTTAAGAGTTAGTTTAAATAATTAAAACAAAAGCAAAAAACAATTAGTATTAAATGCACATTATATAATTTTAATTCAGAGGTGAAATATGACTTACTGGTGGCAACCGTTTACTTATATGTGTTATACAATTGTGGAATGATTTTTATTATATTATCCTTTTTCGTTGGTTATATCTTATTATTCGGTTTGATTAGGCTTTGAACTGTTCGGCTCTTTGTGCAGGTGTTCACGCTTCTGCGCGGAAGATATGACAATCACAAATGTCTTAATAGTAACCCCAGATAGGAAATGAACTGGGGTGTGAATAACGTCATGCTCGGAAGCAATTGGCAGGTAATTTTGGTGATTTTTGAAAAAAGAAGTTTTTTGAGATTTGAACCTGGGCGAGGGCAGTCTAGCGCGTTTGTTGGGTCAGAGTTGAGATTGGACTCTGGGCCGGGCAGTTCAGCAGGGGAATTGACTGTAGGCGATGTAAGAACAGTCAGCATAGTAAAAAATGTGTCTCTCTCTCCTCGTGCCGAGAAACTAAAAGTAAAAAAGTAAACTTAATAAACGTTTCGTACCTGAACTAAAGAAAGTCCTCAATGTTTCGCGTATTTCGGTATTCTGCATGCAAATGGCTATATTATAGATGGCTGGTGTGATCTCCACTAGTCTTAGCGTGATATTTCGTTGCTCAAATCTCTCTTTAATGGGTTGACTGCAAGTCAATAGAATTTGATTGAACTCAGTGTCAAATGGAAATTGTTCATTAGTTAGTTGTAATCAAAAACAGTTATATAGAAGTTTTCAAACCGGGACATACGAAAGATGCTGATCATTCAATATACCAAGTTTAAAACTATGAGATTTAATTAATCTGAAGTAGGACATGAACACTATAAGTTCATGACATACTAAAAGAGATTGCTTGTCTAGTCTTTCTAAATAATTAATTTTCTAATATGATAACTTCATACAAGAAAACATGGCTTTTAATCAAATAGTTTTAATTACAAATCCCACTCTTTTATGAGTTACAATGGCCAGGAAGACCGAAGTTCAATCCCAGGGCCGCCAAACAAAAAGTTTGTTTTACATCAGCTTTGTGTGGACACAGGATATAGTTGGGCTGAACTGCCAGGAGCAATGGATGATCAAGACGGATAGAGAGAGAGAGAGAGAGTCAAGGAAAATTGAGCTGTCAGCGTGAATTGATGATATAAGTACAAGTATCTATGGAGTGAAAGAATGATTCATGCAGAATCATAACGACACAATAATAACGAGCGAAGACTTCTTAAAAAAAATATACCTCTCAATTAATTTGAAAGGTTTGTGTGTGAGTGTGAGTTGGAGACCAAACAGAACTGCAACATCCAACTTTTATGGGCATCAGTGTTTCTTTCCCGTTCACCTGATGTTGCTTAACCGGAGGCCTGGGAGCTCACTCCGCTGGGTGCTGGCTTTCTCTACCGCATCTTGTCACCAACGGGTCTGGTCTCCAAACTGGTCTGGTCTCCAAACTCACTAACTTCCTGTCCTCACCAAGTTATATAATAGTTCAATCGCCCACTCAATATCTTTTGAATGGCAGTTTTGATCGTCATCAAGCGGAAATAACTGTCATGCAGTTCACAGGTCCCTCTCTTCCGGTGCATTAGTCTATGATTGTACCATGGGATTTTACCTTGTCCTATATTCTCAGCCAAGATCTCCCACGCGATTTCTTCCCATAACTGCCATAGGAATGTGTCACTTCCTTCCGGTGCATCACTTTGGAGTAGCATTTTTGGCCGGGTCGAAGGTCAATATTCAACAAAAGTAAGCGAAAAGGATTAATAAATAGCATTCCGAGGGATTGGATGCTTTAAAATTAAATTCACTCCAAAGAAATAAAGATGAAATTAAGTAATCAATAAGAACGAAATCCTTATAAAATCTAAAGACTGTTAAATTCATTACTAATTAAAATACTTTCTTTTGGTTTGATTTTATGACATATCAACGATTATAGGTTATTTCAATTCAAATTATTTTTATACATATATACGAGGATCATCAAATAGGTTTCCAGACTTTTTTCCCATGGGCAGTTTTATTGATAGTACACACATGAAACTCTACTCCCCTTCGAAGTAACCTCCTCCGGCTGCAATGCACTTGTTGTACCGTTCCAATAACTTCTGGAAGACCCTGTGGAAGTCCTCTTGAGTGAGCGTGTCAATGACTTTCGTCACAGCCTCTTTCAACTCCTCAATTGTCTCATAACGACAGCCTCTGAGCTTAGGGAATAACCAAAAGTCAAAGGGAGCAAGGTCTGGACTTTAGGGAGGCTGAGGAACTGTCTTGATGCCCATCATGGTCAAATAGTCGGTGACAAGGAAGGATTTGTCGACTGGTGCATTGTCCTGGTGGAAATGCCACTGCCCCGATTTGAAGAGTGCTGGTCTCTTCCCGAGGAATCTCTTCCTGAACTCCCTTAAAACCTCAACATAGTAACCCTAAGCCTAACCCTTTGGTCAATCAACTCTAGTGTATTAACTTCCTTACTCCTCCCACACCTCTGATCATCCCTCACAGACTTCCTGCCTTCCTTGAATATCTTATGTCTCTCAAAAACTGATGCTCGATTCATGCAAGATGGTCGAAAAGCAGTCTGAAGCATTCATACTTTTCTGTGGCATTTTTTCCAAGTTTAAAAAAGGATTTTATTGCATATCGTTCTTCTAACGTGTCCTCACGTCCAGATTTCATTTTGGAAATTCATCAGCTGTGACGATCAGACTTTAGTACGGTTTATTCCAATTGCTTTTATAGCTGTTCATTTGAACCTGAAATTGGTCAGTCATCTCATAAGATGTATAGCAATAACATACTGAATTTTCAAGAGTCTACGACAATTTTCAATGACTGTACAAGAAAAGTCTGGAAACTCATTGAATACACAATGTATCAAATATATGATTTATAAACATATATTGTGCACCTAGGGTTGTGTAATGGTTCATGAGTTATACTAGCAAACCTTCACGAATAGATTAGAGTCACATTGGGTGCTATATTCATTCAGCCTTGGACCAAATCGAAGCAAAAACCTTTGTAAATTACTACATTACCAAACATTTTGTAGATTATTTTTTTTTAAACGAGCCTTAGCTCGTTCATTGTTTGGTTGTTTTTGTTTTATTTTTTACTAGTTATGGGCATATCAACCCTTGTAGGTTATTTAATGCCAAATCTATTTTTATACAAATAAACAGGTTTGTTTCAAACAATTCAATTTAGCAGGAGTACACAGTTTAATTGTCAAACATGTTTCTATTTCAAGCTGTTCAGTTTAACTAAAGAGTTCTAATTCAAACAATTTAGTTCAGTGTAAATATAGTTTTTATTCATTCTGTTAAATGTTAAAATAGTTCTATTTCGAAAAAATCACTTTAGCGTAGAATAGGTTCAATGTCAAAAACAGTTCTATTTCAAACAATTCAGTTTAGCATTATTACGCAGTTCAGTTCAATTTAAGCCATAGATAGGACTCTATCAGGTGCTACCACTTCGGGCTAGGATGGACCTGGGAGCGATGGCAATGAAGGGGTACTTCGCATTCCCCAAAGCTCCAACCATACTGGAATCTCACCATCAAATTGTTTAGTGTCATATCTAAGACACATTCTGAAGGGGGGGGGGTCTTACCTCTCTGCAGAGGTGAAGTTGGTGTATTCTACAGCCCCACCTGACTGGGCATTAAGCTAATTTATTGCACGCAGTTAAATGTTTTGACCTACTTCTTTTTAATACCAATGATTTTGATACCATAAATTATTTGTTTACACAGAGTTACTTTTTTTTTTAAATATTGCTAATTTAACACAAACAATTCAATTAAATATCACTCATTTCTTAACACAGTCAAATAATCTAGCAGTTCTATTTCAAGCAATTATGTTTAGCGTATATCAAGAAAATGGTTCCAAGTAATGCTATGTGTCTCTAACAATTCATTTAAACATCAGTTATTTGTTTACACCAGTTAAATGTTAAAACATTTCTATTTCAAGCAATTCAGTTTAGCATCCGGCATTTGTTTGTACTCAGTTTAAATGTCAAAGTACACAGTTTAAATGTTAAACAGGTATATTTTTACCCATAAGATCTTATCAGGGGCTACTACTTTGGGCTACAGCAAACCTATGAGCGATTGCAATGAAGGCGTACTCAGCATTATTCTATGCTCCAACATTATTGGGGCCTCACCATCATATTGCTTAACGTCATATCCAGGACACACGTTTGGGGAAATTTTACCCCACTTTCGCGATGCAGTCGGCGTATTTCACAGCCGTAGATTATTAATAGATATTATTTAGGCTTAAAAAGAAATAAAAATGATAAAATTATTTGGGATTTTAAATCAGTTTTCAGTAATTTAAGAGTGGGGAAATATTAAACTATTTAAGGCTTGGTGTCAATATGTTTTTCTTGTCAAATCAATATAATCGCAAACAAAATCAACGAAAATTTAGCGTCCTGCTCGAAAGCGCTGAACAGTCAAAGGACGCATAAATACGGATTATATGGTTTTAGCTTCTGTGAGCCTTTTTCTTCACAAAAATTGACAGGTTGTGTTTTTCTATGGAAATCAATTGATTTTTCATGAATATATTTCCTATATATTGATTCCTCCTATCAAATTTATTTTGCCATGAGCCGTAGATCTTTAACGTTGTTTCTTTAAACTAAGGTCCATAAATAACTTTCTTCAAAAGCAAAGATACAGGGATTTTATTATCCCTAGTTGAGCATTATACAATCAAAAGGGATATTATCTGGGATTTGTTATTACCTTACTAAACTGTATGGATGTTTTTTTTGTGTTTGGTAGTTTTCTACTCTTTGTCAGGCCTTTTTTCCTTTCTGAAAAAAAAAAAGTTTTATTATTCATTTCTTTCAGTCGTTTTCTCTTTCATACCTTGTCACCATTTTCTTGTCTTTAGAGTATTTTCCAAGCAGCTCCTCATCTGACACGTATGTCAACAAGTATACGTGTAATGTAATTATAATTGTACTCATCTAAGTGTTCATGCCTTCCTTATAATCAGATTGAGTTGGGCTATATCTCTTCTTTTGCTCCGAATGGTTGGGTACAGTATATTCTGTGTTATTCAGTACTATAAGGTTTTGTCTTGTTCCTTCTGTTATAGGAGAAATCGAAGGGTATTTTTCTTCCTTCAGTAACTGGTAAAATAAAAAGGTTAGGATTAGTAATGTTTTCTTGATTATCAATTTTATCTTGAATATACATTTCACTAATGAAAAGAGTAATATTTTTGACAATTTTTAATCTTCGTGTTGTAGTGGCTAATGTGCTGGCCTAAAATGTCATAGTAAGTGTGTTCGATCCCCAGTCGAACTATTTGGTTCACTTTCGGGATAATATCCATGAGTAAAGGCATGAAATACCTCATATCCTTAGTACGTGTGAAATAGGCCCACAACTGTTCTTCTAAAAGAATATATTAGGTATTAAAAAACCCATAAAGGTTGCTATACCATTAAAACATACTGATGCCAATCGACTATTCAACATTCAAATAGTCTCCTCGTTCGGCTGAGTTGTTTGCCTCTATAATTTCTTTTTTTGTAGATAGCTTGTTTGATTGATTTTGTTAGGTCTAGGGCATATCAACTCTTGTCGGTTATCTAATGCCAAATCCTGTTTATAAATGTACATATAAATTAGGCGTTTTGCTACAGCTGTAAGACAAAGGAAACAGGCTGCATGGACCAAGTGGGACCGTGCAAAAAACAGAACTGTCACATGGAGCGACCTCAAGCACATGGAACCAAAAAAATTAAGTTTCCTCATAAAAGCAGAGTACGACGTTTTACCAACACCAGTCAACCTTCATGATTGGGGGTTAACTACATCCGACCTATGGAGATCATGTGGGAAAACTGCCAGCCTCAAACATATTCTCACTGGAAGTGAGTACGCTCTAAGAAGCTATACTTGGAGACATAAGGAAGTCCTGGAGATTTTTTATGAGGCTTCGAAAATATTTTATGAGACTGCCAATAAAGCTCTAAATATTATCAACATAAGAGCATTTCAGTTCGCTAAAGAAGGAAATATTTCGAAACTTATACGTGAAAATATGCGTAAACCGTCATTGCTTAAGGGCAGCACGGACTGGCACGTCGCAACCGATTTAAAATATAACTACATATTTTCAACTGACATACCGTTACCAATAAAGCGTCCAGATATTGTCATTTGGTCCGTTAAAGCATTAATGGTCCGTTATTGAGATATCGGTACCTTCTGAAGAAAATTTCGACTGGGTACATCAGCGTTAGTTGAAAAATATGAGGATCTGCGAGAAAAATGTGTCCGAAATGGCTGGATAACAAATGTATTTCCTATCGAAGTTGGATACGGAAGTTTCATTGCCAACTCAACCTCCGTTTTCTTGGCTAATCTTGGATTTCCTCCATCAGTCAAAAGGAAATCCATGGAAAAAATCCAAGATAAGGCTCTAACTGCATTAGTGGGGATATGGCAATCCTGTAGAGTGTCAACAATCAGACAAAGTCTGGTGGTTTCGTGAGATACTTCTGGGGCGCTCTGGATTTGTGTTAATGATTCTTCGGGCCCGAAACGATGCCGGAACCCAGACTCATAATCTGATGAAGGCTTTGTTGGAAACAATGCTGTTGTACAAACATCATTTATTGTATGATACCTACTATACATCAGATATGTCATCATCATCATCATCATCATGTCAGGCCGCTGGCACGGATATCGTTGACCGTCTCTCGCCACTTCATCCTATCATTTATCGCTTCTGGCAGGTCTTCAGAGCTACATCCCATATCCTAACATAGCTGCTGTATGTAGGTTCGAGCTGGTCGTTCGGCTTTTGCTTGGCCATATGCGGGGATCCATAGGAGTACATCACTTATGAGCTAGTCATTGCTTCTCCAGCAGTGTCCTGCATGTCTGGTTCGTCTCGCTTGCATAGTTTTTGTGATGGAAGGCAGGTGTCCGTATAGTTGGTGGTTTGTGGGGTGTTGCCGCCAGGACTCGTTCAATATTGCTCGCAACATTCTTGTGTAATTGCCGTCAATCTTCTTCTCCATCCGTTTAGTTAGCGTCCAAGTAGTGCATCCATATAGCAGTATCGACACGACCGCTGCCTGGAAGAAACTGCGTTTCATTTTATCGGTCAGGTCTGATTTCCATATGATCGAAAGTCTATCGATAGCTGTCCATGCCTTCGTTAGCCGCGTGTCGATGTCTTTTTCGGTTGATGAGACTCTGCTTCCTAGGTAGGTGAATTTGTCTACTAGTTTCAGAGAGGTTCCGTCTAGTGCGGAGATGTCACCTGTTTGATTATAGCGCATATATTCAGTTTTGTGTGTATTGACCTGGAGGCCAATGTCTGCGGCGGCTCACCCAGAGCAAATCTGTTTACACAGAGTTAAATAACTGTAAATTGAACATTTGCAACCATCTTAGGTTATTTTGAACCTGGGATCAATGGTGATTAAGGGGTTCTTTATATTCCTTAAAGTTTTAGGACTGGATTTGCATTGTCAGTGTTGTTACCAGTACGCACGTTGGCAAAAGTTCTTACCTCTCTACAGATAGGCAGTCTGTGCATTCAACAGCCTCAGCCAACTGGGCTTGATGGTTTGTCTTACCTTCTTTGTTTAAAGGCATTTGAACTTTCGTTGATTATTTAATGCCGGAGCCATCTTTATGGAAGAACTTTTGAGGTCCTCTGTGTGTTAAATAATAAATAGGAGTAATTTATTATCAATGTGAAGTGTTGGTTTGTTTGAATTAGGAAGTTAACGTAAGATCTGTTGGGTCTACTGCGTTTGAGTGACAGACTATCAACTAATCGATCTAAACCACGACTTGGATGAGATAGTCAGGATCAAGTGACGAATAAGAAGTAAAATTTGGATAGTTTGGGTTTAGATTGGTTTGGTTTTAATGCGTATCTATTAGCGTTGGTTATTTAATGCCGAATCCTTTTTATACAGATATGGTCTTCGTGGCAAAGTGTCTTAGTAAATGAGTTCAATTCCCAGTCGAACTATTTCGTTCATTTCGTTCTTTATACATGTATCTTAAATATATATGATTTGGGTTGGTTCGGTTTTATGGCTAATCGACCATTATCGGCTGTTTAATGCCAAATTCTCTTTATATATATATATATAATTTGATTTAGTTTAGTTTTGGGGCATATCAAACATTATAGGTAATTTAATGCCAAATCCTCTTTATCGATATATATATAATATATATGATTTGGTTTACTTTGGTATTATGGCATTATCAACCATTATAAGTTATTGTTGTGGGAGCTTTACCCATCTCACCATAATGGACTCTTTTCACCGTTATTAGTACTGAGAGATTTTGCTGTCAGAGAAACAGATAATTATCGGTGTTACCAGAACAGAACGAGATTTCTTACCTTTTCTATGTAACTCTATCTTTCTTGTGTAATATAATCTGTTATCTAATATCCGTGTTTGCTTCATTAGTGACCCTTTCCGGGGCCACAACAGTTATTTAATACCAAATCCTGTTTAAGCACACATATCAGATATACATGATTGGTAAGCATAAGTCAGCTAAATTAAATTGTTTAATAATAATAATGATAATAGTTAAATAATAATAATAATAATAATAATAATAGTTAAATAATCAAACAGTTCTATTTCAAATATTTCATTTTAGCATAAATCATCAAAGTTAAACGATTCCAAGTATTGATATATATTATAAACAATTTAAATGAACATCAGTCATTTGTTTTCACACATTTTATGTTCAAACAGTTCTATTTCTAAGAATTCTCTTTGGCATAAATCATTTGTTTGCTCTCAGTTTAAATGACAATCAGTTCTATTAGACACATAGGTAGGACTCTGTCAGTTGCTATCATTTGGGGTCTGAATAGGCCTGAGTTCGATGGCAGTGAAGGGGTATTCCACATTCCCCAAAGCTCCCACATTACTGTAACCTCACTATCATATTTTGAGAGTCATAATTAGGACACTCATTGGGGGATCCTTAAACCTCCGTAGAAATGCAGTCGGTATATTCTGCAGCCTGAACCGACTGTGCTATGAAAACTTATCATTAGTTGATTGGTTGTTTGGGTTTTATGGTTTTATGGCATATCAACCTTTGTAGGTTATTTAATACCTAATCCATTTTTATACAAATAACCAGTTCAATTTCAAACAAATAGGTTTAGCATGTGTACACAGTTCAATTGTCAAAAACATTTCTATTTCAATCTATTCAGTTTAGTCACACAGCTCTATTTCAAACAATTCAGTTTAGGATAAATTCATAGTTTTATTGTCAAAAACATTTCTACTTTAACCTATTTAGTCTATTCAAACAGTTCTAATTCAGCTAATTCAGTTTAGTATAAGTACAGATTCTGTTTACACACAGTTGAACCTCAAAAACAGTTCTATATTAAACAATTCAGTTTAATGTAGGTAGAGTTTTAATGTCAAAAACAGTTCCATTTCAAACAATTCAGTTTAGCATAAGCACACTGTTTAAATGTAAGTACAGTTCAATTGTCTAAAACATTTCTATTTCAGCTATTCAGTTTATTCAAACAGTTCTAATTCAAACACTTCTCTGTGTGTACATGTGTTTGCATATATATACTTTTGTGCGTGTGCGTTTATATATATATATATATATATATATATATATAAGATTTAGAACTAAATAGCCTGCAAGAGTCGACAAGTTAAAAAAAAACTACCAACCAAACATATAAGTTAGTAGAGCATTCGAAATTAAAGAAAGCCCAGTTGTCTAAGGCTGTAGAATACATCGACTGTATCTCTGCAGAGGGATAAGAACCCATCGCAATTAATGTCCTGAGAGGCACTAAAAATCCTTGGCTCCAGTAATGGTTGAGAAATGAAAAATTCATTGCCACCGCTCCCAGGTCCACTCTGACCTAGATTTGTAGTACCTGATAGGATAATTTCTATTAGTCAACTAGAATTGATGGTTACCACAACTATATGTACACAAATGACTTCTGATAAATGCAAACGTTTAAAATAGACCTCTTTACTTTATAGTGAGTAAGCAAATTACTGATATTTAACTGAATTATCAGATACTAGGAAAGGTTTAACTGTGTGCAAATGAATGAGCTCAGTCTCATTTAAAAACGTTATGAACAAAATATGTTTACAAATGATATATATTTAATATATATGTATAATACTATTTACCAACCCCTCTGCTCGGGCAGGATATGACACAAGGTCAGTTTTTAAGCAGAGTTTCACAGGTTTGATTTCAGAGTTTTCCTTCTCCTAGACTAGTTGCCTAACCAAGGCTGAAGAACCTAGTCTGTCCTACTATTTACCCATAGCTGGAGGGAGAATATTTGGATTCATACCTTCCCCAAGGGTATTAGTGCTATGTGAAATGTAATCAGTCTCGTCCAGAATTTGAACTCGTGTCGCCGTGTCCATTTCCTACAACGATAACGACTACACCACGGGCACCTCCGACAATATATATGTATAATAGGCTCTCGATCATATGGAAATCAGACCTGACCGATAAAATGAAACACAGTTTCTTCCAGGCAGCGGTCGTATCGATACTGCTATATGGATGCACTACTTGGACGCTAACTAGACGGTTGAAGAATAAGCCAGACGGCAATTACACAAGAATGTTGCGAGCAATATTGAACAAGTCCTGGCGGCAACACCCCACAAGGCACAAACTATACGGCCACCTACCTCCCATCACGAAAACTATCCAAGTTTGCCGAACCAGGCACGCAGGACTCTGCTGGAGAAGCAGGGACGAGCTTATAAGTGATGTACTCCTATGGACCCCCACATATGGCCAAGCAAAAGCAGGACGACCAGCTCGAACATACATACAGCAGCTATGTGAGGATACGGGATGTAGCCATGAAGACCTGCCAGAAGTGATAAACGATAGGGAGAAGTGGCTAGAGAGGGTCAAGGATATCCGTGCTAGCGGTACGACATGATGACGATGATGATAATGATGATATATGTATAAAGAGGATTTAACATTAAATAACCCACATTAGTTGATATACCATAAAGCCAAACCAAAGTAAATCGTATATATTTAAGATATATTTATCAATTCAATTTTGCATTAAATAATCTACAATGGTTGATATGCCATTAAACACAATGAAACTAAATAATATATAATCCGTAAATATGTATAAAAAGGATTTGGCGTCAATAACCTAAAATGCAGTAAAAGTAAACCAAATAAAATTATATATATTTAAGAAGAATGTATAAAGAAAATTTGGGAATAAATAACCTACAATGGTTGATATGCCATAAAACCAAACAAAACTAAATCATAAATATTGAAGATATATGTATAAATATAATTTTGCCTTAAAAACTTACAATGGTTGATATGCCATAAAAACAAACCAAACCAAATCATATATATTTGATATATATATGTATAAAGAGGATTTGGCATTAAATAACCAACAATGGTTGATATGCCATAAAAACAAAACAAACCAAATCATATATATTTAATATATATGTATAAAGAGGGTTTGGCATTAACTAACCTACAATGGTTGATATGCCATAAAACCCAACCCAACCAAATCATACATATTTAATATATATGTATAAAGATGCTTTGGCATTAAATAACCTACAATGGTTGATATGCCATAAAAACAAACCAAACCAAATCATTTACATTTAATATATATTTATGAAGATGCTTTGGCATTAAATATCCAACAATGGTTGATATGCCATAAAAACAAACCAAACCAAATCATATATATTTAATATATATGTATATAGAGGATTTGGCATTAAACAACCTACAATAGTTGATATGCCATAAAACCTAACCAGTTCAAATCATATATATTTTATATATATACGTATAAAGAAGACTTGATATTAAATAACCCACAAAGGTTGATATGCGATAAAACCAAACCAGATCAAATCATATATATTTTATATATATACGTATAAAGAAGACTTTATATATATACGTATAAAGAAGACTTGAACCCACAAAGGTTGATATGCGATAAAACCAAACCAAACTAAATCATATATATATATATATATATATATATATATATATATATATATATATATATATATATATATATAAAGAGGATTTGGCATTAAATAACCCAAAATAGTTCATATGCCATGAAACCAAACCGAATCAAATTAAAGAATTTTTGCCGAACACAGTAATTAGTCGTGAACAATACTCACACGTGAATTACATGCATCTAACAACGAAATTCAGAAAAACGTATTTCTTGAATTTGTTACAAATTGATTCTTTGGAATTTACGGCAGCTAAATTTAGTACTTGTTCAACATTTTATCTAAGGTGAATCGACCAGAAGCAAGAATTTATATAGTTTATTTAATGTTTTGAAACACAGAATTTACACAGTATTTTAAGAAAAGAACAAGTAAGGATACACAGGCATGTAACAAACCGTGGACGAAAAAAAGTTTACCGTAGTAGAAATACGAATTTCGGGGGCTATTTCTCTGTAGCGGAATATTGCTCTATCGTCCGTGAAGTATTAGTTTCTACCGTCATCATCATCATCATATCGTGCTGGCAGCACGGATATCCCTGACCCTCTTTCTCCACTCTTCCCTATCGTTCATCGCCCTAGGCAGGTCTTCAGGACAACAACCTGTATCCTCACATAGCTGCTGAATGTACGTTCGTGCTGGTCGTCCTGCTTTTGCGCGGCCGTGTGTGGGGATCCATAAGAGTACATCTCTTATGAGTTCATCTCTGCTTCTCCAGCAATGTCCTGCATGTCTGGTTCGCCTAACTTGAATAGTTTTCGTGATAGGGGGCAGGTGGCCGTACACTTGGTGTCTTGTTAGGTGTTGCCGCCAGGACTTGTTCAGGATTGCACGCAGCATTCTTGTGTAATTGCCATCTAGTTTCTTCTCCAGCCGTTTTGTTAGCGTCCATGTAGTGCATCCATATAGCAGTATCGATGTGACCGCTGCCTGGAAGAAACTGCGTTTCATTTTATCGGTTAGGTCTGATTTCCATATAGTCGATAGCCTATTGATAGCTGTCCATGCTTTCGTTAACCTCGTTTCGATGTCCTTTTCGGTTGATTCGACGCTGCTTCCTAGGTACGTGAATTTGTCTACTAGTTTAAGAGGGGTTCCTTCTAGAGTGGAGATGTCCCCCGTTTGGTTATAGCACATATATTCCGTTTTATGTGCATTAACATGGAGGCCTATGCTTGCTGCTGCTCGTTCCAAACTATGCAGAAGTGTTTCGGCTTGGTCAGGTGTATTTGCCAGTATCGCTATGTCATCGGCGTAGTCGGCGTCGGTAATTGTTGTTGCGGGGTATCTTCTGCTTCTTTTCTTCGTCAGTTCGAAGCCATTCTCTTTGATTTTGTCAATCGATGTTCTAAGTACGTAGTCTAGACAAATGATAAAGAGATACGGAGCCAGCGTGTCTCCTTGTAGTACTCCTGCTACTATGTCGAAGTATTCTGTGTCTCCATCTGGTGATCGTACTTTTACTTTAGTGTTTCTATAGAGAATCGTTATTGCCGCTACGGTTTCTTTAGGTATGCCGTACGCTAGTAGGATTTGTTCCATCTTTCCTCTGTGAATGGAGTCGAAAGCCTTGGTAAAGTCGACAAATATTAATGTCGCTTGTAGGTTCTTTGCCCGTACACCTTCAAGGATTCTGCGGATGGTTAATATTTGTGAGGTCGTAGATCTATTTCTTCGGAAGCCATTTTGGTTTTTTCTAAGTATGTTGTCGATTTTGGGTTCTATTCGGTTTCGTAGTAGGGCATTGTAGATTTTGGCAGCTATGGATGTAAGTGTTATGCCTCGGTAGTTTTTGGCTAATCCGAGGTCCCCCTTTTTAGGGAAGGGGAGTATGCATCCCTTCGTCCATCTATCTATCGGATTTTGATTGTATACTGCGTTGCAGTGTCGGAGCAGTATGTCGTCGAATTGTCTGGTCTTCCATACTTCCGGGGGAATTTCGTCCAGTCCTGCAGCTTTTCTATTTTTAATTTTTCTGAGAACCGAGTCGAGTTCTTCTTGTGTGAACGGTCCAAGTTTAATGTCTAATTGTTTGCTAATTATTCTGGTGATTGGTTCAGGCGTTATTTTTGGTGGGTTTCCAAGTAAGTTTTCGAAGTGCTGTTTCCACAGTTTTATTCTTTCTTGTTGGTTTGCTGCTTTAAGTTTTGCTTTGGCCGTGTTCTTTCTTCTGCTCACTTCGTTTATTGTTTGCCAGGCAATTCTAGATTGTCTATCTTCCACCGAGTCTCTAATCTTATCTATCTGATTTTGAATGTATTCTGTCTGTTCCTTTATATATATGCCTGCTAATTGATATTGTGCCGTTTTTAGTTTTAAGGCATTTGTGTTTGTTGGGTTTTTTCGATAGTTTTTGGAGGCTGTTTTCACTAGTGCACGTTTTTCTCTCACCGCTAAAGTTTCCCATGGGACTCTATATTTAGTTTTAATTTTTGTTGGAATGTATTTTGCTGCTGCCTCAAGGTGTGCATTGACGAAATTTTCGTATTCGTCGTTTGGTGTACTTTTTTCCGTCTTTTCTTGTAGTGTTTCGAATCTGTTTCTTAATTCTAATACGTATTTATCTCTTACATCTTTGTTGTTTAATAGGGCCCAGTCATAGTGTTTGGTGGTCGCTGTTCGTTTGTCGTTTTTTCGTAGGCTTAACCGTATTTTCGCCGTGACTATTCGGTGATCGGTGGACACACCCTCAAAAGAGGAGTATGCCTCGCAATTCAATGCACTATTCTTCCATTTCTTGTTTATAAGGACGTAGTCTATCTGAGCTTTAGTATTGTTTGCGTACGTGTATGTCCATAGTTTGCCCTCTCTTTTTTGGTAGTTTGTATTGAGGCATGCTAATCTATTTTCTATCATGAAATCTGTTAGATGTTGCCCATTCCTATTTGACGTGTTGTGGAGGCTGTATTTGTTGTTTCCGTTTTTCCCGATTTGTGCATTCATGTCTCCGCCAATGACTAACATGTTGTGTTTCGGGATGCTACGCACTAATGAGGATAACTCATCGTAGAAGGTGACTATTTCATTTTCTTCACTAACATTGGTGGGGCTGTAGCATGAGACGATTGTTGCTCTGGGGTTTCCGTTAAATGTAGCTACCATCATTCTAGGTTGTATTTTCTCTATGCTATTAAGCGTTTTTAGTGCTCTAGGTCCTATAAGCAAACCTACCCCTCCTACTGCGGCGTTGACAGAGTTTTTCCATGCGGATACAGTGGCGAGCGACCATCCATTGCCAGTTTCGTGATATTTGATATCTTCTGTGTGCGTGTATCTGTGTTCTTGTATGCATATTATGTCTATTTTATGTTCTTCGGCCGATGCGATTAGCTCTGGGAGTTGTCCTATTCTATTTAAGGTTCTTACGTTAAATGTGGCTATTTGTATTGTTTGCTTGCATTTTAGTAGTTTTGATTGTTTGAGCTCTGTAGCTGATTTTTCGAACACCGAGGCCAGGGCTCCAACCTCAGCAGGACGCGCCCCTTTTTTACCCGCGCGAAGAGCGATGCGGTTTGTGTAGGTGGTTTGAGTGTGGGTCATGGTTATCTTTCGATGGCTGTTTTATTCTCTTCTATAGAAGCCACTCTTATAGAGGAGCAGCAGTAGTTCCCCGATCGAACTGTCGATCCTGAGCGAAAAGTCGTCAGACTCACGTCCAGGACCCATTTGGGTATTGAGTTTGGTCGTCCATTGGTTTATTCCAATACTTTTACGTACATCATGCTGCTTCCCATGTGTACGTAAAAAAAAAAAAAAAAAAAAAAAAAGGTGGGGGAATTTGTTTTAAGTTTTAACTTAGTTAAAGTCCAACATTAAGGTACTTTCTTAAGACTTTCACTAGTACTGACTTATACTTTTTTTGCTGTATAGGGACTTTTCCTGGGTTTTTCATTTTTTTTTTTTTTTTTTTTTTTTTTCCTACAGTTGGGGACCTAGCAGGCTTCAGGAATTATAGAGCTTTTTTTTTTTCTTGGGGGGGGTGGCTGTGGTAGCATTCTAGGCTTTTCTTCTAAACTACTGTTAGGGCTTTCTTTACGAATTTTTAAATTATTCGATAGAAGATATTCAAAAACATTCTGCCTTGTTCGCTGACATGTGGATAGGCTTAATATCAAATTGGCTTTATAGTAGAGTAAGCGTGCCTTTACATTTAAAACGCATAGTTTAAGCATTATTTCACAAACAAAATACAGCATAACATTTTGTAAAATTCAGCATTTTAAATTGGAATTAAAGACATACTGACCAATATTGACATTTCTTCCACTCGGCTCCTGAGTTCAAATGCTCTTCTTCGTTTGGACTTTTATTTACTACTGATATTTTAGGTAGCTTTGGGGGTGGCGGTCTACTGGGGTGGAGGGGAGAATTCGTTTTTGTTGGGTTTTTTTTTTTTTTCTCCTTTTTCCCTTTCTGAGGTGGGGTGGCTGTGGTAGCATTCTAGGCTTTTCTTCTAAACTACTGTTAGGGCTTTCTTTACGAATTTTTAAATTATTCGATAGAAGATATTATTCGATAATTATTCGATAGAAGAAGTTTCTACCGTAGATACGGCTTACTTTTTCTACCATACATATAACTTACTTTTTCTACCGTAGATATAACTTACTTTTTCTACCATAGATATAACTTTCTTTTTCTACCATAGATATGACTTACTTTTTCTACCATAGATATAACTTACTTTTTCTACCGTAGATATAACTTTCTTTTTCTACCATAGATATAACTTACTTTTTCTACAATATATATAACTTACTTTTTCTACCATAGATATAACTTACTTTTTCTACCGTAGATATAACTTACTTTTTCTACCGTAGATATAACTTACTTTTTCTACCGTAGATATAACTTACTTTTTCTACCATACATATAACTTACTTTTTCTACCGTAGATATAACTTACTTTTTCTACCGTAGATATAACTTACTTTTTCTACCGTAGATATAACTTTCTTTTTCTACCATAGATATAACTTTCTTTTTCTACCATAGATATAACTTTCTTTTTCTACCATAGATATAACTTACTTTTTCTACCATACATATAACTTACTTTTTCTACCGTAGATATAACTTACTTTTTCTACCATACATATAACTTACTTTTTCTACCGTAGATATAACTTACTTTTTCTACCGTAGATATAACTTACTTTTTCTACCGTAGATATAACTTTCTTTTTCTACCATAGATATGACTTACTTTTTCTACCATAGATATAACTTTCTTTTTCTACCATTGATATAACTTTCTTTTTCTACCATAGATATAACTTACTTTTTCTACCATAGATATACTTACTTTTTCTACCATTGATATAACTTACTTTTTCTACCATAGATATAACTTACTTTTTCTACCGTCGATATAACTTACATTTTCCACCATAGATATGACTTACTTTTTCTACCATTGATATAACTTACTTTTTCTACCATTGATATAACTTACATTTTCCACCATAGATATGACTTACTTTTTCCACCATAGATACGACTTACTTTTTCTACCATAGATATAAATTCCTTTTATCTACCATAGACCTGAGTTACCTTTTATTGTACTGTCCAAGATGTAGCGATGCATGTGACGATAACAAAGGGGAATTTTTAAAAAAAATCAACTTTCTTGATACAAATATGAAGTGTTGATAATCATCCACCAACCCTACCTCAATAGAAGCATTAATATAGTAATGGATCACTTTTACATGGGTAAACCAAACCAGTTCAAAGGTGAACGGGCGCGATGTGGAGTTTCTTTCGTCTCTTTCGCTTTTCGTGTTAACCTGAAATGAAACGGTAAACAGCCGGTAGAAATATGAATACTTGTAATATAATTAGGGAGGGATTTTTTTTATATTATCATTTTTCGTTTTATTTATCTTGCCTTTCGGTTTAGTTAGACTGAGAACCTTTCGGCTTAGTGCATGGGTTAGTTAGGTGCACACATTGTGTGCACGTGTTCACGCGCCCGCGGGGAGGATGTGACAATCAGAGATGTCACAATATAAACCCCAGATAGGAAATGTTTTCGAGGACGTGAATGACGTCAAGCCCGGAAGCGCTGAGGATTTTGGAATATGAAAAAAAAAAACAGTAATTTGAGTTTTAAACTCCGAAGGAGACCTGTTGGGGTCTACAAAATGTGTCGCGCGTTTGAAGAAATTCTCTCTCTATCTCCTCGTGTCGAAAAACCTTAAACTCAAAAAGTTAATAAAAAGTTTCGTACCTGAACCAAAAAAAAAAGAGTCGTAAGTGTTTCGGGTGTTTTCGGATTCCTAAATGCTTATGAACATTGTGAACGTTTTCCGAAATCGTATGAATATGTCTATTTCACATATCCGTATCATGGGTATGTTACATACTGTAACTGATGCAAAATTTCACTGATAAACATAACGCTTTTAACAGCTAAATCATTGAAAGATGTTTGAGAAAGTCGAAAATCGAACAAATTGAAAGAGACATTGAATTATCTGGCATAAAACTGTTTTGACGAACTGATTATTTACATAAAAATGGGTATAGCGTTAAATAACCGACAAAGGTTGATATGCCATAAAACCCAACAAACCAACCAACCAACCAAATCATCATTAATGGAGTCCTCATCATCAGGTAGAGTTTAGTCTCATACCCAGTAAACCCTGTTTCGATTTATAAGCTGATTTTAACAGGCTTTCATTCAGAGTTTTCCTTTATCTACAACGATTACAATGTTAATGAGCCCAGTCTATTCACCCATTGCTAGTGGTAGTATGAGCAGATTCATACCTTTAACAACAATATTAGTGCTACGTAAAATTTTACACCGGGATGACAAGAGTTTAAATCCTGGACGCGTATATTTGCATTTTTGTGAAAGGTATGAATACGCTATGGGCAAATAGACTGGGCTCTTTAACATTGTAACTGTTGTATGAGAAGGAAAACTCTTAATGCAAGCCCTTAAAATCAGCTTTTAAATCAAACGACGAGTTTGGTATATTCTTTCACTATCACTAGAGATTCATAAATTTCGCCTCGCCGGCAGATGCAGCTTAGAATCCTTAGTAGGACACCCATTTTTGTGAGGGGATTTCTTACTCTTCCACTGCCAATACAGTAGACGTATTCTAATCCCTGTTGAGGGGTCGGTACGTGGTGCATTCAATAAGTTTCCCGGGGGGTTTTTTGTACAGGAATTTAAAATTGTCGTTGACTCTTGAAAATTCAGTATCTTTTTGCTTTACATCTTATTAGATGACTGACCAATTTTTATGATTTCAGGTCCAAAGGAACACTTACAGCAGGAATTGGAATGCACCCTACTAAAGCCTGATTGTCACGGCTGGTGAATTTCCAAAATGCAATCTGGACGTGAGGACAAAAGGCCACAGAAACGTATGGAATGCTTCAGACTGCTTTTCAACCATCTTGCATGAATCGAGCATCAGTTTTTGAGTGGCATAAGAGATTCAAGGAAGGCAGGGAGTCTGTGAGGGATAATGAGAGGTCTGGGAGGAGTAAGAAAGTCAATAGACCAGAGTTGATTGGACAAAGGGTTAGGGTTACTATGTTGAGGTTTTAAGGGAGTTCAGGAAGAGATTCCTAGGGAAGAGGCCAGCACATTTCAAATCGGCTCAGTGGCATTTCCACCAGGACAATACACCAGTCCCCAACTCCATCCTTATCACAGACTATTTGACCATGATGGGTATCAAAACAGTTCCCCACCCTCTCTATAGTCCAGACCTTGCTCCCCGTGACTTTTGGTTATTCCCTAAGCTCAGAGGTTGTCGTTATTAGACAATTAAGGAGATGAAAGAGGCTGTGATGAAGGTCATTGACACGCTCACACAAGAGGACTTCCATGGGGCCTTCTAGAAGTTGTTGGAACTGTACAACAAGTGCATTGCAGCTAGAGGACATTACTTCGAAGGGGACTAGAGTTTTATGTTTGTACTATCTATAAAAGTGCCCAAACGAAAAAAGTCTTGAAACTTATGTAATGATCCTCGTAATTCTCGGGTATAAAGAGTAGGAATCGTCGTAGACAAATATGGTAAGAAAGTTTATTGATCGTCATGTTACGACAGAAATTGAACAGAATACACCCGACCAACTCATCCAAGGAATCAGAACTCAGTTTTGGTGTCTAACGTTATTCGGACTTTTCTGTAATCAATAAATTATCTAAATACGAAAGTTGACTTAACAGTTCCTTGCAGACATATTGGTTGATTGGTTTATTGAGTGCATTAAGAATTCTGTTCGTATTTTGGTGGTTTTAACTGCAGAGTAAAATATGGAATCAGGTACGTTGCCTAGACGTGATGTTCATTTTAAAAAGTAATTGAAACTTTAAGCAATCTTTCATTTGTTGACGACATTGCTGTATATTTTATAAGCAGTCTCTTTATAGAAAAATCTATGAATATCTAAAACTGATTGTTTTCTCACCTTCCCGATATTTCCCAGTTTATATTATCCATCAGTGTCTCTAATATATATATATATATATATATATATATATATATATATATATATATATATATATATATATTGGCGGTTATTAGAGTGTTCGGCAATGGTCCTGGAGACTTTACTTCAATCCCATGTGGTTTCATACCAAAGAATCAAAAATGATTCTTGATACTTTCTTGATTTGCACAGCAATATAGGGTAAGGATCAAGCGTAAGTGGGGCAATTTAGGGAAATGACTAGCACCCCTCAGTACTCCTCGGCGTTGTAACAATTGAAAAGGTAGCCTTCAGGTTCCTCTAGACTATGGCCGGTCAACTTACTTGCTATATATATATATATTATACTAAAGTTTTTAGTATTTTTTGTATCGTGTTGCACAATTTGGTTTCGGTTTCACATTTAAATGGCACCTCAATCTTCATGGGTTATTGAAAGTATAACTGAGAAAAAAGGTAGATCATTCTTTTTTCAAAGGTTTTCGTATGAATGGGAACGAAATATATATATATATATATATATATATATATATATATATATATATATATATTTAATGATGTTACTACCACATCGCAGTCTCACTAGTTACTAGGTGACCCATTCATATGGCTTTGTGCAACATCTAAGAAAAAGGCTTAGTTTAATTACTACTACCATATCACAGTTGAACGAAGAATAAATAGTTTAATGTAAATTTTCAAAGACTGTTGCTTTGTTTTTTAAACATTTTACTTAATTGTTCGATTGAAAATTAATTTTAAAAGCATCTCAACCGGACTGGGGTTATTTTAGGCTCAAACTTTTGGGAACTACGTTTGTTGTGCTTTTATACATACAGGGGTTGAACAAAATAATGGAAACATGTCTTGTGATACATCCATTAGATGCATACAGGGTGGTTATCCGTGATGCACTAGTCTCCTTGCCATTTTCGGGTTCTTGTACATAATATAAGCTCAAGTAGCAACCCCAATCAGTATCCAGAACTCCTGGTCGTCACCGTGTAAGCTACGTGCTACTCGTTTGAACGAAAAAAACCTCCAAAAGTCCCGAGCATTTATATAGTGAAATCCCAGCTAAAATCAGCCAATAAGAAATCTCGACTGCTATATTCTTTGTATAAATTACGAATTTAGATTCTTCGAGTTTCTTACATTCGCACGGAGGGCATCTCTGGTGGTGTAATGGTTAGCAAGCTAGACTAGCAAACCAACACGAGTGAGTTCGAGTCTTATTGGGCATCCCATTCATCCGGCTTTGTGCCACATCAAAGCAAAAATCCTTGTAAATTACTATATTCGCACGGAGGGCATCTCTGGGGGTGTAACGGTTAGCAAGCTAGCACTAGCAAACCAACACGAGTGAGTTCGAGTCTCATTGGGCACCCCATTCATCCGGCCTTAAGCCACATCGAAGCAAAGAGCTTTGTAAATTACTTACATTCGCTCGGCGTTCTCCAGGAGTGCGAGGGAGTTCTGATCTTTATTTATGGTCATTTTTTTTAATTACCATTCATTTATCTATTTATTTATTCTTTCATCGGAACTATTTTCGACTGGTTGACTCCTCTTTCTGCCATTATTAGTATGTGGGGTGGACCCCATACTTACCATCATCTTGTGTAAATATTTTGTTCATTTTTCGTTTTTAGGTGAAAAAGCATATATCTGTATATTTGTATATAGGTTTCTTTGATTTTTAAATTATTCCCTCCTCACTGTAAATATGGGAATTAGGTTAGAAGTCCATGGAGCACTAGTGTTGTTTAGGTGAACTTAGTTTGATAGTGATATGTTTAACTGAGGTATTATGGTACTTTTTATTTTGGAGATATGTATTGGTAAGTGAATGAGTCTAGTTTAGGATAGTGTTGACCAGCCTTCCACCTCCAATTGTTAGGTCTTGTGCCGTATTTGTATTTTTTTTACAATAAATAAACTTACATTCGCACGGCCTCTACTCTCGGTATGTACGTACTCCTACATTTTGTGAGAAAAAAATATTGCTTCTGTCCTTCCATTCTCTGCTATTTACAATAGATTTTTTATTTCCTGTTTTCAACTAAAATCGCTTTTCTTCCTAAAAATATACTACATATGTACACACTGTCCTCTCACTCCTATTTAAATATATAAACCGTATAATTCGTAATTATTTACACTCACATATCAACTCACATATCTGCAAGCGACTAATCTGACCCCCCCCAATCAAAAATTAAGAAAAAATCATTAAAATAGTAGATCTAAGAGAGGTCAAATCGTTGTTGCTCGTATGGCAGACGCTAGTGCAACAAAAACCGCGAAATTCTTTGGTGTAGCAAGGAGTATTGTCTGGGAGGTAATGACAGCATTTGAGAAAGAAGGAAAAAACCTCCTCATTAAAGCAAAACTTTGGAAGAAATCAAAAGCTGTCTGATAGGGACCGTCGGACTCTTACGCTCTTTGGTAGGAATCATCTCAAGAATCATCTCAAGAATCATCTCAAGAATTCAGCTCCGAAAATTACATCACAGCTTAGTGACCATCTCAAGAACACGGTTTTCCTCAAAAACTGTTTGAAGGGAACTGCACAGAGCCAGAAAACCATATTATAATAAATTTGTTTGAAACTTTCAGGAGTTTACAATATTTTGTCCAACCACTATATATATATATATATATATATATATATATATATCGCGAACCCAGTTTCCTCAAAAACTGTAAGAAGGGAGCTGCACAAAGACGTATTTCATGGAAGGGCAGTAATATAATGGCCGAGGGATTTGGTTTTATATATCTTGCCTTTGGGTTTAGTTAGGCTGAGAACCTTTCGGCTCAGTGCATGAGTTAGTTAGTTGCAAACATGAGCGCAGGTGTTCACGCGTGCGCGCGGAGCGGACGTGTTATTCAGAGATGCCACAATAAAAACCCCAGATAGAGGATGTGAGTGAAGTCACGCACCGGAAGCGTGGGCTGAGATTTGAGAAAAGTCAGGAGTTGAGTTCTGCCTCGGGAGAAGACGGTTGACTTTCGCTTGCTCGCTGTGGCCTTGTGTCGGGTACACACGTGTTGTGGTGGGGGAAGATGGAAAAGCCAGCATAGAAAGATTGTGCCTCTCTCCTTATGTCGAAAAACCTTTTAACTCAAAGGTAATAAAAAGTTTCGTACTTGAACTATGAAGTCGTAAGTGTTTTTCGTGTTTCAGGATTCCTATGTTATATATATATATGTGCGTTATGGACATTATGAACGTTTTGGGTACCGGTATGAATATGTCTATTTCACATGTTCATGCCCGGCTATGTAACAGGGCTGCTGTCAGGAAAGCATATTAGAATAATTTTTTTGAAATTTCTTATTGTTTACATTATTTTGTCCAACCACTATATGTATATATATTCACTGGAAAGGGTATTTATTTTACACGAACTTTTTTGAAACACGATCATATTGATTTTTTTATTAAATTTTTCTTCTTATCTTACTAGGGAACTAATACATGGATTAAGAGGTTTAATGGAATAACTCTTCTTAATCTTTTCCTTCACATCCAATATATTTAAACCATTATTTTGCAATGCTAAGATTAAAAGAATGAGACAACATTCTGGCATATGAAGTTCTTTTTGGTGTTTTAGATTAGAAAGCATGAATTAGGTGTAATTCTTTAGATGAAAGAAAATCAATAATATAAGTATCGCCAAAGAATATCCAACGTTGTCAGGCTATCGATTATATGAAAATCAGACCTAACTGATAAAATGAAACGCAGTTTCTTCCAGGCAGCGGTCGCATCGATACTGCTATATGGATTCACTACATGGACTCTAACAAAACGGCTCGAGAAGAAGCTGGACGGCAATTACACAAGAATGCTTCGAGTAATCTTGAACAAGTCCTGGCGGTAACACCCCACAAGACACCAACTGTACGGCCACAAGCCTCCTATCACGAAAACTATTCAAGTTAGACGAACTAGACATGCTGGACACTGCTGGAGAAGCAGGGACGAGCTCATAAGTGATGTACTCTTATGGACCCCCGCACATGGCCGTGCAAAAGCAGGACGACCAGCACGAACATACATTCAGCAAGTATGTGAGGATACGGGATGTTGTCCAGAAGACCTACCTGAGGCGATGAACGATAGGGAAAAGTGTTGTGAGAGGGTCAGGGATATCCGTGCTGCCTGCACGACATGATGATGATGATGATGATTAAGGTTCTCTTTATCTTATAAAAGTAAAAATTACTGAAAATATAGTGTCTTAATGGACATCAGTGGCCCAGTCAGCTTGAGCTGCAGAATACTCCGACTGCATCTCTACAGAGGGGTAAGACTTTCCCGAACGAGTATCGTGGATATAATACTAAACTATCTGATGGTCAGGCTTAAGTAATGCTGGAGCTTTGGGGAATGCAGAGTACCTCTTCATTGCCATCGCTCCCAGGTCCACTCTGGCCCAGAGTAGAAGTAATGCAGGAGTTTTAGGGAATGCAGAGTACCCCTTCATTGCCATCGCTCCCAGGTCCACTCTGGCGCAGAGTTGAAGTAATGCAGGAGCTTTGGGGAATGCGGAGTACCTCTTCATTGCCATCGCTCCCAGGTACACTCTGGCCCAGAGTAGAAGTAATGCAGGAGCTTTAGGGAATGCAGAGTACCCCTTCATTGCTTTCGCTCCCAGGTCCACTCTGGCCCAGAGTAGAAGTAAAGCAGGAGCTTTGGGAAATGCGGAGTACCTCTTCATTGCCATCACTCCCAGGTCCACTCTTGCCCAGAGTAGTAGCAACTATCAACTGATAGGGTCCTATGTATGGGTCGAATGGATCTAAACTATAATTACGCTAAACTGATTTTTTTTAAAAATTAACTGTTTGTACATTTAGGTGAGTGTTTAAACTGTGTACTGATAGTAAATAGAATTGTTTTGAATTAAACTTTTTTTACATTTAACTATGTGGAGACAAAAAACTCTATTTATACTAAACTGAATTGTTTTAAACTTTATCAAAAGGATTTAATTCAATGTTAAATGACTTGACAAGCGATTATAGGCCGGTAAATAAAACGACTAACCAACCAATCAATATACATGGGGGCCATTTAACTACAAATAACTCTGTTAATAGTAATGTTGTCTTCTTTTTCGTTTCAGATCTGAAAATAGTATAATATAACAACTATTAATCCTTGATCTTAAATCCTTAGACAAGAGAGGAAACATATTTTATGTCAACACTTATTTGGAGACAAAATCATTCAAAACTGAATCAAAATACTGAAACAGGAATCTAAAAAAAATTGCATGTCCTGGAAGCTGATATGATAAGAATTAAAATTTATTGAAATTACTTGTGTGTCTGTCTTTTAGAGAAACTACTTCCCCAGCCGGATCATCATTCCTTTTCTTATATACATTCTCCCAGATATTATGAAATAATCATTAATATTTTATTTATTAAGGCTTAATCATTAATTAACATAGTATTTATTGACAATATTTTTATTAAGGTCAAGCTGACTTAGATTTGCCTCAAAAAAGTTCTTCTTTTTGATGGGTGTATAACAGACTTCCCATGAAATTAGAATTTGACACCATGTCATTTTATAGCGGAGAAGTATGCAAAAAATCGAGATTCATTCGTAGCTATTACAAGAGAGTCATTGAGGCTGTCGAAATTCACCTTTGAAGGCGCCTCAGGTTAAAAGCAAGAGACTCAGCCAAGCCCGGCCCAGCAGACTCATTCAGAGCTAGAGATAAACTCAAGTACACCAACTGGGCCCGAATATTTGGCGGCCGAACAAAAATCATGGGGTAGGTAAGTTTATGTTTTCCCAGCAGGTCAGGATTGGAGACAAGGTCATTTTATTGTGGAGAGGACGAAGTTATCGAGTCACGCATGGTCGTCTGAAAAAGGGCTTGATCCCGTCGGCAACAAATAGAGGAGCGTATTGTTGCGGCACCATCTGGAACGAGTGAAATGGTGCCTCGCCGACCTAGCACTATCTTGAACATCAATATCAAAGGCATTACTTCTCGAATATAAAATGGACTCGTTGCTTCCAGTACGAAGGGTTTATTTTCGACTGTAAAATTTTAGGCAGAAGTCGTCACCCGCAACACCAGAGAAATACAGTCAAAGATATTAGTTCTTACATAGAAATGCAATTAGATACACGAGTGTTTGACGAACAAAAACACCCAACTTCGATTCCTTCACCCGCACGTCTCAACCGATCGTTTCTCACTCTGAACTCTCAACTAAGCCCAAAACTGTCTCAACAAATCTAACTTCCAAAAATCTCTTGCGTGCATATTAATCTCTTAATCATTCCATTCAACAATTATATAAGGACACGTGTCTTTAACTGTTATTTGATACGTCACCATCTTAAGCTGACTAGCCATAATTTTATCTTTTACTATACAATTCCCGGCCAAACCACGGAAACAAAACAAACTTCCTATATGTCACGCCAAGTGATTTCCAAAACAAATAGTCAACTTAATAATCAGCTGAAACGTGCGACAACAGCACCGCATGAGCTTCATACATCTTTACAAATGAAATAATTAAGTAATATAATTGATTAATTATCATCCTTAATTATATTGCACCTGCATTGGAATGTCTCAGTTTCCAAGTGATGCACTCAGCCCTGGAAAGCAGATATTGTCTGCAGCCCTCTCCCAATTATGCCAGTCCTTAGAATCTCTATACCATATGTTTTCCTTTTTGTTTCTTTTATATCTCTACTGTTTTCTTTATGCTTGATATACTTCTATGGTGACATTAATCTCTGCCGATAGCCTCTGTTTGCAAATGGTTTCACCAGACATAAGTGCCTAAGCAGTAGCATAAGTGCCTAAGCAGTAACATACCAGTTGAACTCGATTAGAGGTCAATATTTTTGAATCAAAAGGACCAACATTATTCCTCCTCATTGATGGGTTGGTTAGTTTAATGAGATCTGAAACTGGTAGACAATTTCACCTACCTAGGAAGCAGTGTCTCATCAACCGAAAAAGACATCGATACGCGGCTAACGAAGGCATGGACAGCTATCGATAGGCTATCGATCATATGGAAATCAGACCTGACCGATAAAATGAAACGCAGTTTCTTCCAGGCAGATCGTGTCGATACTGCTGTATGGATGCACTACTTGGACGCTAACAAAACGGCTGGAGAAGAAGCTGGACGGCAATTACACAAGAATATTGAGAGCAATATTGAATAAGTCCTAGCGGCAACACCCCACAAAGCACCAACTATATGGCCACTTGCCTCCCATCACGAAAACTATCCAAGCTAGACGAACCAGACATGCAGGGCACTAATGAAGAAGGATCGACGAGCTCATAAGTTATGTACTCCTATGGACCACCACATATGGGATGTAGCCCTGAAGACCTGCCTGAGGCGATGAACGATAGGGACAAGTCGTAAGAGTGGGCCCGGGATATCCGTGCTAGCGGCACGATGATGATGATGATGATGATATCATGTTTTCAAAAAACTATTCCTATTTAATAAGAATGATCATAAGGTTTACAGATAGTAACTTAGTCTTAAGTATATTTCCCAAATATATTCCCGCTGGATCTTCACTAACAACGAAGAACACGTACATATAAAAATGGAATATTTATATTTCTATTTTTCGACGTTGACGTTTGTATGAAGCAGGAGAACAGTCGGAGACAGTCTGCACAAAGAAGAAGCTGCCGGGAGTCAGAGAAGCCAGGAGAAACTGAACCACAACCAAACTTCTTGACCTTATATAGTCTTGGAACTCCCACGGAACCAACATGGTCTCGCATCTTCACCCATACAATGCTTGTTTTTCATTGACCATGGTTCATAACCATTTAATGATTATTTTCCATTGGTCACAGCTTACACTGACGGATTTTTTATGCATCAGGTATCACGCCCATGTATTTCTGCTTTTTCTGGTAGTCACTTTGTCGATTTTATTTAAAACAGGTTGTACGAGGATCATTAAATAAGTTTCCAGACTTTTTTTCGTATGGGCACTTTTATTGATAGTACACACATGAAACTCAAGTCCCCTTTGCAGTAATCTCCTCCAGCTGCAATACACTTGTACTGTCCCAACAACTTCTTCAAGGTCCCATGGAAGTCCTCTTGTGTGGATGTGTCAATGACCTTCGTCACAACCTCTTTCATCTCCTCAATTGTTTCATAACGACAGCCTCTGAGCTTAGGGGATGACCAAAAGTCACAGGGAGCAACTTCTGGACTATGGGAGGCTGAGGAACTGTCTTGATACCCATCTTGGTCAAATAGTCTGTGATAAGGATGGAGTTGTGGACTGGTGCATTGTCCTGGTGGAAATGTCACTGACCCAATTTGAAGAGTGCTGGCCTCTTCCGACGGAATATCTTCCTGAACTCCCTTAAAACCTCAACATAGTAACCCTAACCCTTTGGTTAATCAACTCTGGTCTATTGACTTCCTTACTCCTGCCACACCTCTCATCATCTCTCACAGACTCCCTGCCTTCGTTGAATCACTTATGCAACCCAAAAACTGATGCTCGATTTATTCAAGATGGTCGAAAAGCAGTCTGAAGCATTCCCTACGTTTCTGTGATATTCTTTCAAGTTTAAAACGAAATTTTATTGGATATCATTCCTCTAAAGTGTCCTCACGTCCAAATTGCATTTTTGAGATTCACCAGCTGTGACAATCAGGCTTTAGTAGGGTGTATTTCAATTCCTATTGCAGCTGCTTATTTGAACCAGAAATCAGAAAAAATTAGTCAACATCTCTTAAGATGTATAGCAATAACATACTCAATTTTCACGAGTCTACGGCAATTTCAAATGCATGTACAAAATGGTCTGGAAACGTATTGAAACCCCGCGTATATATCAATTTTATGCATCGGGTTTAGCGCCGGTCAAGACAACACAAAATCTCATAAAAGTGGTTATGCATTTGTTTGTCATTGACCAAAACTACAACGTCACCGTCTCATAATTCCCTTAGTTATTCAATGATTATCAAATAATTATTATTTAATCTTAATAAGCGTCTTTCTATATAAGTTTTGTCTACAAAAGTCTTGATCATTTGTTGTTGTTTTTTTTTTCTGTAGCATTAAAAAGCTGATATAGATATTTTTACGACTTCTTATTAAAAGTGCTTGCTCCTGTCAATTTTACCCATTTTAAGAGGCCTCAGAAGTCTAGCGATAAACTCAACCCTGTCAAGCAGGTATTAACTGGAGGGAAATCCTCCTAGGACAAGGTGAACGGCCTAATAACATCTGTTATATTTTGACCCTCGCCCCAGCCCAAAAATGCTATTCCAAGGTGATACACCGGAAGGAAGTGACACATTCCAGTGGCCAGTAATCGAAAGAGATCGCGTGGGCGGATTAAGGCTTATGATATGGGACAAGGTGAAGGTCCCATTGTGCCACTACAGTGATGCACCGGAAGAGAGTAACCTCTGAACTGCATGACAGTTATTTCCGCTTGATGACGATTAAACATTCGATTTCAAAGATCCAGTGGGCGATCGTGTGGGTGTTGAATTATTATATAATTGAGTTGAGTTGGGTGCCAAAGGAGTTGCCAGAAGAATTCCAGACAGCCAGAGACCAGATGTGATAGGGAAGGCCACACCCGACCGAGGGGGCCCTCGGAAAGCCCCGATGAAGTAGACGCCAACATCAGGAGAACAAGAAAGACACAGCGTGACGGTCATAACAGTGGGGTCAAAATATGAAGTTTATTTTCGGTCTCCATCACCCTCTCACATGCAAACCTTGAACAACCCTTTCGATCCCTTGCAATAAAGTGAGAGGTGAATATTTTTCTAAAGAAGCCTATATGCGTCGTTTATTACTGCGTCTGTTATCATTGAGTCGGTATGTATCCAGCATATATATGTATATATGTATATAACACATCCACCTGGCACAAACGCATGTTTGCCCCCAGAAAACCAGGGCATGTAATCCCATATTATTAAGGCCTTTGAAATTTAAATAAACTTCCACTATGCGGGATTTGAGACAAGATCTTTTATAATGGTGGTTGCCCGCCGAAATGGAGACATTTGCTTGGCCATTATAAAAAAAAGTTTGATCTCATCGGCATTTGCAAATTTAAGAGCACCATAGGTGCAAAGCAATGTACTCAGCCGTGCAAACCAGGTATTGCCTGGGAGAAAATTCACTTGGAACAGACGGTTAGGTAAATCCTGGAAAACGAGGAAAATCCTGGAAAACGAGGTAAATCCTAGAAAACGAGGTAAAATCCTGGAAAATCCTGGAAAACGAGGTAAATCCTGGAAAATCCTTGAAAACGAGGTAAATCCTGGAAAATCCTGGAAAACGAGGTAATCCAGGAAAATCCTGGAAAACAAGGTAAATCCTGGAAAACGAACAGGCGGCAAGGTAAATCCTGGAAAACGAGGAAGCGCCAACTAATGGGTGTTTAAATGACTTTCCACCAATTGAGGATGTAGGAAGATGTCATTTTTTTGTGGGGGGCAACCCCACATAAATCGATTCTCATGCGTGGTTAATGCTTGGTCTCATTGGTAATCGCAGCTTTGCAAGGAAGGTATTGCCCAACTAGAAGGAACCTTGAGACCTGGGGATTCAGCTTCAAAACACCGACTTGACATGAACGCCTGGCAGGCCACCAGAAAGCCAAGGAATGTACAAGCCTATGTTATTAATGTAATTTAATCGACATCCAACCAGCTGATATATGACAGAAAGACTTTTTATCGTGGTGAACGAAGCCCAAATAAAGACTCATGGATTACTATTTAAAAAAAAATGCTTGGTTCCTTCGGGTTCCCCGTACTGGGGCCGCTCATATGATTAGCTTGGAATTTAGCTCTGCAAAGCAGCTATTACCTACGGGAACTGTCCCTTGAGACAAGGCGATTCATCTTTACAATACTTACCTGGCAGAATGCCAGACAGGTTCATGTGATTGATGTTTATCCAATACCCCAAGTAGCCTTTGAGTAAAGGTTATTTTAATGTGTGGACCGCACACAAATTGACACTCATGCGTACCACATGCAAAATGAGAAATGGAAACTATGTGAAATTTACAAAATGTTTACGAATGAGTCAATATTTTTGAAACTAAAAACCTGAGTCGATTGGGAGGAATCAGAATAAATCTCCGGCAAGAAAAAGTTCTCCGCACAGCGGTCAGTAAAGACTGTCATACATACTATCATCTGGTTCATAAAAGGGACCCCATTCAAGTTGATTTTATGAAGAAGCTGCTACAGTAAACAATGCCTCGATTTGGCAACTCCTAAACCTAAATTCACCTTTTTTATTTACTGGATAACTCTCATATATCCTCAGACGCACTGTTTCGTTTTTTATCACAACTCATCCAGCTGGGATCGAAACCCGCCTACCTGTACTCTAGATCTAATATCTTACCGCTCAGCCAATTCCGCAATTTACTTCAACTCGGGAAATTAGCGCATTTTTGTATTAACTTTCGTTTGCTTACATTTTGCTCTATCGGATACCTGAGTGCTCAATTAAAAGCGCTTTACATTACGCGGGTCGCAGGCTTAAAGTCCTTTGACAAGGTGCTGAACACTCATCAACGGATTATATGCTATTATAAATTTATTTCGACAGTTCATTCAATACAACCTGCTGCCTTTGATGGAGTATAAATTTAATGGAGATAATAACATCGATATTCGATGGAAATAAACATTTTCTTTGAATAAGCTTCTAATTGATTCAGGGAATTATACTAAAAAAATTTAAATAAAACCAAACCAATAATAAATAACCAATCTGGGAGAATATCGAAACTTCTTATATATTCTATTTATGAATTATTCCATATATGTTGGACTTGATTTATATGAATTATATATATATATATGAAATATATATATATATATATATATATATATATATATATAAGAAATATTTTTTCTTTAAACATATTAAAATCAAAAGAGTCATTCGGCAACTTGAATGAATCGCCGACGAAATAGAAAAATTCAAAATCGATGTATATGTCGCTTTCAATGAAACATTTTCACACGCGCATGCGCGTACGCACACACACACACACATTTATATTATTGCTCTATATATGTCATTATCAATATATTCTAGTAGTGTGTATATTTTTTCTGTTTACTGTGTGTAGAAAAACAGTATGAACACAAAGCTTTTTAAAATGTCTCCAAGATAAAATGATATACCAAACGTATAACTCTATTTAGTAAACCTCCTCCGTTTCTCTTTACACCAAAACATTATATAAAACCCAAAATTCGCGAAAACTTGGCGTGAAAAACGATGAAACTTTTACTAAAACGCATTAGCAAATTCTTTATCCTACAAATGTCGCAAAATTAAAACGACGCAAATTCAATTTCGCACATTGATTTTGTGTCTTCGAGCCAAAAGTGAAAGTGAAAGTAGACTTTCACTGATAATAGATGTGCAATTCTGGTTATAGTCGACCAGATCCACATATCAAGAGAACGGCAAGAGACTGTTTACATGGAAGCAATCAACAACACCTAACATGCTGCCTACAATTCAAACAGAAAGGCGACAGCGTAAACAACCTGAAGGAATATTACTGCGGAGAGTTCATTTGCAGACATGTGCCCCAATACATGTTGTGCAGGTTCAGTTCTATATCCGCCACTGAGTTTGACATTTCAGTTAAATATGTTTCCATTTGAATAGGTCGATGCGTTTGTATATAGTATTGTTTACATCTAGCTAGCTAGCTATTTCTTGATTTTTCACTCACGATGTTATTTTCTCTTTACCCATTTGTCACACTTTGTATCTCTTTCGTTATATATATACATATATATATAGGAAAAACAAAATATTCTTGGTTTGTATTTTATATGATAATATGTCAACTTTCCCGAAAAAAAACTCCAGGACTGACACATCGGATGCTTAATGTTTAATCTGAAACATATTTTCCGATGAAATATGAATGCTAAATGTACGTATTTCTCGCTTAACCTGATGTCCGGACCCTGTAAATTTAATTATATATTTATATATATCAACTAAATCATTCCCATTTCGCAAGATGCCTGATTATATTTTCCAATCTGTTCGTATCTCCCGTTCTCTCCTACTATCTTTCTAATTCGATATATATATATATATATATATATGTGTGTGTGTTCAAATTATAATCCTTTATATACGTTACTTAAGGGGAATTGTATTCCTGGATGTTAACGGTTAAAAAGAAACATATTTCTATTCAAATCCCATCTGAAGAAAACGTTAACTAGCTTGTAAAATTAATTCATAGGAGAGTATATCTATTGAACTTTCTTCTTATTAATTATATATATATACGTATATATATATACCTATGATACGGATATGGGAAACGTACATTGAATGTTCATAAAATGTATACATAGAACATAGGAATCTCAAAACACGAAAAACACGACTTCTTAGTTCAGATACGAATCTTTTTATTACTTTTGAGTTTAAAGGTTCTTTGACATAAGGAGAGAGATACACATTCTTTCTATTCAGACTTTTCCATCTGACCCCTCCCAACACGAGTGGTACCCGCCACAAGGCCACTGGCCTGGCTTCGGCGAGCAAGCGAAAGCCAACTGTCTTCTTCCGAGGCAGAACTCAACTCAACAAACTGACTTTTTAAAAATCCCCAAAATCCTCCGCGCGCTTCCGGTGTATGACGTCATTCACATCCACTGGTCAACCTTTCTATCGGTTTTTTATTTTGACATCTATGAACAACATATCCTGCCCGCGCGTGTTTTAACACCTGCACTCAATTTTGCACCTAACTAACCCATGTGCTGAGCCGAAAGGTTCTCAGCTTAACTAAACCCAAAGGCATAAAACTAAATCCCATTAAGGCCATTATATTACAGATATATATATATATATATATATGTGGATTTATCTCGGCTTAAAAACGTTCCAATATATAATACATAAATATGTTAGCCCATTACTTCTGGTTTTATGTTGGAATTAATCTTTTTTTTTCTTATTAATAAACAGATTTACAGTTTAAATGTTTTTTTTTTATTTCATTCAAAGTTTTAATTTTTAAATTTATTTCCAACTTTAATTTTTTCAACTTTTAATATATACAGTTAAACATTTCTGAAAGATTAGGTGTATAGGTGACACTAGCAATGATGATGTTCCTTAGCTATAGTCACCTACACATGCAGAAATAAAATAATGTAGCAAAATATTAAGATACACCTACGAATTCACATCAGCTTACACAACGTGCTGCGTTTTCAAATTGACTTAAACTCATAGAAACACACATTAATATGCAACTATAACCCATATATGCATACGTGTTGTATGTTGATCTTCGACCCCGCCAGATATGCCATTCCAAAGACACGGAAGTGCATCTTCCATTGGCCTGGGCGAACTTGGCTGACGGTGTGGGACAGGGTCAAAATCCCGCGGTACACTTATAGACTGATGCACCGGAAGAGTGCGACCTGTGAACTGCATGACAGTTATTTCCGATTGATGACGAACAAACATGCCATTCCAAAGATATTGAGTGGGCGATTGAACTATTATATAACTTGGTGAGGACAGGAAGTCAGTGAGTTGGAGTCAGATGAGTTAGAGATAAGATGGGGTAGAGAAAGCCACCATCCAGCAGAAGGGGCCCTCGGGACCCCCGAGTGAGTTTGGAGACCAGACCAGTTGGTGAGAAGATGCTGGAATGAGAACATGTCCCAGAGAGGCCGGGCCCCCAGGCCCCCGGTTGAGCAACCCAGGAGGATAAGAACGACACACGGCGATGTACGGAGGGGCTGGGGAGGTCAATATGTTCCAGTCTTTGTTCAGTCTCCAACTCCCTCTCACACACAAACCTTACAATAAAGTGAGAGGTATATTTTTTTAAAGAAGTCTTCGCTCGTCTTTATTATTGTGTCGTTATGATTCTTTCTGCATGTATATGTGTATATATGCATATGTATTATGTGTTTGTATATTTAATCATGGTCATGGCTATTCAACATACGTACACACACACACGCACACATACAAACCCACACACTCTCACACTTACAACCACACGTAAAAGATCATACAAAAGCACAACGTTTTTTTACGGTATTTTTTCCATTTTCGATTCATTTCATTTTCTTAACCACCTGATGATTATTGTTTTGCAAAAAACTCCTTGAAACCCAGGATCACAGTCTATATTCCATGGAATTAAATATATGAATCTAATATATCTTTATTTATTATTATTATTATATAATTGCTCCATCCTAGATACTGAGCACTCTCCATATTATATTGCACTTGGTTCGACATAAACCCACGAAGTGACTTAGTGACAACCAACACCGTTATAATATATATATATATATATATATATATATATATATATATATATATATATATATATATATATATATAAACAGAAAATATATATATATAACAGAAAAGACATAAAAATATAATTTCTGCTGGAAATGGGAAGCGGAGACTTTATATTCAGAGGCATTCTTTTTCTTCCCTATGAAACCAAACTGCCCTTTCAGAATGGTTCTGGAGATTGAAGAAAACAGGCTTTACACCATTAGTTAGATGGAATTTTATTAAAAGACCCCCCAACCAAGTAATTTCAGAAGGAGATGTAATCTCTTTCAAGAAGAAAAAAAATTATAATAAAATATATAAATACCGGTAATTTACTAAACCAATGAAATGAATTGAGCTATTTGATGGTGAGGATCCAGTTCTGGTGCTTTCGGGAATATGAAATCCAAGCAACCTTATTCAGGATTTGAACACGGGTCACCGTGTCTATTTCCTACCACGTTATTCATGACATTACGAACAATATATCTTCATAAACATAATTTGTCATTAAATAAATTACAAGAGTTAATCTCGTAAAAGCCATATCAAAATAATATATATATATGTATAAAAAGATTTGGCATTAAATCAACTGCAATTGTTGATATCCCATAAAGCACAACAAAACCAAAGAATATATATATATATATATATATATATATATGTGCGTGTGTGTGTGTGTGTTTGTGTGTCTGTGTGAACAGCATTTGGCATTGCATAAACTACAAGGGTTCATATGTTGTAAAGACACACATGTTAGGAAAGACACACACGTCCTTTACCTGACAAATATTGTTATATAATTAAGGAATAATTTTTTTGTGAATCATTTATCGTTAATTATATTTTATCATTCAGTTTGGTAGGACTTTGACCAATTTGGGTTAAGAGTCCAGATGCGCTATCACCAAGAAGTTATCTCGCTGGGTTTTCAGCTCATTTAACAGTCTTCCTTCTACTATCAATTTGATTCTCCAGTTTTTCATGGTATTTGGCGGGAGCTCAGCGAATACTCGGCAGATGGCGGTGATCAGGCTGGCTTTGATGTTGTGGGAGGTCATGTTATTGATGTTCTCGACGTATGACCGAACGAAGTAGTCCAGTGGGTTCAGGTCGGGGGAGGAGGGGACAGTGACAGAAACGTACAAAGTCGTAGCACTCCTTCTGAAGCCAAGCTTTGGTCTCTTTGGACTTGTGGGCCGGCGCTGAGTCCTGCTGCCACACCCAGGGTCTGCCACTGGCCACCTGATTGCACCAGGGGATCACCACACTCTTCAGCACATCCAGGTAAACATTGGTGTTGATTTTCAAGCCGACTTCGAACATTTGAGGTGGCATGATGTGGTCTTTTGCTCCACCACCAGCAGAGAGTCGTCCGATACGTTGAGCTGTGCCCTCAAGCGTTGAACTGTCCGGATTTGCATTTTGAGGGTGCTGGTAATGGTCATGTTGTCATAACTTGGATCAGTAGAGACATGGGTTGTTCAGCGGCGCATCTTCGATCTCGCTCGTCGAACATTGTGTCACTTTTAGACATGATAAAAGGTTCCTATTGTTCTTGGGATTTGTACACAACTGGCCAACTAGTAGATGGTCTGTAACAAAAAAAAAAAAAAAAAAGAAAACCAATTTTCATTAAACGGAAATGGAATCATATCGTCCTTTCTTGGGCGACAATTTTATCGTTCCAACCTGTAGAAGGCTCCTCTCGCTCTTGGGATTTGTACACAACTGGCCAAATAGTAGATGGTCTGCAACAAAAAAAAAACCGGTTTTCATTAAACGGAAATGGAATCATGTCGTCCTTTCTTGGGCGACAATTTTATCGTTCCACCTTGTAGAAGGCTCCTATCCCTCTTGGGATTTGTACACAATTGGCCAGCTAGTAGAGGGTCTGCAACAAAAAAAAAGAAAACCGGTTTTCATTAAACGAAAATGGAATCATGTCGTCTTTTCTAGGGTGACAATTTTATCGTTCCACCCTGTACTTGCTTAAAAAACATATATATTTAATATACGGATTAAGAAGATTAAATAACCTTCACAGGTAGATATGCCACAAAACACAAACAATCAATGAAACAACTAACCAACCAACTAGATATCGGTTGAATTCCTGGCTATCTATCAAAACATGATCGACGGTAGAAATGAGAAGGAATATTAGAAAAAAGGAAAAAAAAGTAAGAATCTGCTTTTACATAGTTTTTTTGGCTACACAATATCAGGAAACTCAAATTGCTTATATGTTTGGTTTGATTTTATGGCAAATCAACCATTGTTGGTTATTTACTGCCAAATCCTATTTTCACATATATATTAAATATGTTGTACTTTCACAGTTAAATGATCAAACAATTCTATTTCTAAAAAATTCTAATTGGTATCAGTCGACAAAGTTAAATGGTTTCAAGTATTGCAATGTATCACTAATAATTTATTTAAACATCATTCAATTGTTTACTCACAGATAAATGATCAAAAAGTTATCTTGCTAACTATTCAATGTCATTCACTGTACCCAGTTTAAATACCAGACAGTTCTATTTGACCAATAGATGTGAGACAATATAAGGTGCTAATAGTCCTGGCTAGAACGGACCCGGGAGCAATTGCAATGAAGGGGCACTCTGTATTCCCAAGTCTCCAGCATTACTAGAGCCTTACCATTTAATGTCATATCCAGGAGACTCGATAGAAGGATCTCATACCGCTGTAGAGATGAAGTCGATGTATTTTACAGCCGCAGATGTCTGAGCTAAAATTATATGTATTTAAGTATATATATATATATATATATATGGTGGGGTGGCATGTATACATTCAAATAGAATTATAAGAAAACCGTTATGTGGGCAATCCTGTGGATTACTTACTTTCATTTATGAAAACGTCCATTTTCTTATGGACTCTGGACTCATTTAAATTAATCCATGGATCAATTGCCATTATGACAAGAAAAAGCAAAACGTATGAATAAAATAGGTCAGTCATTAATCAAATTAGGCCTTTATTTAAATTTAAGCTGAAACTTGATTAACTGAAAATAATTATTTACAAATTACACAACCTGAGAGGTAAAACCTTCTTTGAAAAGACTTCGTCTATCCAAAAAAAAAAAAAAAAAATGTCGGAGCCTATCATTGCCACGAGCAACTCACCGTGGAAACCTTGGTTGATGAGCATCTTACATCACAAACGTCTTCGGCGTACGGAATTTTCCAATCTAAAACAGAAACGAATCTTATGTATAAGCACCTCACGATCAGCAATTTCTTCAGCAAGTGGAATCTTCTACTACGAACCAAAATCTATTTCCGATATAAATAATTCTGCTTTTCGTCTCTGATGTATTTTCTGGCTGCTGCAAGTCATATTTGCAACTGCTTCTTCGTCGCGTGACCTGAGAAGTCTTCAGCCAAAAACTCGACTTATCGTAAGACAGGATAAAAACGACCAGCTTCGATATGAAATCAACAGTCACCGACAACCAAGACTAAGACGTTGAGCGGATATGGCCAGAGGCGAAAGGATTTTACTTCTTTTCACTGGTACGAGTTCCAGACAACCGGACATTAAAACCTTCTTTTCCCAGCCACAAGCTGTGAACCCAGCCGACCAGACACATTTTTTATGCTGCAGAATACACTGACTGCACCTCTGCAAATGGGTAAGACTCCACCCAACGAGTGTCCTGCAGATGACACTAAACAAGCTGACGGTGAGGTTCTAGTAGTGATGGAGCTTTGGGAAATGTGGAGTACCCCTTTTCAGCCATCGCTTACTTGTTAACTCTGGCCCGGAGTAGTAGCACCTGATTGCGTCTTACCAACGGGTCAAATAGAATTAAACTGTCTCCTTATGCTAAACTGATTTGTCTGAAATGGAACTGTTTTGCCATTTAAACTGTGTACTTATGCTAAACTGAATTTTTTAAAAATATGTCTTTTTTTTACTTTTAACTCTTGGGTTTTGCCTAGTAGGCTGTAGAATACACAGACTGATTCTTTACTAATGGGTAACCCCACCCCAGAACAAGTGTCCTAGTTATAACACTAAACCATCTGTTGGTGAGGTTCCAGTAATTCTGGAGCTTTATGGAATGCAGAGTACCCCTTCGCTCACAGGTCCACTGGTCCGGAGTATTAGCACGCGATAGGGTCTTTTCTATTGGTCAAAATGAACCAAACTGTGTATATATATTAAACGGAATTGTTTAGAATAGAACTGTTTTTGACATTAAAACTGCGTACTTATGCTAAACTGAATTGGTTTACATAGAAATGTTTTGACATTTAACTGTAAACATAAAGTATACTTATACTTAAATGAACGGTTTGAAATAGAAATGTTTATATGTATTAAAATTGATCTGGCATCAATAACCTACAATAGTTGATTTCCATAAAACAGGACCAAAACAAGCACTTGTTTTAACTGTACTTTTTAGGGCATAATCTTTCCTATTCCAATCCAACAGTCTTCAGAAAGGCACATATCTTTTCTTCCTATAACTGCCACAAGAATTTACTTTCCACAGCTGAATATTTCCACAACTGAACATTTCCGGACCATCACCACGAGAACAATGTCCCCTACGAACAGAATTTGCCGATCAGCCAACCAGATGCAGAGAACACTCTTAGTAACCTACCAGTCTACAAGCAGACCATACCACCCTTCCTACCGACTTCTTTACTTGTAGAGTACTGAAAACACACACATACACACACACACACACATATATATATATATATATATATAGCCAAATGTTATATACATATGTATATTTATATTTACTAATCTAATATCTACCAGCATTCACGGTACCAGAAAAAAACAAAAAAAACCCGCCAGGAAGAGATAAAAATATCTCGAATCACTGCCCGGGGGAAAAAGAAAAAAATATAGGTCAAAAAGAAAGAAAAGGCCAAACTCGTCCGCCCCTTGAAAAAATCAAGGGATACGAAGTCAGTGGTCAAAAGAAAACTAAAAACCTTCCGCAAATCCTGCAATGCTACAATTACTAAAGTGCTCAACACAAGTGGAGCCAATTATAAAATTAACTTAAATCGCGAGTCGAAAATCTTCTACTAAAGTTTCACCTTCCGGATCATCAGGAAGCCTAACTTCAACTAATTCTAACGGAGAAATCGCCGTCTTTTATTCACCAAAAACCCATAAGAAAAAAAAAATGAATAAAAATTAATAAATAAATAAATAAAAAACCTTACTTTTATTTTAAAAAAAACCTTACTTTTATTTAAAAGAAAAAAAACCCCCAAAAACCACTGAAACCTATCCCTAATTATACAGCAACTACACCCTTTTGTGTCTACAACTATTTAACTCCTCCGATCTTTGGTTTAACATATTCCTACTTTTACAATATGCTATTGCTAGTTTCTCCTCCATGCAAAGCCGACAAATTCTATCCTCAGCCCTATATTTATGTCATTTCTTTATTACTTCCAATTTCGTTATAGGATTTACCCCCTTGTTATCCTTAAGCCCCCACACATAACTAGACAATGTAGTGCTATGCCTATACTTCTCGTGCGAGAAACTTGTTTTATGGTTATAGTACCTATTTTTAAAATCCCCTTGCGTCGACCCAAAGTATATCTTTTTGTTTCTCTTATTATTCGAATCATTATATATATACTTCTACTTTATACACTACACATTCTTGCTTACATTTGCCTCCCAGCGGACATATAACCTTATCCCCACAGTTACATTAAGCAATCACCTTATTTTCTCCTTACTTAACTTAGCTATATCACCCCTGTTTATTATGCCATTGATGTTTGGCATGCATTATGCCATTGATGTTAGTGCATTCTTGTGTAATTGCCGTCAAGCTTCTTCTCCAGCCGTTTTGTTAGCGTCCATTTAGTACATCCATATAGCAGTATCGACACGACCGCTGCCTGGAAGAAACTCCGTTTCCTTTTATCGGTCAGGTATGATTTCCATATGATCGATAGGCTATCGATAGCTGTCCATACCTTCGTTAGCCGCGAGTCGATGTCCTTTTCGGCTGATGAGACGCTGCTTCCAAGGTAAGTGAATTTGTCAACTAGTTTCAGAGGGGTTCCGTCTAGTGTAGAGATGTCGCGTGTTTGATTATAGCACATATATTCCGTTTCGTGTGCATTGACATGGAGGCCAATGCCTGCGGCGGCTCGTTCCAAACTATGCAGCAGTGTTTCGGCTTGGCTGGGTGTATTTGCCAGTATCGCTATGTCATCGGCGTAGTCGGCGTCGGTAATTGTTTTTGCGGGGTGCCTTCTGCTTCTATTCTTTGTCAGCTCGAAGCCGTTTTCTCTGATTTTATCAATTGATGTTCTAAGTACATAGTTTAGACAAATGATAAAGAGGTATGACTACAAGGAAACGTGAATATATTACAGGTTAATTAACGCCAAATTCATTTTTAAACAAATAATCAGTCCTGTTTCAAACTATTCTA